>WOVY01016169.1:0-191811 GCA_013436015.1 Rhipicephalus annulatus
AAAACATTTTACACATGCGTCATCGACACTCAGTAAAGCGTCCTTTCTCCTGTGCCCACTGTGGCGCATTCTTTGCAAAAGAATTCAACCTCACTAGACCAATCATACTCACGCAGACGAGCACCCCCATTCCTGTGTCAACTGCAATTGTGTCGTTTCTGATAAAATGATACCTTGTTCAAAACAAGCGTACTCACGTCAGAGAGCGTGCTTTTTCCTAAGACCACTGCAATGCCTCTTTTTCTCAGGAACGTTTCCTTATACTACACATGCGCTCTCACACAGGAGAGGCGTCTTTTCTCTTGTGTCCACTGCAGTGCATCTTTTTCTGCGGAAAAATGTTCTCATACCCACATGTGCACTAAATCAAGAATGTCTCCTCTTTCCTGTGTGCACTGCATTTTTCACAAAAACGCTTCTTTGTTAGACACATGTGTGTTCATACAGACAAACATCTATATTCCTGTATGCACTGCAATGCATCTTTTGTGGAGAAAAAAAATGTTTGTTACACATGCATTAACAACACTCAGTAAGGCGTCCTTTCTCCTGTGCCCACTGTAGTGCTGTCTTTGCAAAGAATTCAACCTCACTACACACATTCATACACACACAGACAAGGGGCCCCCATTCCTGTGTCCACTGCAATGCATTGTTTCTGATGAAACGATACCTGTTCAACACATGCGTACTCACGCCGGAAAGCGTGCTTTTTTCTGTGACCTCTGCAATGCATCCTTTTCTCAGGAACGCTTCCTTATACTACACTTGCGCTCTCACACAGGAGAGCGTCTTTTCTCTTGGGTCCACTGCAGTGCATCCTTTTCGTGGAAAGATGTTCTCAATATCCACATGTGCACTTAGTCAGGAGAGTGTCCTTTTTCTTGTGTTGCACTGCATCATTTTCACAAAAACGCTTCATTGCTAGATACATGCATGTTCATACAAAAAAGCATCTATATTTATATGTGCCACTGCAATGCATCTTTTGTGGAGAAAAACAAATTTTTGTTACACTTGCATCATCAACACTCAGTAAAGCGTCCTTTCTCCTGTGCCCACTGTAGTGCATTCTTTGCAAAAGAATTCAACCTCACTACACCACAATCATACTCACACAGACAAGCACCCCCAATTCTTGTGTCCACTGCAATGCATCATATCTCATAAAACGATACCTTGTTCAACACAAGCGTACTCACGTCGGAGAGCGTGCTTTTTCCTGTAATCACTTCAATGCATCCTTTTCTCAGGAACGCTTGCTTATTCTACACATGCGCTCTCACACAGGAGAGCGTCTTTTCTTTTGTGTCCACTGCAGTGCACCTTTTTCGCGAAAATATGTTCTCCATGACCACTTGTGCACTCAATCAGGAGTGTGTCCTTTTTCCTGTGTGCACTGCATCCTTTTCTCAGAAACATTTCATTGTTAGACACATGCATGTTCATACAGAAAAACATCTATATTTATATGTGCACTGCAATGCATCTTTTGTGCAGAAAAACAAATTTGTGTTACACACGCGTCATCGACACTCAGTAAAGCCTCGTTTCTCCTGTGCCCGATGTGGTGCATCCTTTGCAAAAGAATTAAACCTCACTAGACACAATCATACTCACACAGACGAGCGCCCCCTATCCTGTGTCCACTGCAATGTGTCGTTTCTGATAAAATGATACCTTGTTCAACACAAGCGTACTCATGTCGGAGAGCGTGCTTTTTCCTAAGACCACTGCAATGCATCTTTTTCTCAGGAACGTTTCCTTATACTAGACATGTGCTCTCACGCAGGAGAGCGTGTTTTCTCTTGTGTCCACTGCAGTGCATCTTTTTCTGCGGAAAAATGTTCTCAAGAACCACATGTGCACTCAATCAAGAATGTCTGCTCTTTCCTGTGTGCACTGCGTTTTTCACAAAAATGCTTCTTTGTTAGACACATGTGTGTTCATACAGACAAACATCTATATTCCTGTATGCACTGCAAATCATCTTTTGTGGAGAAAAACAAATGTTTGTTACACATGCATCATCAACACTCAGTAAGGCGTCCTTTCTCCTGTGCCCACTGTAGTGCATTCTTTGCAAAAGAATTCAACCTCACTACACACATTCATACACACACAGACAAGGGCCCCCATTCCTGTGTCCACTACAATGCATCCTTTCTGATGAAACGATACCTGTTCAACAGATGCGTACTCTCGCCGGAAAGCGTGCTTTTTCTGTGACTTCAGCAATGCATCCTTTTCTCAGGAACGCTTCCTTATACTACACATGCGCTTTCGCACAGGAGAGCGCCTTTTCTTTTGGGGTCCACTGCAGTGCACCTTTTTCGCGGAAAGATGTTCTCAATAACCACTTGTGCACTCAATCAGGAGAGTGTCCTTTCTCCTGTGTGCACTGCATCCTTTTCACAAAAACGCTTCTTTGTTAGACACATGCATGTTCATACAGAAAAACATCTATATTCATGTGTGCACTGCAATGCATCTTTTGTGCAAAAAAACAAATTTGTGTTACACAAGCGTACTCGACACTCAGTAAAGCCTCCTTTCTCCTGTGCCCGTTGTGGTGCATCCTTTGCAAAAGAATTCAACCTCACTAAACACAATCATACTCACAGAGACGAGAGCCCCCATTCCTGTGTCCACTGCAATGTGTCGTTTCTAATAGAACAATACCTTGTTCAACACAAGCGTACTCACTTCGGAGAGCGTGCTTTTTCCTAAGAGCACTGCAATGCATCTTTTTCTCAAGAACGTTTCCTTATACTACACATGCGCTCTCATACAGGAGAGCGTCCTTTCTCTTGTGTCCACTGCAGTGCATCTTTTTCTGCGGAAAAATGTTCTCAATAACCACATGTGCACTCAATCAAGAATTTCTCCTTTTTCCTGTGTGCACTGCATCATTTTCACAAAAACGCTTTTTTGTTAGACACATATGTGTTCATACAGACAAAACATCTATATTCCTGTATGCACTGCAATGCATCTTTTGTGGAGAAAAACAAATTTTTTTACACATGCGTCATCGACACTCAGTAAGGTGTCCTTTCACCTGCGCCCACTGTAGTGCATTCTTTGCAAAAGAATTCAACCTGACTACACACAATCATACACACACAGACAAGGGCCCCCATTCCTGTGTCCACTGCAATGCATCGTTTCTGATGAAACGATACCTGTTCAACACATTCGGAAAGCGTCTGTGACCTCTGCAATGCATCCTTTTCTCAGGAACGCTTCCTTATACTACACATGCGCTCTCAAACAGGAGAGCGTCTTTTCTTTTGGGTCCACTGCAGTGCACCTTTTTCGCAGAAAGATGTTCTCAATAACCACTTGTGCACTCAATCAGAAGATTGTCCTTTTTCCTGTGTGCACTGCATCATTTTCACAAAAACGCTTCATTGTTAGACACATGCATGTTCATACAGAAAAACATCTATATTTATATGTGCACTGCATTGCATCTTTTGTGCAGAAAAACAAATTTGTGTTACACACGCGTCATCGACACTCAGTAAAGCCTCCTTTCTTCTGTGCCCGTTATGGTGCCTCCTTTGCAAAAGAATTCAACCTCACTAGACACAATCATACTCAGAGAGACGAGGGCCCCCATTCCTGTGTCCACTGCAATGCATCGTTTCTGATAAAACGATGCCTTGTTCAACATATGCATACTCACGTCGGAGAGCATGCTAATTCCTGTGATCACTGCAATGCATTTTTTTCTCAGGAACGCTTCCGTATTATACATATGCACTCTCACACAGCAGAGCATCTTTTCTCTTGTGTCCACTTCAGTTCATCTTTTCGTGGAAAGATCTTTTCAGTAACCAATTGTGCACTCAGTCAGGAGAGTGTCTTTTTTTCTGTTTGCATTGCATCATTTTCACAGAAACCCTACCTTGTTAGACACATGCATGTTCATACAGAAAAACATCTATATTCCTGTGTGAACTGCAAGGCATCTTTTGTGGAGAAAAACAAATTTTTGTTACACATGCTTCATCGACACTCAGTAAAGCGTCCTTTCTCCTTTGCCCACTGTAGTGCATTCTTTGCAAAAGAATTCAACCTCACTACACACAATCATACTCACACAGACAAGCGCCCCCATTCTTGTGTCCACTGCAATGCATCATTTCTCATAAAACGATACCTTGTTCAACACAAGCGTACTCACGTCGGAGAGCGTGCTTTTCCCTGTAATCAGTGCCATGCATTCTTTTCTCAGGAATGCTTGCTTATTCTACACATGCGCTCTCAAACAGGAGAGTGTCTTTTCTTTTGTGTTCACTGCAGTGCACCTTTTTCGCGAAAAGATGTTCTCCATGACCACTTGTGCACTCAATCAGGAGTGTGTCCTTTTTCCTGTGTGCACTGCATCCTTTTCACAGAAACGCTTTCTTCTTAGACACATGCGTGTTCATACAGAAAAACATCTATATTCATGTGTGCACTCTAATGCATCTTTTTTGCAGAAAAAAAATTTGTGTTACACACGCGTCATCGACACTCAGTAAAGCGTCCTTTCTCCTGTGCCCACTGTGGCGCATTCTTTGCAAAAGAATTCAACCTCACTAGACACAATCATACTCACACAGACGAGCGCCCTCTATCCTGTGTCCACTGCAATGTGTCGTTTCTGATAAAATGATACCTTGTTCAACACAAGCGTACTCACGTCGGAAAGCGTGCTTTTTCTGTGACCTCAACAATGCATCTTTTTCTCAGGAACGTTTCCTTATACTACACATGCGCTTTCACGCAGGAGAGCGTCTTTTCTGTTGGGTCCACTGCAGTGCACCTTTTTCGCGGAAAGATGTTTTCAATAACCACTTGTGCACTCAATCAGGAGTGTGTCCTTTTTCCTGTGTGCACTGCATCATTTTCACAAAAACGCTTCATTGTTAGACACATGCATGTTCATACAGAAAAACATCTATATTTATATGTGCACTGCAATGCATCTTTTGTGCAAAAAAACAAATTTGTGTTACACAAGCACACTCGACACTCAGTAAAGCCTCCTTTCTCCTGTGCCCGTTGTGGTGCATCCTTTGCAAAAGAATTCAACCTCACTAAACACAATCATACTCACAGAGACGAGAGCCCCCATTCCTGTGTCCACTGCAATGTGTCGTTTCTAATGAAACGATACCTGTTCAACACATGCGTACTCACGCCGGAAAGCGTGCTTTTTCTGTGACCTCAGCAATGCATCCTTTTCTCAGGAACGCTTCCTTATACTACACTTGCGCTTACACACAGGAGAGCGTCTTTTCTCTTGGGTCCACTGCAGTGCACCTTTTTCGCGGAAAGATGTTCTCAATAACCACTTGTGCACTCAATCAGGAGAGTGTCCTTTCTCCTGTGTGCACTGCATCATTTTCACAAAAACGCTTCATTGTTAGACACACGCATGTTCATACAGAAAAACATCTATATTTATATGTGCACTGCAATGCATCTTTTGTGCAAAAAAACAAATTTGTGTTACACAAGCGTACTCGACACTCAGTAAAGCCTCCTTTCTCCTGTGCCCGTTGTGGGGCATCCTTTGCAAAAGAATTCAACCTCACTAAACACAATCATACTCACAGAGACGAGAGCCCCCATTCCTGTGTCCACTGCAATTTGTCGTTTCTAATAGAACAATACCTTGTTCAACACAAGCGTACTCACTTCGGAGAGCGTGCTTTTTCCTAAGAGCACTGCAATGCATCTTTTTCTCAGGAACGTTTCCTTATACTACACATGCGCTCTCACACAGGAGAGCGTCCTTTCTCTTGTGTCCACTGCAGTGCATCTTTTTCTGCGGAAAAATGTTCTCAATAACCACATGTGCACTCAATCAAGGATGTCTCCTTTTTCCTGTGTGCACTGTATCATTTTCACAAAAACGCTTCTTTGTTAGACACATATGTGTTCATACAGACAAAACATCTATATTCCTGTATGCACTGCAATGCAGCTTTTGTGGAGAAAAACAAATTTTTGTTACACATGCATCATCGACACTCACTAAGGTGTCCTTTCTCCTGTGCCCACTGTAGTGCATTCTTTGCAAAAGAATTCAACCTGACTACACACAATCATACACACACAGACAAGGGCCCCATTCCTGTGTCCACTGCAATGCATCGTTTCTGATGAAACGATACCTGTTCAACACATTCGGAAAGCGTCTGTGACCTCTGCAATGCATCCTTTTCTCAGGAACGCTTCCTTATACTACACATGCGCTCTCACACAGGAGAGCGTCTTTTCTTTTGGGTCCACTGCAGTGCACCTTTTTTGCGGAAAGATGTTCTCAATAACCACTTGTGCACTCAGTCAGGAGAGTGTCTTTTTTTCTGTTTGCATTGCATCCTTTTCACAGAAACCCTACCTTGTTAGACACATGCATGTTCATACAGAAAAACATTCTATATTCCTGTGTGAACTGCAATGCATCTTTTGTGGAGAAAAACAAATTTTTGTTACACATGCTTCATCGACACTCAGTAAAGCGTCCTTTCTCCTTTGCCCACTGTAGTGCATTCTTTGCAAAAGAATTCAACCTGACTACACACAATCATACTCACTCAGACGAGGGCCCCCATTTCTGTGTCCACTGCAATTCATCGTTTCTGATGAAACGATACCTTGTTCAACACATGCATACTCACGCCGGAGAGCGTGCTTTTTCCTGTGATCACTGCAATGCATCCTTTTCTCAGGAACGCTTCCTTATACTACACTTGCGCTCTCACACAGGAGAGCGTCTTTTCTCTTGTGTCCACTGCAGTGCACCTTTTTCGCGGAAAGATGTTCTCAATAACCACTTGTGCACTCAATCAGGAGAGTGTCCTTTCTCCTGTGTGCACTGCATCATTTTCACAGAAACGCTACCTTGTTAGACACATGCGTGTTCATACAGAAAAACATTTATATTCATGTGTGCACTCTAATGCATCTTTTTTGCAGAAAAAAAAATTTGTGTTACACACGCGTCATCGACACTCAGTAAAGCGTCCTTTCTCCTGTGCCCGTTGTGGTGCATCCTTTGCAAAAGAATTCAACCTCACTAAACACAATCATACTCACAGAGACGAGAGCCCCCATTCCTGTGTCCACTGCAATGTGTCGTTTCTAATGAAACGATACCTGTTCAACACATGCGTACTCACGCCGGAAAGCGTGCTTTTTCTGTAACCTCAGCAATGCATCCTTTTCTCAGGAACGCTTCCTTATACTACACATGCGCTTACACACAGGAGAGCGTCTTTTCTCTTTGGTCCACTGCAGTGCACCTTTTTCGCGGAAAGATGTTCTCAATAACCACTTGTGCACTCAATCAGGAGAGTGTCCTTTCTCCTGTGTGCACTGCATCATTTTCACAAAAACGCTTCATTGTTAGACACACGCATGTTCATACAGAAAAACATCTATATTTATATGTGCACTGCAATGCATCTTTTGTGCAAAAAAACAAATTTGTGTTACACAAGCGTACTCGACACTCAGTAAAGCCTCCTTTCTCCTGTGCCCGTTGTGGTGCATCCTTTGCAAAAGAATTCAACCTCACTAAACACAATCATACTCACAGAGACGAGAGCCCCCATTCCTGTGTCCACTGCAATTTGTCGTTTCTAATAGAACAATACCTTGTTCAACACAAGCGTACTCGCTTCGGAGAGCGTGCTTTTTCCTAAGAGCACTGCAATGCATCTTTTTCTCAGGAACGTTTCCTTATACTACACATGCGCTCTCACACAGGAGAGCGTCCTTTCTCTTGTGTCCACTGCAGTGCATCTTTTTCTGCGGAAAAATGTTCTCAATAACCACATGTGCACTCAATCAAGAATGTCTCCTTTTTCCTATGTGCACTGCATCATTTTCACAAAAATGCTTCTTTGTTAGACACATATGTGTTCATACAGACAAAACATCTATATTCCTGTATGCACTGCAATGCATCTTTTGTGGAGAAAAACAAATTTTTGTTACACATGCGTCATCGACACTCAGTAAGGTGTCCTTTCTCCTGTGCCCACTGTAGTGCATTCTTTGCAAAAGAATTCAACCTGACTACACACAATCATACACACACAGACAAGGGCCCCATTCCTGTGTCCACTGCAATGCATCGTTTCTGATGAAACGATACCTGTTCAACACATTCGGAAAGCGTCTGTGACCTCTGCAATGCATCCTTTTCTCAGGAACGCTTCCTTATACTACACATGCGCTCTCACACAGCAGAGCGTCTTTTCTCTTGTGTCCACTTCAGTTCATCTTTTTCGTGGAAAGATGTTTTCAGTAACCACTTGTGCACTCAGTCAGGAGAGTGTCTTTTTTTCTGTTTGCATTGCATCCTTTTCACAGAAACCCTACCTTGTTAGACACATGCATGTTCATACAGAAAAACATCTATATTCCTGTGTGAACTGCAATGCATCTTTTGTGGAGAAAAACAAATTTTTGTTACACATGCTTCATCGACACTCAGTAAAGCGTCCTTTCTCCTTTGCCCACTGTAGTGCATTCTTTGCAAAAGAATTCAACCTCACTACACACAATCATACTCACACAGACAAGCGCCCCCATTCTTGTGTCCACTGCAATGCATCGTTTCTCATAAAACGATACCTTGTTCAACACAAGCGTACTCACGTCGGAGAGCGTGCTTTTCCCTGTAATCACTGCCATGCATTCTTTTCTCAGGAACGCTTGCTTATTCTACACATGCGCTCTCACACAGGAGAGTGTCTTTTCTTTTGTGTCCACTGCAGTGCACCTTTTTCGCGAAAAGATGTTCTCCATGACCACTTGTGCACTCAATCAGGAGTGTGTCCTTTTTCCTGTGTGCACTGCATCCTTTTCACAGAAACGCTTTCTTCTTAGACACATGCGTGTTCATACAGAAAAACATCTACATTCCTGTGTGCACTGCAATGCATCTTTTATGCAGAAAAACAAATTTGTGTTACACATGCATCATCGACACTCAGTAAAGCGTCCTTTCTCCTGTGCCCACTGTGGCGCATTCTTTGCAAAAGAATTCAACCTCACTAGACACAATCATACTCACACAGACGAGCGCCCCCTATCCTGTGTCCACTGCAATGTGTCGTTTCTGATAAAATGATACCTTGTTCAACACAAGCGTACTCACATCGGAGAGCGTGCTTTTTCCTAAGACCACTGCAATGCATCTTTTTCTCAGGAACGTTTCCATATACTAGACATGCGCTCTCACGCAGGAGAGCGTCTTTTCTCTTGTGTCCATTGCAGTGCATCTTTTTCTGCGGAAAAATGTTCTCAATAAGCAAATATGCACTCAATCAAGAATGTCTCCTCTTTCCTGTGTGCACTGCATTTTTCACAAAAACCCTTCTTTGTTAGACACATGTGTGTTCATACAGACAAACATCTATATTCCTGTATGCACTGCAATGCATCTTTTGTGGAGAAAAACAAATGTTTGTTACACATGCATCATCAACACTCAGTAAGGCGTCCTTTCTCCTGTGCCCACTGTAGTGCATTCTTTGCAAAAGAATTCAACCTCACTACACACATTCATACACACACAGACAAGGGCCCCCATTCCTGTGTCCACTGCAATGCATCCTTTCTGATGAAACGATACCTGTTCAACACATGCATACTCACGCCGAAAAGTGTGCTTTTTTCTGTGACCTCTGCAATGCATCCTTTTCTCAGGAAGGCTTCCTTATACTACACATGCGCTCTCACACAGGAGAGCGTCATTTCTCTTGTGTCCACTGCAGTGCATCTTTTCCTGCGGAAAAATGTTCTCAAAAACCACTTGTGCACTCAATCAGGAGAGTGTCCTTTTTCCTGTGTGCACTCCATCATTTTCACAAAAACGCTTCATTGTAAGACACATGCATGTTCATACAGAAAAACATCTATATTTATATGTGCACTCCAATGCATCTTTTGTAGAGAAAAACAAATTTGCGTTACATGTGCGTAATCTATAATCAGTTAAGCTTTCCTTCTGGGCCCACTGTGCTGCATCATTTGCAAAAAAATTCAACCTCACTACACACAATCATACTCACACAGACAAGCGCCCCCATTTCCGTGTCCACTGCAATTCATCGTTTCTAATAAAATGATACCGTGTTCAACACATGCATACTCACGTCGGAGAGCATGCTTTTTCCTGTGATTACTGCAATGCATTTTTTTCCCAGGAACGCTTCCGTATTATACATATGCGCTCTCACACAGCAGAGCAACTTTTCTCTTGTGTCCACTTCAGTGCATCTTTTTGTGGAAAGATGTTTTCAATAACCACTTGTGCACTCAGTCAGGAGAGTGTCTTTTTTTCTGTTTGCACTGCATCCTTTTCACAGAAACCCTATCTTGTTAGACACATGCATGTTCATGCAGAAAAACATCTACATTCCTATGTGCACTGCAATGCATCTTTTATGCAGAAAAACAAATTTTTGTTACACAGGCGTCATCGATACTCAGTGAAGCGTCCTTTCTTCTGTGCCCAATGTGGCGCATCCTTTGCAAAAGAATTCAACCTCACTAGACACAATCATACTCACACAGACGAGCGCCCCCATTCCTGTGTCCACTGCAATGTGTCGTTTCTGATAAAACGATACCCTTTCAACACAAGCATACTCACGTCGAAGAGAGTGCTTTTTCCTAAGACCACTGCAATGCATCTTTTTCTCAGGAACGTTTTCTTATACTACACATGCGCTCTCACACAGGAGAGCGTCCTTTCTCTTGTGTTCACCTCAGTGCATCTTTTTCTGCGGAAAAATGTTCGCAATAACCACTTGTGCACTCAAACAGGAGTGTGTCCTTTTTCCTGTGTGCACTGCATCCTTTTCACAGAAACGCTTTCTTTTTAGACACATGCGTGTTCATACAGAAAAACATCTACATTCCTGTGTGCACTGAAATGCATCTTTTATGCAGAAAAACAAATTTGTGTTACACATGCCTCATCGACACTCAGTAAAGCGTCCTTTCTCCTGTGCCCACTGTGGCGCATTCTTTGCAAAAGAATTCAACCTCACCAGACACAATCATACTCACTGAGACGAGCGCCCTCATTCCTGTGTCCACTGCAATGTGTCGTTTCTGATAAAATTATACCTTGTTCAACACAAGCGTACTCACGTCGGAGAGCATGCTTTTTCCAAAGACCACTGCAATGCATTTTTTTTTGTTAGGAACGTTTCCTTATACTACACATGCGCTCTCACACAGGAGAGCGTCTTTTCTCTTGGGTCCACTGCAGTGCAAATTTTTCGCGGAAAAATGTTCTCAATAACCACTTGTGCACTCAATCAGGAGAGTGTCCTTTCTCCTGTGTGCACTGCATCCTTTTCACAGAAAGGCTTTCTTGTTAGACACATGGGTGTTCATACAGAAAAACATCTACATTCCTGTGTGCACTGAAATGCATCTTTTATGCAGAAAAACAAATTTGTGTTACACATGCCTCATCGACACTCAGTAAAGCGTCCTTTCTCCTGTGCCCACTGTGGCGCATTCTTTGCAAAAGAATTCAACCTCACCAGACACAATCATACTCACTGAGACGAGCGCCCTCATTCCTGTGTCCACTGCAATGTGTCGTTTCTGATAAAATTATACCTTGTTCAACACAAGCGTACTCACGTCGGAGAGCATGCTTTTTCCAAAGACCACTGCAATGCATTTTTTTTTGTTAGGAACGTTTCCTTATACTACAAATGCGCTCTCACACAGGAGAGCGTCTTTTCTCTTGGGTCCACTGCAGTGCAAATTTTTCGCGGAAAAATGTTCTCAATAACCACTTGTGCACTCAATCAGGAGAGTGTCCTTTCTCCTGTGTGCACTGCATCCTTTTCACAGAAAGGCTTTCTTGTTAGACACATGGGTGTTCATACAGAAAACATCTATGTTCGTGTGTGCATTGCGATGCATCTTTTGTAGAGAAAAACAAATTTGCATTACATGTGCGTAATCCTTAATCAGTAAAGCGTTTTTTCTGTGCCCACTGTGCTGCATCGTTTGCAAAAGAATTCAACCTCACTAGACACAATCTTACTCACAGAGACGAGGGCCCCCATTCCTGTGTCCACTGCAATGCGTTGTTTCTGATAAAACAATACCTTGTTCAACACATGCATACACTTCCGGAGAGCGTGCTTTCTTCTGTGACCATTCCAATGCATCCTTTTCTCAGGAACGCTTCCTTATACTACACAAGCGCTCTCACACAGGAGAGCGTCTTTTTTCTTGTGTCCACTGCAGTGCACCTTTTTTGTGAAAAGATGTTCTCAATAACCACATGTGCACTCAATCAGGAGTGTTTCCCTTTGCCTGTGTGCACTGAATCCTTTTCACAGAAAGGCTTTCTTGTTAGACACATGGGTGTTCATACAGAAAACATCTATGTTCGTGTGTGCATTGCGATGCATCTTTTGTAGAGAAAAACAAATTTGCGTTACATGTGCGTAATCCATAATCAGTGAAGCCTTCCTTCAGTGCCCACTGTGCTGCATCGTTTGCAAAAGAATTCAACCTCACTAGACACAACCTTACTCACACAGAAGAGCGCCCCCATTCCCGTGTCCACTGCAATGCATCATTTCTCATAAAACGATACCTTGTTCAACACAAGCATACACACGTTGGAGAGCGTGCTTTTTCCTGTAATCACTGATATGCATTCTTTTCTCAGAAAGGCTTGCTTATTCTACACATGCGCTCTCACACAGGAGAGCGTCTTTTCTCTTGTGTCCACTGCAGTGCAACTTTTTCACGAGAAGATGTTCTCCATGACCACTTGTGCACTCGATCAGGAGTGTTTCCTTTTTACTGTGTGCACTGCATCCTTTTCACAGAAACGCTTTCTTCTTAGACACATGCCTGTTCATACAGAAAAACATCTACATTCCTGTGTGCACTGCAATGCATCTTTTATGCAGAAAAACAAATTTGTGTTACACATGCGTCATCGACACTCAGTAAAGCGTCCTTTCTCTTGTGCACACTGTGGCGTATTCTTTGCAAAAGAATTCAACCTCACTAGACACAATCATACTCACGCAGACGAGCACCCCCATTCCTGTGTCAACTGCAATGTGTCGTTTCTGATAAAATGATACCTTGTTCAAAACAAGCGTACTCACGTCAGAGAGCGTGCTTTTTCCTAAGACCACTGCAATGCATCTTTTTCTCAGGAACGTTTCCTTATACTACACATGCGCTCTCACACAGGAGAGCGTCTTTTCTCTTGTGTCCACTGCAGTGCATCTTTTTCTGCGGAAAAATGTTCTCATTAACCACATGTGCACTAAATCAAGAATGTCTCCTCTTTCCTGTGTGCACTGCATTTTTCACAAAAACGCTTCTTTGTTAGACACATGTGTGTTCATACAGACAAACATCTATATTCCTGTATGCACTGCAATGCATCTTTTGTGGAGAAAAAAAATGTTTGTTACACATGCATTAACAACACTCAGTAAGGCGTCCTTTCTCCTGTGCCCACTGTAGTGCTGTCTTTGCAAAAGAATTCAACCTCACTACACACATTCGTACACACACAGACAAGGGCCCCCATTCCTGTGACCACTGCAATGCATCGTTTCTGATGAATCGATGCCTGTTCAACACATGCGTACTCACGCCGGAAAGCGTGCTTTTTTCTGTGACCTCTGCAATGCATCCTTTTCTCAGGAACGCTTCCTTATACTATACATCCGCTCTCACACAGGAGAGCGTCTTTTCTCTTGGGTGCACTGCAGTGCACGTTTTTCGTGGAAAGATGTTCTCAATAACCACTTGTGCACTCAATCAGGAGATTGTCCTTTTTCCTGTGTGCACTGCTTCATTTTCACAAAAACGCTTCATTGTTAGACACATGCATGTTCATACAGAAAATATCTATATTTATATGTGCATTGCAATGCATCTTTTGGGGAGAAAAACAAATGTTTGTTACACATGCATCATCAACACTCAGTAAGGCGTCCTTTCTCCTGTGCCCACTGTAGTGCATTCTTTGCAAAAGAATTCAACCTCACTAATCACAATCATACTCACGCAGACGAGCACCCCCATTCCTGTGTCCACTGCAATGCGTCGTTTCTGATCAAAGGATACGTTGTTTAACGTATGCATTCTCACGCCGGAGAGCATGTTTTTTCCTGTGACCACTGCAATGCATCGTTTTCTCAGGAACGTTTCTTTATACTACACATGCGCTCCCACACAGGAGAGCGTCGTTTCTCTTGTGTCCACTGCAGTGCATCTTTTTCTGCAGAAAAATGTTCTCAATAACCACATGTGCTCTCAATCAAGAATGTCTCTTCTTTTCTGTGTGCACTGCATCATTTTCACAAAAACGCTTCTTTGTTAGACAGATGTGTGTTCTTACAGACAAACATCTAGATTCCTGTATGCACTGCAATGCATCTTTTGTGGAGAAAAACAAATGTTTGTTACACATGCATCAACAACACTCAGTAAGGCGTCCTTTCTCCTGTGCCCACTGTAGTGCATTCTTTGCAAAAGAATTCAACCTCACTACACACAATCATACACACACAGACAAGGGCCCTCATTCCTGTGTCCACTGCAATGCGTCGTTTCTGATGAAACGATACCTGTTCAACACATGCGGAAAGCGTGCTTTTTTATGTGACCTCCGCAATGCATCCTTTTCTCAGGAACGCTTCCTTATACTACAAATGCGCTCTCACACAGCAGAGCGTCTTTTCTCTTGTGTCCACTTCAGTGCATCCTTTTCGTGGAAAGATGTTCTCAATATCCACATGTGCACTTAGTCAGGAGAGTGTCCTTTTTCCTGTGCGCACTGCATCCTTTTCAAAGAAACGCTACCTTGTTAGACACATGCATGTTCATACAGAAAAACAGTTACATTTCTTTGTGCACTGCAATGCATCTTTTGTGCAGAAAAACAAATTTGTGTTACACATGCGTAATTCATAATCAATAAAGCTTCTCTTGTGTGCCCACTGTGGTGCATCGTTTCCTAAAGAATTCAACCTCACTAGATACAATCATACTCACACAGACGAGCGCCCCCATTCCTGTGTCCACTGCAATGCATCGTTTCTTATGAAACCGTACCTTGTTCAACACATGCGTACTCACGCTGGAGAGGATGCTTTTCCTGTGATCACTGCAATGCATCTCTTTCTCAGGAACCCTTCTTTATACTACACAAGTGCTCTCACACAGGAGAGCGTCTTTTCTCTTGTGTCCACTTCAGTGCATCTTTTTCGCGGAAAGATGTTTTCAATAACCACATGTGCACTCAATCAGGAGAATGTCCTTTTTCCTGTGTGCACTGCATCCTTTTCACAGAAACGCTTTCTTTTTAGACACATGCGTGTTCATACAGAAAAACATCTACATTCCTGTGTGCACTGAAATGCAACTTTTATGCAGAAAAACAAATTTGTGTTACACATGCCTCATCGACACTCAGTAAAGCGTCCTTTCTCCTGTGCCCACTGTGGCGCATTCTTTGCAAAAGAATTCAACCTCACTAGACACAATCATACTCACACAGACGAGCGCCCTCATTCCTGTGTCCACTGCAATGTGTCGTTTCTGATAAAATTATACCTTGTTCAACACAAGCGTACTCACGTCGGAGAGCATGCTTTTTCCAAAGACCACTGCAATGCATTTTTTTTTGTCAGGAACGTTTCCTTATACTACACATGCTCTCTCACACAGGAGAGCGTCTTTTCTCTTGGGTCCACTGCAGTGCAAATTTTTCGCGGAAAAATGTTCTCATAACCACTTGTGCACTCAATTAGGAGAGTGTCCTTTCTCCTGTGTGCACTGCATCCTTTTCACAGAAAGGCTTTCTTGTTAGACACATGGGTGTTCATACAGAAAACATCTATGTTCGTGTGTGCATTGCGATGCATCTTTTGTAGAGAAAAACAAATTTGCATTACATGTGCGTAATCCATAATCAGTAAAGCGTTTTTTCTGTGCCCACTGTGCTGCATCGTTTGCAAAAGAATTCAACCTCACTAGACACAATCTTACTCACAGAGACGAGGGCCCCCATTCCTGTGTCCACTGCAATGCGTTGTTTCTGATAAAACAATACCTTGTTCAACACATGCATACACTTCCGGAGAGCGTGCTTTCTTCTGTGACCATTCCAATGCATCCTTTTCTCAGGAACGCTTCCTTATACTACGCAAGCGCTCTCACACAGGAGAGCGTCTTTTTTCTTGTGTCCACTGCAGTGCACCTTTTTTGCGGAAAGATGTTCTCAATAACCACATGTGCACTCAATCAGGAGTGTTTCCTTTTGCCTGTGTGCCCTGAATCCTTTTCACAGAAAGGCTTTCTTGTTAGACACATGGGTGTTCATACAGAAAACATCTATGTTCGTGTGTGCATTGCGATGCATCTTTTGTAGAGAAAAACAAATTTGCGTTACATGTGCGTAATCCATAATCAGTAAAGCCTTCCTTCAGTGCCCACTGTGCTGCATCGTTTGCAAAAGAATTCAACCTCACTAGACACAACCTTACTCACACAGAAGAGCGCCCCCATTCCCGTGTCCACTGCAATGCATCGTTTCTAATAAAATGATACCTGTGTTCAACACATGCGTACTCACGTCGGAGAGCATGCTAATTCCTGTGATCACTGCAATGCATTTTTTTCTCAGGAACGCTTCCGTATTATACATATGCGCTCTCACACAGCAGAGCGTCTTTTCTCTTGTGTCCACTTCAGTGCATCTTCTTCGTGGAAAGATGTTTTCAATAACCACTTGTGCACTCAGTCAGGAGAGTGTCTTTTTTTCTGTTTGCACTGCATCCTTTTCACAGAAACCCTACCTTGTTAGACACATGCATGTTCATACAGAAAAACATCTATATTCCTGTGTGAACTGCAATGCATCTTTTGTGGAGAAAAACAAATGTTTGTTACACATGCATCATCAACACTCAGTAAGGCGTCCTTTCTCCTGTGCCCAATGTAGTGCATTCTTTGCAAAAGAATTCAACCTCACTACACACAATCATACACACACAGACAAGGGCCCTCATTCCTGTGTCCACTGCAATGCGTCGTTTCTGATGAAACGATACCTGTTCAACACATGCGTACTCACGCCGGAAAGCGTGCTTTTTTCTGTGACCTCTGCAATGCATCCTTTTCTCAGGAACGCTTCCTTATACTACACTTGCGCTCTCACACAGGAGAGCGTCTTTTCTCTTGGGTCCACTGCAGTGCATCCTTTTCGTGGAAAGATGTTCTCAATATCCACATGTGCACTTAGTCAGGAGAGTGTCCTTTTTCTTGTGTGCACTGCATCATTTTCACAAAAACGCTTCATTGCTAGACACATGCATGTTCATACAGAAAATATCTATATTTATATGTGCATTGCAATGCATCTTTTGTGGAGAAAAACAAATGTTTGTTACACATGCATCATCGACACTCAGTAAGGCGTCCTTTCTCCTGTGCCCACTGTAGTGCATTCTTTGCAAAAGAATTCAACCTCACTAGACACAATCGTACTCACAGAGACGAGGGCCCTCACTCCTGTGTCCACTGCAATGCGTCGTTTCTGATGAAACGATACCTTGTTCAACACATGCGTACTCACGCCGGAAGGCTAGCTTTTTACTGTGACCACTGCAACGCATTTTTTTCTCAGGAACGTTTCCTTATACTACACATGCGCTCTCACACAGGAGAGCGTCCTTTCTCTTGTGTCCACTGCAGTGCATCTTTTTCTGCGGAAAAATGTTCTCAATAACAACTTGTGCACTCAATCAGGAGAGTGTCCTTTTTCCTGTGTGCACTGCATCATTTTCACAAAAACGCTTCATTGTAAGACACATGCATGTTCATACAGAAAAACATCTATACTTATATGTGCACTGCAATGCATCTTTTGTAGAGAAAAACAAATTTGCGTTACATGTGCGTAATCTATAATCAGTTAAGCTTTCCTTCTGTGCCCACTGTGCTGCATCGTTTGCAAAAAAATTCAACCTCACTACACACAATCATACTCACACAGACAAGCGCCCCCATTTCCGTGTCCACTGCAATGCATCGTTTCTAATAAAATGATACCGTGTTCAACACATGCATACTCACGTCGGAGAGCATGCTTTTTCCTGTGATTACTGCAATGCATTTTTTTCTCAGGAACGCTTCTGTATTATACATATGCGCTCTCACACAGCAGAGCAACTTTTCTCTTGTGTCCACTTCAGTGCATCTTTTTCGTGGAAAGATGTTTTCAATAACCACTTGTGCACTCAGTCAGGAGAGTGTCTTTTTTTCTGTTTGCACTGCATCCTTTTCACAGAAACCCTACCTTGTTAGACACATGCATGTTCATACACAAAAACATCTACATTCCTGTGTGCACTGCAATGCATCTTTTATGCAGAAAAACAAATTTGTGTTACACATGCGTCATCGATACTCAGTGAAGCGTCCTTTCTTCTGTGCCCACTGTGGCGCATCCTTTGCAAAAGAATTCAACCTCACTAGACACAATCATACTCACACAGACGAGCGCCCCCATTCCTGTGTCCACTGCAATGTGTCATTTCTGATAAAACGATACCCTTTCAACACAAGCGTACTCACGTCGGAGAGCGTGCTTTTTCCTAAGACCACTGCAATGCATCTTTTTCTCAGGAACGTTTTCTTATACTACACATGCGCTCTCACACAGGAGAGCGTCCTTTCTCTTGTGTCCACCTCAGTGCATCTTTTTCTGCGGAAAAATGTTCTCAATAACCACATGTGCACTCAATCAAGAATGTCTCCTCTTTCCTGTGTGCACTGCATCATTTCCACAAAAACGCTTCTTTGTTAGACACATGTGTGTTCATACAGACAAACATCTATATTCCTGTATGCACTGCAATGCATCTTTTGTGGAGAAAAACAAATTTTTGTTACACATGCATCATCAACACTCAGTAAGGCGTCCTTTCTCCTGTGTCCACTGTAGTGCATTCTTTGCAAAAGAATTCAACCTCACTAGACACAATCATACTCACAGAGACGAGGGCCCTCATTCCTGTGTCCACTGCAATGTGTCGTTTCTGATAAAATTATACCTTGTTCAACACAAGCGTACTCACGTCGGAGAGCATGCTTTTTCCTAAGACCACTGCAATGCATCTTTTTCTCAGGAACCTTTTCGCATACTACACATGCGCCCTCACACATGAGAGCGTCTTTTCTCTTGGGTCCACTGCAGTGCACCTTTTTCACGGAAAAATGTTCTCAATAACCACTTGTGCACTCAATCAGGAGAGTGTCCTTTTTCCTGTGTGCACTGCATCCTTTTCACAGAAACGCTTTCTTCTTAGGCACATGCGTGTTCATACAGAAAAACATCTATATTCTTGTGTGCACTGCAATGCATCTTTTATGCAGAAAAACAAATTTGTTTTACACATGCCTCATCGACACTCAGTAAAGCGCCCTTTCTCCTGTGCCCACTGTGGCGCATTCTTTGCAAAAGAATTCAACCTCACTAGACACAATCATACTCACGCAGACGAGCACCCCCATTCCTGTGTCAACTGCAATGTGTCGTTTCTGATAAAATGATACCTTGTTCAAAACAAGCGTACTCACGTCAGAGAGCGTGCTTTTTCCTAAGACCACTGCAATGCATCTTTTTCTCAGGAACGTTTCCTTATACTACACATGCGCTCTCACACAGGAGAGCGTCTTTTCTCTTGTGTCCACTGCAGTGCATCTTTTTCTGCGGAAAAATGTTCTCATTACCCACATGTGCACTAAATCAAGAATGTCTCCTCTTTCCTGTGTGCACTGCATTTTTCACAAAAACGCTTCTTTGTTAGACACATGTGTGTTCATACAGACAAACATCTATATTCCTGTATGCACTGCAATGCATCTTTTGTGGAGAAAAAAAATGTTTGTTACACATGCATTAACAACACTCAGTAAGGCGTCCTTTCTCCTGTGCCCACTGTAGTGCTGTCTTTGCAAAAGAATTCAACCTCACTACACACATTCATACACACACAGACAAGGGCCCCCATTCCTGTGTCCACTGCAATGCATTGTTTCTGATGAAACGATACCTGTTCAACACATGCGTACTCACGCCGGAAAGCGTGCTTTTTTCTGTGACCTCTGCAATGCATCCTTTTCTCAGGAACGCTTCCTTATACTACACTTGCGCTCTCACACAGGAGAGCGTCTTTTCTCTTGGGTCCACTGCAGTGCATCCTTTTCGTGGAAAGATGTTCTCAATATCCACATGTGCACTTAGTCAGGAGAGTGTCCTTTTTCTTGTGTGCACTGCATCATTTTCACAAAAACGCTTCATTGCTAGATACATGCATGTTCATACAAAAAAGCATCTATATTTATATGTGCACTGCAATGCATCTTTTGTGGAGAAAAACAAATGTTTGTTACACATGCATCATCAACACTCAGTAAGGCGTCCTTTCTCCTGTGCCCACTGTAGTGCATTCTTTGCAAAAGAATTCAACCTCACTAGACATAATCATACTCACAGAGACGAGGGCCCCCATTCTGTGTCCACTGCAATGCGTCGTTTCTGATGAAACGATACCTTGTTCAACACATGCGTACTCACACCGGAAAGCGTGCTTTTTTCTGTGACCACTGCAATGCATTCTTTCCTCAAGAACGTTTCCTTATACTACACATGCGCTCTCACACAGGAGAGCGTCTTTTCTCTTGGGTCCACTGCAGTGCACCTTTTTCGCGGAAAGATGTTCTCAATAACCACATGTGCACTCAATCAAGAATGTCTCTTCTTTCCTGTGTGCACTGCATCATTTTCACAAAAACGCTTCTTTGTTAGACACATGTGTGTTCATACAGACAAACATCTATATTCCTGTATGCACTGCAATGCATCTTTGGGGAGAAAAACAAATTTTTGTTACACATGCGTCATCGACACTCAGTAAGTCGTCCTTTCTCCTTTGCCCACTGTAGTGCATTCTTTGCAAAACAATTCAACCTCACTACACACAATCATACACACACAGACAAGGGCTCCCATTCCTGTGTCCACTGCAATGCATCGTTTCTGATGAATCCATACCTGTTCAACACATGCAGAAAGGGTGCTTTTTTCTGTGACCTCTGCAATGCATCTTTTTCTCAGGAACGTTTCCTTATACTACACATGCGCTCTCACACAGGAGAGCGTCCTTTCTCTTGTGTCCACTGCAGTGCATCTTTTTCTGCAAAAAAATGTTCTCAATAACCACATGTGCACTCAATCAAGAATGTCTCCTCTTTCTTGTGTGCACTGCATCATTTTCCCAAAAACGCTTCTTTGTTAGACACATGTGTGTTCATACAGACAAGCATCTATATTCCTGTATGCACTGCAATGCATCTTTTGTGGAGAAAAACAAATTTTTGTTACACTTGTGTCATCGACACTCTGTAAGGCGTTCTTTCTCCTGTGCCCACTGTAGTGCATTCTTTGCAAAAGAATTCAACCTCACTACACACAATCATACACACACAGACAAGGGCCCCCAATCCTGTGTCCACTGCAATGCATCGTTTCTGATGAAACGATACCTGTTCAACACATGCCGAAAGCGTGCTTTTTTCTGTGACCTCTGCAATGCATCCTTTTCTCAGGAACGCTTCCTTATACTACACATGCGCTCTCACACAGGAGAGCGTCTTTTCTCTTGGGTCCACTGCAGTGCACCTTTTTCGCGGAAAGATGTTCTCAATAACCACTTGTGCACTCAATCAGGGGAGTGTCCTTTTTCCTGTGTGCACTGCATCATTTTCACAAAAACGCTTCATTGTTAGACACATACATGTTCATACAGAAAAACATCTATATTTATATGTGCACTGCAATGCATCTTTTGTGCAGAAAAACGAATTTGTGTTACACACGCGTCTTCGACACTCAGTAAAGCCTCCTTTCTCCTGTGCCCGTTGTGGTGCATCCTTTGCAAAAGAATTCAACCTCACTAGACACAATCATACTCACAGAGACGAGGGCCACCATTCCTTTGTCCACTACAATGTGTCATTTCTGATAAAACGATACCTGTTAAACACATGCCGAAAACGTGCTTTTTTCTGTGACCTCTTCAATGCATCCTTTTCTCAGGAACGCTTCCTTATACTACACATGCGCTCTCACACAGGAAAGCGTCTTTTCTCTTGGGTTCACTGCAGTGCACCTTTTTCGCGGAAAGATGTTCTCAATAACCACTTGTGCACTCAATCAGGGGAGTGTCCTTTTTCCTGTGTGCACTGCATCATTTTCACAAAAATGCTTCTTTGTTAGACACGTGTGTTCATACAGACAAACATCTATATTCCTGTATGCACTGCAATGCATCTTTTGTGGAGAAAAACAAATTTTTGTTACACATGCACCATCAACACTCAGTAAGGCGTATTTTCTCCTGTGCCCACTGTAGTGCATTCTTTGCAAAAGAATTCAACCTCACTAGACACAATCATACTCACAGAGACGAGGGCCCCCATTCCTGTGTCCACTGCAATGCATCGTTTCTGATGAAACGATACCTGTTAAACACATGCCGAAAACGTGCTTTTTTCTGTGACCTCTTCAATGCATCCTTTTCTCAGGAACGCTTCCTTATACTACACATGCGCTCTCACACAGGAAAGCGTCTTTTCTCTTGGGTTCACTGCAGTGCACCTTTTTCGCGGAAAGATGTTCTCAATAACCACTTGTGCACTCAATCAGGGGAGTGTCCTTTTTCCTGTGTGCACTGCATCAATTTCACAAAAACGCTTCATTGTTAGGCACATGCATGTTCATACAGAAAAACATCTATATTCCTGTGTGCACTGCAATGCATCTTTTGTGGAGAAAAACAAATTTTTGTTACACATACACCATCGACACTCACTAAAGCGTCCTTTCTCCTGTGCCCACTGAAGTGCATTCTTTGCAAAAGAATTCAACCTCACTAGACACAATCTTACTCACACAGAAGAGCGCCCCCGTTCCCGTGTCCACTGCAATGCTTCGTTTCTAATAAAATGATACCGTGTTCAACACATGCATACTCACGTCGGAGAGCATGCTTTTTCCTGTGATCACTGCAATGCATTTTTTTCTCAGGAACGCTTCTGTATTATACATATGCGCTCTCACACAGCAGAGCAACTTTTCTCTTGTGTCCACTTCAGTGCATCTTTTTCATGGACAGATGTTTTCAATAATCACTTGTGCACTCAGTCAGGAGAGTGTCTTTTTTCTGTTTGTACTACATCCTTTTCACAGAAACCCTACCTTGTTAGACACATGCATGTTCATACAGAAAAACATCTATATTCCTGTGTGAACTGCAATGCATCTTTTGTGGAGAAAAACAAATTTTTGTTACACATGCGTCATCGACACTCAGTAAAGCGTCCTTTCTCCTCTGCCCACTGTAGTGCATTCTTCGCAAAAGAATTCAACCTCACTACACACAATCATACTCACACAGACAAGCGCCCCCATTCTTGTGTCCACTGCAATGCGTCATTTCTCATAAAACGATACCTTGTTCATTACAAGCATACTCACGTCGAAAAGCGTGCTTTTTCCTATAATCATTGCAATGCATTCTTTTCTCAGGAACGCTTGCTTATTCTACACATGCGCTCTCACACAGGAGAGCGTCTTTTCTCTTGTGTCCACTGCAGTGCGCCTTTTTCGCGAAAAGATGTTCTCCATGACCACTTGTGCACTCAATCAGGCGTGTGTCCTTTTTCCTGTGTGCACTGCATTCTTTTCACAGAAACGCTTTCTTCTTAGACACATGCGTGTTCATACAGAAAAACATCTACATTCCTGTGTGCACTGCAATGCATCTTTTATGCAGAAAAACAAATTTGTGTTACACATGCGTCATCGATACTCAGTGAAGCGTCCTTTCTTCTGTGCCCACTGTGGCGCATCCTTTGCAAAAGAATTCAACCTCACTAGACACAATCATACTCACACAGACGAGCGCCCGCATTCCTGTGTCCACTGCAATGTGTCGTTTCTGATAAAACGATACCTTGTTCAACACAAGCGTACTCACGTCGGAGAGCGTGCTTTTTCCTAAGACCACTGCAATGCATTTTTTTCTCAGGAACGCTTCTGTATTATACATATGCGCTCTCACACAGCAGAGCAACTTTTCTCTTGTGTCCACTTCAGTGCATGTTTTTCGTGGAAAGATGTTTTCAATAATCACTTGTGCACTCAGTCAGGAGAGTGTCTCTTTTTCTGTTTGCACTACATCCTTTTCACAGAAACCCTACCTTGTTAGACACATGCATGTTCATACAGAAAAACATCTATATTCCTGTGTGAACTGCAATGCATCTTTTGTGCAGAAAAACAAATTTGTGTTACACACGCGTCATCGACACTCAGTAAAGCGTCCTTTCTCCTGTGCCCGTTGTGGTGCATTCTTTGCAAAAGAATTCAACCTCACTAGACACAATCGTACTCACAGAGACGAGGGCCCCCATTCCTGTGTTCACTGCAATGCGTCGTTTCTCATAAAACGATACCTTGTTCAACATATGCATACTCACGCCGGAGAGCATGTTTTTTCCTGTGACAACTGCAATGCATCTTTTTCTCGGGAACGTTTCCTTATACTACACATGCGCTCTCACAAAGGAGAGCGTCTGTTCTCTTGTGTCCACTGCAGTGCACCTTTTTCGCGAAAAGATGTTCTCCATGACCACTAATGCACTCAATCAGGAGTGTGTCCTTTTTCCTGTGTGCACTGAATCATTTTCACAAAACGCTTTCTTCTTAGACACATGCGTGTTCATACAGAAAAACATCTACATTCCTGTGTGCACTGCAATGTATCTTTTATGCAGAAAAACAAATTAGTGTTACACACGCGTCATCGACACTCAGTAAAGCCTCCTTTCTCCTGTGCCCGTTGTGGTGCATCCTTTGCAAAAGAATTCAACCTCACTAGACACAATCATACTCACAGAGACGAGGGCCCCCATTTCTGTGTCCACTGCAATGCATCATTTCTGATGAAACCTCACCTTGTTCAACACATGCGTAGGCACGCCAGAGAGCGTGTTTTTTCCTGTGATCACTGCAATGCATCCTTTTCTCAGGAACGCTTCTTTATACTACACAAGCACTCTCACACAGGAGAGCGTCTTTTCTCTTGTGTCCACTGCAGTGCATCTTTTTTTGCGGAAAAATGTTCTCAATAACCACATGTGCACTCAATCAAGAATGTCTCCTCTTTCCTGTGTGCACTGCATCATTTTCACAAAAACGCTTTCTTCTTAGACACATGCGTGTTCATACAGAAAAACATCTACATTCCTGTGTGCACTGCAATGCATCTTTTATGCAGAAAAACAAATTTGTGTTACACATGCGTCATCGACACTCAGTAAAGCGTCCTTTCTCCTGTGCCCACTGTGGCGCATCCTTTGCAAAAGAATTTAACCTCACTAGACACAATCATTCTCACAGAGACGAGGGCCCCCATTCCTGTGTACACTGCGATGCGTAGTTTCTGATAAAATGATACCGTGTTCAACACATGCATACTTTGTCGGAGAGCATGCTTTTTTCTGTGATCACTGCAATGCATTTTTTTCTCAGGAACGCTTCTGTATTATACATATGCGCTCTCACACAGCAGAGCAACTTTTCTCTTGTGTCCACTTCAGTGCATCTTGTTGTGGAAAGATGTTTTCAATAATCACTTGTGCACTCAGTCAGGAGAGTGTCTCTTTTTCTGTTTGCACTACATCCTTTTCACACAAACCCTACCTTGTTAGACACATGCATGTTCATACAGAAAAACATCTATATTCCTGTGTGAAGTGCAATGCATCTTTTGTGCAGAAAAACAAATTTGTGTTACACACGCGTGATCGACACTCAGTAAAGCGTCCTTTCGCCTGTGCCCGTTGTGGTGCATCCTTTGCAAAAGAATTCAACCTCACTAGACACAATCATACTCACAGAGACGAGGGCCCCCATTCCTGTGTCCACTGCAATGCGTCGTTTCTGATAAAACGATACCTTGTTCAACATATGCATACTCACACCGGAGAGCATGTTTTTTCCTGTGACAACTGCAATGCATCTTTTTCTCGGGAACGTTTCCTTATACTACACATGCGCTCTCACACAGGAGAGCGTCTTTTCTCTTGTCCACTGCAGTGCACCTTTTTCGGGGAAAGATGTTCTCAATAACCACATGTGCACTCAATCAGGAGTGTTTCCTTTTTCTTTTGTGCACTGCATCCTTTTCAAAGAAATGCTTTCCCTTTAGACACATGCGTGTTCATACAGAAAACATCTTTGTTCGTGTGTGCATTGCGATGCATCTTTTGTAGAGAAAAACAAATTTGCGTTACATGTGCGTCATCGATACTCAGTAAAGCGTCCTTTCTTCTGTGCCCACTGTGGCGCATTCTTTGCAAAAGAATTCAACCTCACTACACACAATCATACTCACACTAGACAAGCGCCCCCATTCTTGTGTCCACTGCAATGCTTCATTTCTCATAAAACGATACCTTGTTCATTACAAGCGTACTCACGTCGAAAAGCGTGCTTTTTCCTATAATCATTGCAATGCATTTTTTTCTCAGGAACGCTTGCTTATTCTACACATGCGCTCTCACACAGGAGAGCGTCTTTTCTCTTGTGTCCACTGCAGTGCACCTTTTTCGCGAAAAGATGTTCTCCATGACCACTTGTGCACTCAATCAGGAGTGTGTCCTTTTTCCTGTGTGCACTGTATCCTTTTCACAGAAACGCTTTCTTCTTAGACACATGCGTGTTCATACAGAAAAACATCTACGTTCCTGTGTGCACTGCAATGCATCTTTTATGCATAAAAACAAATTGTGTTACACATGCGTCATCGATACTCAGTGAAACGTCCTTTCTTCTGTCCCCACTGTGGCGCATCCTTTGCAAAAGAATTCGACCTCACTAGACACAATCATACTCACACAGACGAGCGCCCCCATTCCTGTGTCCACTGCAATGTGTCGTTCCTGATAAAACGATACCTTGTTCAACATATGCATACTCACGTCGGAAAGCGTGCTTTTTCCTGTAATCAATGCAATGCATTGTTTTCTCAGGAACGCTTGCTTATTCTACACATGCGCTCTCATACAGGAGAGCGTCTTTTCTCTTGTGTCCACTGCAGTACACCTTTTTCGCGGAAAGATGTTCTCAATAACCACATGTGCACTCAATCAGGAGTGTTTCCTTTTGCCTGTGTGCACTGCATCCTTTTCACAGAAACGCTTTCTTGTTAGACACATGCGTGTTCATACAGAAAACATCTATATTTATATGTGAAGTGCAATGCATTTTTTGTGGAGAAAAACAAATTTTTGTTACACATGCGTCATCGACACTCAGTAAAGCGTCCTTTCTCCTGTGCCCACTGTAGTGCATTCTTCGCAAAAGAATTCAACCTCACTACACACAATCATACTCTTACAGACAAGCACCCCCATTCTTGTGTCCACTGCAATGTGTCATTTCTCTTAAAACGATACCTTGTTCATTACAAGCGTACTAACTTCGAAAAGCGTGCTTTTTCCTATAATCACTGCAATGCATTCTTTTCTCAGGAACGCTTGCTTATTCTACACATGCGCTCTCACACAGGAGAGCGTCTTTTCTCTTGTGTCCACTGCAGTGCACCTTTTTCGTGAAAAGATGTTCTCCATGACCACTTGTGCACTCAATCAGGAGTGTGTCCTTTTTCCTGTGTGCACTGTATCCTTTTCACAGAAACGCTTTCTTCTTAGACACATGCGTGTTCATACAGAAAAACATCTACATTCCTGTGTGCACTGCAATGCATCTTTTATGCAGAAAAACAAATTTGTGTTACACATGCGTCATCGACACACAGTGAGCGTCCTTTCTCCTGTGCCCACTATGGCGCATCCTTTGCAAAAGAATTCAACCTCACTAGACACAATCATACTCACACAGACGAGCGCCCCAATTCCTGTGTCCACTGCAATGTGTCGTTTCTGATGAAACGATACCTGTTCAACACATGCCGAAAGTGTGCTTTTTTCTGTGACCTCTGCAATGCATCCTTTTCTCAGGAACGCTTCCTTATACTACACATGCGCTCTCACACAGGAGAGAGTCCTTTCTCTTGTGTCCACCTCAGTGCATCTTTTTCTGCGGAAAAATGTTCTCAATAAACACATGTGCACTCAATCAAGAAAGTCTCCTCTTTCCTGTGTGCACTGCGTCATTTTCACAAAAACGCTTCTTTGTTAGACACGTGTGTTCATACAGACAAACATCTATATTCCTGTATACACTGCAATGCATCTTTTGTGGAGAAAAACAAATTTTTGTTACACATGCATCATCAACACTCAGTAAGGCGTATTTTCTCCTGTGCCCACTGTAGTGCATTCTTTGCAAAAGAATTCAACCTCACTAGACACAATCATACTCACAGAGACCAGGGCCCCCATTCCTGTGTCCACTGCAATGCATCGTTTCTGAAGAAACGATACCTGTTCAACACATGCCGAAAACGTGCTTTTTTCTGTGACCTCTTCAATGCATCCTTTTCTCAGGAACGCTTCCTTATACTACACATGCGCTCTCACACAGGAAAGCGTCTTTTCTCTTGGGTCCACTGCAGTGCACCTTTTTCGCGGAAAGATGTTCTCAATAACCACTTGTGCTCTCAATCAGGGGAGTGTCCTTTTTCCTGTGTGCACTGCATCAATTTCACAAAAACGCTTCATTGTTAGACACATGCATGTTCATACAGAAAAACATCTATATTCCTGTGTGCACTGCAATGCATCTTTTGTGGAGAAAAACAAATTTTTGTTACACATACACCATCGACACTCACTAAAGCGTCCTTTCTCCTGTGCCCACTGAAGTGCATTCTTTGCAAAAGAATTCAACCTCACTAGACACAATCTTACTCACACAGAAGAGCGCCCCCATTCCCGTGTCCACTGCAATGCTTCGTTTCTAATAAAATGATACCGTGTTCAACACATGCATACTCACGTCGGAGAGCATGCTTTTTCCTGTGATCACTGCAATGCATTTTTTTCTCAGGAACGCTTCTGTATTATACATATGCGCTCTCACACAGCAGAGCAACTTTTCTCTTGTGTCCACTTCAGTGCATCTTTTTCATGGACAGATGTTTTTATAATCACTTGTGCACTCAGTCAGGAGAGTGTCTTTTTTCTGTTTGTACTACATCCTTTTCACAGAAACCCTACCTTGTTAGACACATGCATGTTCATACAGAAAAACATCTATATTCCTGTATGAACTGCAATGCATCTTTTGTGGAGAAAAACAAATTTTTGTTACACATGCGTCATCGACACTCAGTAAAGCGTCCTTTCTCCTCTGCCCACTGTAGTGCATTCTTCGCAAAAGAATTCAACCTCACTACACACAATCATACTCACACAGACAAGCGCCCCCATTCTTGTGTCCACTGCAATGCGTCATTTCTCATAAAACGATACCTTGTTCAACACAAGTGTACTCACGTCAAAAAGCGTGCTTTTTCCTGTAATCACTGCAATGCATTCTTTTATCAGGAACGCTTGCTTATTCTACACATGCGCTCTCACACAGGAGAGCGTCTTTTCTCTTGTGTCCACTGCAGTGCACCTTTTTCGCGAAAAGATGTTCTCCATGACCACTTGTGCACTCAATCAGGCGTGTGTCCTTTTTCCTGTGTGCACTGCATTCTTTTCACAGAAACGCTTTCTTCTTAGACACATGTGTGTTCATACAGAAAAACATCTACACTCCTGTGTGCACTGCAATGCATCTTTTATGCAGAAAAACAAATTTGTGTTACACATGCGTCATCGATACTCAGTGAAGCGTCCTTTCTTCTGTGCCCACTGTGGCGCATCCTTTGCAAAAGAATTCAACCTCACTAGACACAATCATACTCACACAGACGAGCGCCCGCATTCCTGTGTCCACTGCAATGTGTCGTTTCTGATAAAACGATACCTTGTTCAACACAAGCGTACTCATGTCGGAGAGCGTGCTTTTTCCTAAGACCACTGCAATGCATTTTTTTCTCAGGAACGCTTCTGTATTATACATATGCGCTCTCACACAGCAGAGCAACTTTCCTCTTGTGTCCACTTCAGTGCATGTTTTTCGTGGAAAGTTGTTTTCAATAATCACTTGTGCACTCAGTCAGGAGAGTGTCTCTTTTTCTGTTTGCACTACATCCTTTTCACAGAAACCCTACCTTGTTAGACACATGCATGTTCATACAGAAAAACATCTATATTCCTGTGTGAACTGCAATGCATCTTTTGTGCAGAAAAACAAATTTGTGTTACACACGCGTCATCGACACTCAGTAAAGCGTCCTTTCTCCTGTGCCCGTTGTGGTGCATCCTTTGCAAAAGAATTCAACCTCACTAGACACAAGTCATACTCACAGAGACGAGGGCCCCCATTTCTGTGTCCACTGCAATGCATCATTTCTGATGAAACCTCACCTTGTTCAACACATGCGTAGGCACGCCAGAGAGCGTGTTTTTTCCTGTGATCACTGCAATGCATCCTTTTCTCAGGAACGCTTCTTTATACTACACAAGCACTCTCACACAGGAGAGCGTCTTTTCTCTTGTGTCCACTGCAGTGCATCTTTTTCTGCGGAAAAATGTTCTCAATAACCACATGTGCACTCAATCAAGAATGTCTCCTCTTTCCTGTGTGCACTGAATCATTTTCACAAAACGCTTTCTTCTTAGACACATGCGTGTTCATACAGAAAAACATCTACATTCCTGTGTGCACTGCAATGTATCTTTTATGCAGAAAAACAAATTAGTGTTACACACGCGTCATCGACACTCAGTAAAGCCTCCTTTCTCCTGTGCCCGTTGTGGTGCATCCTTTGCAAAAGAATTCAACCTCACTAGACACAATCATACTCACAGAGACGAGGGCCCCCATTCCTGTGTCCACTGCAATGCATCATTTCTGATGAAACCTCACCTTGTTCAACACATGCGTAGGCACGCCAGAGAGCGTGTTTTTTCCTGTGATCACTGCAATGCATCCTTTTCTCAGGAACGCTTCTTTATACTACACAAGCACTCTCACACAGGAGAGCGTCTTTTCTCTTGTGTCCACTGCAGTGCATCTTTTTCTGCGGAAAAATGTTCTCAATAACCACATGTGCACTCAATCAAGAATGTCTCCTCTTTCCTGTGTACACTGCATCATTTTCACAAAAACGCTTCTTTGTTCGACACTTGTGTGTTCATACAGACAAACATCGATATTCCTGTATGCACTGCAATGCATCTTTTCTGGAGAAAAACAAATTTTTGTTACACATGCGTCATCGACACTCAGTAAGGCGTCCTTTCTCCTGTGCCCACTGTAGTGCACCGTTTGCAAAAGAATTCAACCTCACTAGACACAATCATACTCACACAGACGAGCGCCCCCATTCCTGTGTCTACGCAGTGTGTCATTTCTGATCAAACGATACCTTGTTCAACACATGCATACTCACGCCGGAGAGCGTTATTCTTCCTGTGATCACTGCAATGCATCCTTTTCTCAGGAACGCTTCCTTATACTACACATGTGCTCTCACACAGGAGAGCGTCTTTTCTCTTGTGTGCACTTCAGTGCATCTTTTTCACGGAAAAATGTTCTCAATAAGCACATGTGCACTCAATCACGAGAGTGTCCTTTTTCCTGTGTGCACTGCATCATTTTCACAGAAACGCTTCACTTTTAGACACATGCATATTCATAGAGGAAAACATATATATTCATATGTGCACTGCTATGCATGTTTTGTGCAGAAAAACAAATTTGTGTTACACACGCGTCATCGACACTCAGTAAAGCCTCCTTTCTCCTGTGCCCGTTGTGGTGCATTCTTTGCAAAAGAAGTCAACCTCGCTAGACACAATCATACTCACGGAGACGAGGGCCCCGATTCCTGTGTCCACTGCAATGCGTTGTTTCTGATAAAACGATACCTTGTTCAACACATGCATACTCACGCCAAAGAGCGTGTTTTGTCCTGTGACCATTGCAATGCATTCTTTCCTCAGGAATGTTTCCTTATACTACACATGCGCTCTCACACAGGAGAGTGTCCTTTCTCTTGTGTCCACTGCAGTGCATATTTTTCATGGAAAATTGTTCTCAATAACTACATGTGCACTCAATCAGGAATATGTTCTTTTTCTCGTGTGCACTGCATCATTTTCATAGAAACGCTTCTTTGTTAGACACATGCATGTTCATACAGAAAAACATCTATATTCATATGTGCACTCTAATGCATCTTTCCCCGCAGGGGCGCCTGCGCAAGTATGCGTTTGGTGTGTAGCGACACCACGGAGCCGAGCTGACGGGGGAGCTTCGGCTCCCTCCCACGCCTAGCCGTGCGTGGCTTTGCCATGTCCGGGGAAAAGGGGATCCTGGGGGTTGAGCTAATGCTGGGTGATTGGACCTTTAAGGCCCCACGGCAGAGGCAACACACCCCTTTGGCCCCGGCTTCACGTAGACGGCACCCCTGGGCTGACCCACCCAGGGGAAATCGGCAGTCGCCTTTTCCTATCTCTCTCTCCCTACATCTTAGTCTTTTCTCGTCTTTAAATCTGTCCTGTCCTCTACTCTCTTCCGTTGACTTCCGTGTTTTCTGGCGGCAAGGGTTAACCCTGTGTGGCTATCCTACCTTGGATACACCATATTCGGTTATAGCGGTGGTGTACAGCTGGCGTCTGCAGGTCCTGTGCTTACAGACACTGCAGCGTCCCCTTGTAGGACTCCATGGTGGGTGGCTGGCGCCACTGCCGAAAATAAACCTTTTCTTATGGCTTGTTCCTTCCCCCCACTCCATGATCGCCCTCAGAAAAGAGGGCACACCGATGAAGTATTCCAGTTTTTTGGTCACCAAAGAGTACCCTTTCCACGATTCCACGTTATCCACGCTGACACACCCGGCAAACCAGTGAGAACAATTTCACCTTTTCTTGTTTCGAAGTCTTTGACTGAAATTTTTGGCCCAGGATATAAAGCATCGAGAATGGTAAGTGGTGACCTCCTGTTGGAGCTCCGCGATCAGAAACAGTATGAAAAATTGTCCAATCTAGTGAAATTTGGAGATACAAAATTAATAGTAACCCCACACCGAACCATGAACACCACCCGTGGCGTTGTCTCAGATGATGACCTGTTAGGGCTGACGGTGGCTGAACTCCTGGAGGGTTTCAGCGAACAGAATGTCATCAACGTGAAACGAATAAGGATGAGACGTGATGGCAAAGAACTCCAGACTAAGCACCTTATACTTACGTTTAATTCAAGTATACTGCCAGACTCCGTTGAGGCTGGGTATATCAAGCTTCGAGTGAGGCCATATATACCAAACCCTCTCCGATGCTTCAAACGCCAGCGGTTCGGCCACAGTTCACAGAACTGCCGAGGCCGCCTAACTTGCGCCAAATGTAGTGCTGAAGAACACACATCTGAAGCCTGTGAAAACTCTCTTCACTGTGCGAACTGTAATGGGGAGCATGCCGCATACTCACGGTCATGTCCACGCTGGAAAAAAGAAAAGGAAATTGTTACAATTAAAGTAAAACAAAACATTTCCTTCAAGGAGGCACAAAGGCAGGTGTCCTACCTACCAGAAACCAGCTTTGCCGAAGTGGCGTGTCAGGGGGCAGCGCCACGACGGCCTCCGGCGGCTGTCTGGCACACGCGTAGTGAGCCGGCGGTGACGCCATCCGCCCCCTCGGCGGTTGCAGCCAGTGCTGCTCCGCCGTCGAAGAAGGACCCACCAACCTCCGGGCTGGGGGCCGCGAAGGCCTTGCCTTTAGAGGCGAGGCCCTCAAAACAACTGCAGCGCTCGCAAGAGCGCTTGTCCAGTGCCTCGCTAGAGGCAATGGACACAACTCCGAGCGTGAGGGCGCAGCAAGTGCCTAAGGATCGGCGCGACTCCGTTGACCGATCCAAAAAAGAAAAATCTCGTGTCACGGCCCCTGGAAAGGGTCCGTGAGCTAATTCTCTATCCTTGAGCACACAGCACAAAACACATTTAAAATGGACACGCAGATTTTACAGTGGAATGTGAGAGGACTTCTCCATAACCTCGATGATATTATAGAACTCCTTAATAAACACACTCCAAAGGTGCTGTGTGTTCAGGAAACACACCTCAAGTCCACACAAACAAACTTCCTAAAGCAATATGCCATCTACCGCAAAGACCGTGACGACGCTGCCGCCTCGTCGGGCGGTGTCGCTATAATAGTTGATAAAGGTGTTGCCTGTAAGCAATTAAACCTCCGAACTTCTCTTGAAGCAGTTGCTGTCCGAGCAGTGCTGTTCGGGAAGCTACTAACAATTACTTCTATTTACATTCCTCCGTGCTATCAACTTTCGAAGACAGAATTTCGAAGCTTCATTGATGAACTTCCTCCACCATATATAGTCGTTGGTGATCTAAATGCACATAATCCTCTATGAGGCGACTCCCGTTTGGATGCACGAGGACGCCTAATAGAACACTTTCTGTTTTCGTCTGGTGCATGTTTACTTAACAAAAAAGAATCAACATATTATAGTACTACGCACAACACATACTCTTCTATAGACCTGAGTATTGTCTCGAGTACACTAATTCCTTATCTGGAGTGGTCTGTTCTCAAGAACCCCTTTGGGAGTGACCACTTCCCGATAATGTTGAAGCTAACTAAAGAAGATACATGCTCGCCTGACTTTCCTCACTGGAACACCAAGTCAGCCAAGTGGGAACTGTTCCGAGAAAACACATTTTTAGATGAAGGGGACATTGCTGATTTTAATATAGACGATGCTGCGGCATACCTAACAGATTTTATTATTGACGCTGCAGCGAAATGTAAGCAAAATAAAGAAATGTCTGATAAGTGTCGCATTCCATGGTGGAATGACGATTGTCGGAAAGCGCGAAATAGTCAAAATAAAGCTTGGAGATTACTCCGAAATTACCCAACGGCTGAAAACCTCGACAATTTTAAACAGGTGAAGTCACAAGCTAGAAGAACAAGTCGTCTTGCAAAGAGAGAAAGTTGGAATAGGTACATCTCCAGTATAAATTCTTACACCGACGAAACGAAGGTTTGGAATAGGGTAAATAGGTTATTGGGTCGGGGGTCACACCCCCTACCCTTGGTAAGTAGCCGAGGTGAGAGCCTAGAGGAGCAGGCGGACTGCCTAGGCGAACACTTTGAATACGTCTCAAGTGCATCAAACTATACAGAAACTTTCTTAAAATTCAAAGAACGCGAAGAGCGACAGCCCCTTAAATGTAAACGTCCATCCAATGAGTCTTACAACTGCCCATTTACATTAGCTGAACTTAAGGCATCTCTTGCGTGCTGCAACACCTCAGCGCCAGGTGTTGATCGTATAACATACGAAATGGTCAAGTACCTTCACCCCGAAGCACTAAAAACACTCCTAACTCTCTTCAATAACATGTGGGCAGCTGGGTATATTCCATTGTCATGGAAAGAAGCTATAGTCATCCCAGTACTTAAACAAGGCAAAGATCCGTCTTTGGCCGCCAGCTACAGGCCAATAGCGCTAACAAGCTGTCTATGCAAACTATATGAGAAAATGATAAACCGGCGCTTAATCCACTTTTTAGAAAGTAACAGTATACTAGACCCCCATCAGTGTGGTTTCAGAGAGGGGAGGTCAACAACAGACCACCTTGTTCGCATAGAGACATACATCAGAGATGCATTTATTCATAGGCAGTTTGTACTTTCGGTATTCCTAGACTTAGAGAAGGCGTATGACACCACATGGCGATTTGGGATTCTCCGTGATCTTGTCACCATGGGCATCCATGGGAACATGCTAAACACAATTAAAAGTTACCTGTCTAACCGAACCTTTCGCGTAAAAGTGGGAAATGCTCTCTCTAGAACTTTTACCCAAGAGACTGGTGTTCCGCAAGGGGGCGTGCTTAGTTGCACACTCTTTATTGTAAAAATGAACTCCCTGAAGTCAGTAATTCCAAGTGCGCTGTTTTATTCCGTGTATGTTGATGATGTGCAGATGAGTTTCAAATCATGCAATATGCCTGTCTGCGAACGACAAGTGCAGCTTGGAATGGATAAATTCTCTAAATGGGCGGATGAAAACGGTTTTAAAATAAACACCCAGAAAAGTACTTGCGTACTCTTCTCCAACAAACGAGGGGTAATGCCACTTCCAAATATTACGATCAAGGGAGACCAACTCTCTGTAAGCAGCGAGCATAAATTCCTGGGAACCACTTTAGATTCTAAGCTTTCGTTTATTCCCCATATTAAATATGTCAAAATGAAATGTTTGAAAGCGATGAACTTCCTAAAACTCCTGTCACGTACAACATGGGGTAGTGATCGAAAGTGCCTCTTGAAGTTATACAAAAGCCTTGTCAGGTCGCGCCTTGATTATGCCTCTATAATTTATCATTCCGCAACGCCAAGTGCATTAAAAATTCTAGACCCCGTTCACCATCTGGGTATCCGACTTGCAACCGGTGCTTTCAGGACAAGCCCGATCCAGAGCCTCTATGTAGAGTCGAATCAGTGGTCACTTCACCTGCAGCGATCCTATAGCAGTTTCACATATTTTATAAAGGTACGTGCAAACATCAAGCATCCATCTTATTCAACTATAAACGATATGACCGCTGCCACCCTCTTCCATAAGCGACCCACAGTGAGAAAGCCGTTCTCCTTGCGTGTGAGAAACTTATGTGAGGAAATGGGTGTTCCGTTGCTGGAACTCTGTCCTACGCCCACAGCGATACTTTTACCGCCGTGGCAGTGGCAGCTTATACACTGTGACACTTCATTTGTTGAGATCACTAAACACGCACCTGAAGCACATATTAAAATGCATTTCCGAGAACTCCAGTCCAACTACTCATGCGTAGAGTTTTATACTGACGCTTCTAAGTCGCATGCAGGGGTGGCTTATGCAGCCGTCGGAACATCCTTCTCGGAATCCGGCGTGCTGCACCCGGAAACAAGTATATTTAAGGCTGAGGGTTATGCACTATTGTCCGCTGTGAAGCATATACGGAAATCAAACATACAAAAATCAATTATATTCACAGACTCGTTAAGCGTCGTAAATGCATTAAGATCCCTTTTCAGATTCAGAAATCCGATAATAATTGAGCTATATTCCGTTCTGTGTACAGCGTATATGTCCAACCAGCATGTTACTGTTTGCTGGGTACCTGGTCATAGAGGTATCGAGGGCAATGTGTTGGCTGACCAAATGGCCACGTCAATTATAATGCGCGCTATTAACCCCACCGCTAATGTCCCTGCAACAGATCTAAAACCCTTTCTACGAAAGAAACTACGAAGCCACTGGCAACGCTTGTGGGACACAGAAATAAATAATAAGCTTCATTTGATTAAGCCACGGTTGGGTTACTGGCCCTCCGCTACAAGAACACGGCGAACTGATGTCCTATTCTGTCGCCTCAGAATAGGACACACTTATGGTACTCATAACTTTCTTCTGACTGGCGATGAACCTCCTACTTGTGGTAGATGTGGTGACAGGCTAACCGTCCTCCACGTCCTCCTGGAGTGTGCGGAAGCTGAAAGGGAGAGAAAGAAATATTTTGCTTTAGCATACCGCTATAATCTTCCTTTACATCCGATTATGTTTCTCGGTGAAGAGCCGCTTTTTGATACAAAATCAGTTTTAAGCTTTTTAAAGGATGTAGTACTGAATGTGTTTAGTCCAACATTGAATGTTTTTAGCCCAACAGGTTCATAGCACATCCTCTGTTCAGAGGATGCTGCTGTGATAGCAGATTTCAATGAGCCCAGGCCTCCATGCTCTTGTTTTAAGGGCTCTGTCGAGGCACTGGTGCTCCATGCCAAGTTTTTATTTGACGTACTTATCACTTTTAAATCATTTTATGTCTCCATAGCTCACATCATTTGTCATTGCCATAATTTTACCATATGTATATTTTTACACACCTACAGCGACTGTTTTTTAAGGCCCATTTACAGCCACGTCACCATTGTTTTATCTACACTGCACATCCCACAATTCATTATCATCGCTCTGGCGCTCTTTGGCCATATCTGGCCCTTGTGCCAATAAACACCACTAATCAATCTAATGCATCTTTTTCGCAGAAAAAAAAATTTGTGTTACACACGCGTCATTGACACTCAGTAAAGCCTCCTTTCTCCTGTGCCCATAGTGGTGCATCCTTTGCAAAAGAATTCAACCTCACTAGACACAATCATACTCACAGAGACGAGGGCCCCCATTCCTGTGTCCACTGCAATGCATCGTTTCTGATGAAACAACACCTTGTTCAACACATGCATATTCACGCCAGAGAGCGTGTTTTTTCCTGTGATCACTGCAATGCATCCTTTTCTCAGGAACGCTTCTTTATACTACACAAGCACTCTCACACAGGAGAGCGTCTTTTCTCTTGTGTCCACTTCAGTGCATCTTTTTCGTGGAGATATGTTCTCAATATCCACATGTGCACTTAGTCAGGAGAGTGTCCTTTGTCCTGTGTGCACTGGATCCTTTTCACAGAAATGCTACCTTGTTAGACACATGCATGTTCATACAGAAAAACATTTATATTTCTGTGTGCACTGCAATGCATCTTTTGTGCAGAAAAACAAATTTGTGTTACACATGCGTAATCAATAATCAGTAAAGCGTCCCTTCTGTGCCCACTGTGGTGCATTGTTTGCAAAAGAATTCAACCTCACTAGACACAATCATACTCACAGAGACGAGGGCCCCCATTCCTGTGTCCACTGCAATGCATCGTTTCTGATGAAACAACACCTTGTTCAACACATGCGTATTCACGCCAGAGAGCGTGTTTTTTCTTGTGATCACTGCAAATCATTCTTTTCTCAGGAAAGCTTGCTTATACTACACATGCACTCTCACACAGGAGAGCGTCGTTTCTCTTGTGTCCACTGCAGTGCACTTTTTTCGCGGAAAGATGTTTTCAATAACCACATGTGTACTCAATCAGGAGTGTTTCCTTTTGCCTGTGTGCACTGCATCCTTTTCACAGAAACGCTTCCTAATAGACACATGCGTGTTCATACAGAAAACATCTATGTTCTTGTGTGCATCGCGATGCATTTTTTGTAGAGAAAAACAAATTTGCGTTACATGTGCGTAATCCATAATCAGTAAAGCGCCCTTCTCTGCCCACTGTGCTGCATCGTTTGCAAAAGAATTCAACCTCACTAGACACAATCATACTCACACAGACGAGGCCCCCCATTCCTGTGCTTACTGCAATGCATCGTTTCTAATAAATTGATACCATGTTCAACACATGCATACTCACGTCGGAGAGCATGCTTTTTCCTGTGATCACTGCAATGCATTTTTTTCTCAGGAATGCTTCCGTATTTTACACATGCGCTCTCACACAGCAGAGCGTCTTTTCTCTTGTGTCCACTTCAGTGCATCTTTTTCGTGGAAAGATGTTCTCAAGAACTACTTGTGCACTCAGTCAGGAGAGTGTCCTTGTTTCTGTGTGCACTGCATCTTTTTCACAGAAACCCTACCTTGTTAGACACATGCATGTTCATACAGAATAACATCTATATTCCTGTATGCACTGCAATGCATCTTTTGTGGAGAAAAACAAATTTTTGTTACACATGCGTCATCGACACTCAGTAAGGCGTCCTTTCTCCTGTGCCCACTGTAGTGCATCGTTTGCAAAAGAATTCAACCTCACTACACACAATCACACTCACACTTACAAGCGCCCTCATTCTTGTGCCCACTGCAATGCGTCATTTCTGGTAAAACGATACCTTGTTCAACACAAGCGTACTCACGTCGGAGAGCGTGCTTTTTCCTGTGATCACTGCAATGCATCCTTTTCTTAGGAACGCTTCCTTATACTACACATGTGCTCTCACACAGGAGTGCGTCTTTTTTCTTGTGTGCACTTCAGTGCATCTTTTTCACGGAAAAATGTTCTCAATAAGCACATGTGCACTCAATCACGAGAGTGTCCTTTCTCCTGTGTGCACAGCATCTCTTTCACAGAAACCCTACCTTGTTAGACACATGTGTGTTCATACAGAAAAACATCTATATTTCTGTGTGCACTGCAATGCATCTTTTGTGGAGAAAAACAAATTTTTGTTACACATGCGTCATCGACACTCAGTAAGGCGTCCTTTCTCCTGTGCCCACTGTAGTGCATCGTTTGCAAAAGAATTCAACCTCACTACACACAATCACACTCACACTTACAAGCGCCCTCATTCTTGTGCCCACTGCAATGCGTCATTTCTGGTAAAACGATACCTTGTTCAACACATGCATACTCACGCCAGAGAGCGTGCTTTTTCCTGTGATCACTGCAATGCATCCTTTTCTTAGGAACGCTTCCTTATACTACACATGTGCTCTCACACAGGAGTGCGTCTTTTTTCTTGTGTGCACTTCAGTGCATCTTTTTCACGGAAAAATGTTCTCAATAAGCACATGTGCACTCAATCACGAGAGTGTCCTTTCTCCTGTGTGCACAGCATCTCTTTCACAGAAACCCTACCTTGTTAGACACATGTGTGTTCATACAGAAAAACATCTATATTTCTGTGTGCACTGCAATGCATCTTTTGTGGAGAAAAACAAATTTTTGTTACACATGCGTCATCGACACTCAGTAAGGCGTCCTTTCTCCTGTGCCCACTGTAGTGCATCGTTTGCAAAAGAATTCAACCTCACTACACACAATCACACTCACACTTACAAGCGCCCTCATTCTTGTGCCCACTGCAATGCGTCATTTCTGGTAAAACGATACCTTGTTCAACACATGCATACTCACGCCAGAGAGCGTGCTTTTTCCTGTGATCACTGCAATGCATCCTTTTCTTAGGAACGCTTCCTTATACTACACATGTGCTCTCACACAGGAGTGCGTCTTTTTTCTTGTGTGCACTTCAGTGCATCTTTTTCACGGAAAAATGTTCTCAATAAGCACATGTGCACTCAATCACGAGAGTGTCCTTTCTCCTGTGTGCACAGCATCTCTTTCACAGAAACCCTACCTTGTTAGACACATGTGTGTTCATACAGAAAAACATCTATATTTCTGTGTGCACTGCAATGCATCTTTTGTGGAGAAAAACAAATTTTTGTTACACATGCGTCATCAACACTCAGTAATGCGTCTTTTCTCCTGTGCCCACTGTAGTGCATTCTTTGCAAAAGAATTCAACCTCACTACACACAATCATACTCACACAGACAAGCGCCCTCATTCTTGTGCCCACTGCAATGCGTCATTTCTGGTAAAACGATACCTTGTTCAACACAAGCGTACTCACGTCGGAAAGCGTGCTTTTTTGTGACCTCTGCAATGCATCCTTTTCTCAGGAACGCTTCCTTATACTACACATGCGCTCTCACACAGGAGAGCGTCTTTTCTCTTGGGTCCATTGCAGTGCACCTTTTTCCCGGAAACCCCGCAGGGGCGCCTGCGCGAGTAGGCCTTTGGTGTGTAGCGACACCACGGACCCGAGCTAACGGGGAGTTTCTACTTCTTCCACGCCGAGCCGTGCGTGGCTTTGCCGTGTCCGGGGAAAAGGGAATCGTGGGGGTTGAGCCGACGCTGGGTGATTGGACCTTTAAGGCCTCTGGCAGAGGCAACACACCCCTTTGGCCCCGGCTTCACGTAGACGGCACCCCTGGGCTGACCCACCCAGGGGAAATCGGCAGTCGCCTTTTCCTATCTCTCTCTCCCTATATCTTCGTCTTTATCTCTCACTTTTTATCTGTCCTGTCTTCTCCTCTCTTCTGTTTACTTCCAAACTTCCTGGCGGCTAGGGTTAACCCTGTGCAAATAGCCTACCTTGGTCTAGGCGCATTGGGTTATAGTAGCGTTGTACGGCTGGCGTCTGCAGGTTTTAGCACCCGCAAACTTGTAACGTCCCCTCGTTGGGCTCCGTGGTGGGTGGCCGCCAACGCTTCTGAAGAAAATTAAACTGGCATGCATAGAGCATTTCCATTATTAAGTGATCGTACCGCCTTAAAGCGCGTACGCACCGAAGACTTAGGAATTTTCAACTGATCAACTGAAAACTTCCTCCATTTTCAGGGTATACATAGCGAGATAAGCAGCAAGCAAGCCAGAACTGTATCCCCCTTTGTAGTAGCCAGATGTCTCACCGAAACTCTAGGAGCCGGGTACAAAGTTACCAAAATGGCCAGCGGAGACCTCCTCCTTGAAGTTCGAGAAAAAGAACAGTTTGAAAAGCTACAGAATCTTTCAACTTTTGGTGACACTCCCATCACTGTAACGCCACACAGATCCATGAACCCGTGGAGTAGTATCTGATGCTGATTTGCTCGGCTTGACTGAAGAGGAACTTCTGAAGGGGTGGAAGAGTCAGAATGTGACCAATGTACAAAGGATCACCATTAGAAGAGACAACAAGGTAACACCAACAAAACACCTAATACTCACGTTCGCTTCCAGTAATCTGCCAGAAAGTATTCAAACAGGGTACACTAAGATGTCGATCAGACCATACATACCAAACCCACGTCGTTGTTTTAAATGCCAGAAGTATGGCCACGGCTCACAAAGCTGTCGTGGTCACCAAACTTGTGCACAATATGGAGTGTCAGGCCACAATTCTGACAATTGCGAAGAACCATCACACTGCGTGAATTGTGACGGAGAACACGCCGCGTATTCGCGTTCATGCCCTAACTGGAAGAAAGAAAAAGAAATAATCACTCTTAAAGTCAAAGAAAACATCACATTTAAGGAAGCAAGACGAAGAGTGTCGCCATTTTATGGCGCTACATATGCTGATGCGGCGCGTCAGGGGGCAACGCCGCACCAGCCCTCGCCACTCCTTCGGCCAGCGCAGAGCGAGCCGACGGCTGTGGCACGTGCCCCCAAGGCCGCAGTAGTTCAGTCTACTCCGCCTCCTAGCGAATTGAGGCTGGAGACTCCAGGGTCCTCTGGTCTCAAGGCCTCCCCTCACCAGGCAAGGCCTAAAATCCGAACCACCAGCTCGCATGTGCGGGCACCTAGTGCCTCTGAGGAGGCAATGGATACAACGGTACCCTTGGTACCAAAAGAGCGGCGCGCCTCCTTGGAGCGTGCCAAGAAAAATAAAAAACCAATAACGGGGCCGGACGACCGTCCTGCCACCTGAATTAACAAGCTCACTCCAACACAGGATACTCTTTGTACACACAGCAGCATCTCTCTTGTTTAAATATGCAGACAGAAATATTACAGTGGAACATCCGGGGCCTTCTTCGAAACCTCGATGACTTACAAGAACTCCTTCATGAACACAATCCAAGAGTGCTGTGTGTACAAGAGACACACTTAAAACGAACTAACACAAACTTTTTACGTAACTACATAATCTTCTGAAAGGATAGAGATGATGGCACGCTACCATCCGGTGGTGTAGCGGTTATAGTAAGTCAAGGTATAGCATGCACACAATTACCCCTTCAAACTTCCCTCGAGGCGGTGGCTGTCCGAGCAGTTATTCTAAACAAACTTGTCACTGTCTGCTCTTTGTACATACCTCCGCACCACCGTCTTGAAAAACTTCAATTCCAGTCTTTAATAGACGAACTACTTGAACCTTATCTGGTCCTTGTGGACCTGAACGCACATAATGGTATGTGGGGTGACTCTCGCTGTGATGCACGAGGTCGTCTCATTGAACAATTCCTCATTTCATCGGGTGCTTGTCTGTTGAATAGGAAAGAGGCAACATACTATAACCTTGCCAACAAAACTTACTCTTCCATAGGCCTCAATATCGCATCTCCTTCACTTGTACCATTACTTCAGTGAAAAGTCATAAATAATCCATACGGAACTGACCATTTCTCTTTAGTTTTGAGTACACCAATAATAAATGAATGTCCTCCACATGTTCCCAAATGGCTCGTAAACAAAGCCAACTGGGAACAATTTCAAAAGCTTACTCACCTAAATTGGACTGATATATGCGGGTTAGGCATAGATGAAGCTGTGCAGTACTTCACGGCTTTTCTTACTGACGCAGCAACCAAGTGCATTCCACGAACATCTGGACTGCCCGGCAAACGACACGTTCCATGGTCGAACACTGAGTGTCAGAATGCGCGAAAGGAACAGAACAGGGCATGGAGGTTGCTGCGGAACTCGCCGACTGCGGAAAACCTTGAGAGCTTCAATAAAATAAAATCTCGAGGCAGGAGAACGCGTCGGCAGGCCAGAAAAGAAAGCTGGCACAAGTTTTTATCAGGGATAAATTCATATACACAAGAGGCTAAAGTCTGGAACATCGTTCGTAGGGTAGCAGGAAGACAAGTACACTCACTCCCACTCGTAAACACACAGGGTGATAGCCTGGAAGATCAAGCGAACTTCCTCGGTGCACACTGCGAGCAGGTGTCTAGCTCGTCACACTACACTGAAGCTTTCCAAAGACACAAAGCAAAGATAGAAAAGCAGAAACTAGAATCCAAGTGCACAAATTACGAGGAATACAACCAACCTTTCAACTTAGCTGAGCTACAAAGATCACTAAACTCTTACAATAATTCCGCTCCAGGCTACGACCGTGTCACATATGAAATTTTGAAAAACCTGCCGCTCAAAACGCGAAAAACTTTACTCTCTCTATACAATGCTATCTGGCTTTCAGGCACCATCCCTGCTTCCTGGAAAGAGGCAATTGTTATCCCTATTTTGAAACAGGGCAAGGACCCTTCCTCAGTTTCAAGTTATAGGCCCATTGCACTAACCAGCTGCCTTTGTAAACTTTTTGAAAAAATGATAAACCGCCGACTTTTACATTTCCTTGAAACACACAATCTGCTCGACCAATTTCAGTGTGGGTTACGGGAGGGTAGATCCACCACCGACCATCTGGTGCGTATCGAGGCACAGATCCGAGACGCTTTCGTCCACAAACAATACTTCCTCTCAGTGTTTCTCGATATCGAGAAGGCTTACGACACAACATGGCGTTTTGGCATATTAAGAGACTTGTCTCACCTGGGTGTGCGCGTTAGAATGCTTTCCATAATCGAGAGTTACTTGTCCAATCGGAAATTCCGTGTCCATGTGGGCAGTACTCTCTCGCAAACATTTGTGCAAGAAACGGGAGTACCGCAAGGTGGTGTACTTAGTTGTACACTTTTTATTATTAAAATGAATTCCTTGCACTTGTCCATCTCCCACAAGACAACATGTTCTATTCCACATGTGTCGATGACGTCCAGCTTGGCTTCAATTCATGCAACCTAGCAATGTGTGAGCGGCAGGTTCAGTTAGGTGTAAACAAGGTCTCCAAATGGGCAGAGGAAAACGGATTCCGGCTGAACCCAGGAAAAAGCACGTGTGTCTTGTTCTCCCGAAAGAGAGGCATGCACTCAGAACCCGACATTGAACTGAACGGCCAACGTCAGTCTGTGAATGTGGAGCATAAATTCTTAGGCTTAATCTTGGACAACAAGTTGACCTTCGTACCACACATAAAGTATTTAAAAACAAAATGTTTAAAAGCCATGAATGGTATAAAAGTGTTGTCACGTACTACGTGGGGTAGTGACAGGAAATGCCTCATGAAGCTGTATAAAAGCCTCATTCGCACCCGCTTAGATTATGGGGCCATTGTTTATCAGTCTGCGACTCAAGGTGCTTTGAAGATGCTGGATCTCGTGCATCATTCGGGCATCCGCCTTTCCACGGGTGCTTTTCGCACCAGCCCCCGTAGAAAGCCTTTGCGTTGAGTCAAATGAGTGGTCGCTTCATCTTCAGAGAACTTACATGTCCTTTGCTTATTTTCTTAAGGTGAAAGCACACAAGAAGCACCCCTCATACTCTACTATTAATGATTTGTCGAGCTCCATTCTGTTTCAAAACAGGCCTTTGATGAGGCAGCCTTTTTCAATTCGCCTGAAGGGTCTAGCTGAGGAAACTGGAATGTCACTCGAACACAGTTTAATGGCTCCTGTAGCATACCCGCCACCGTGGCAGTGGCAGACTATAGATTGCGATGTGTCTTTCCTAGAAATTACTAAACATGCGCCTATTGCCCATATTCGAACATACTTCCTGGAACTTACACACAAATACACACGTCCTGAGTTCTTTATAGATGCCTCTAAGGCTAACTTCTCTGTGTCCTACGCTGCTGTCGGCCCTTCCTTTTCGGATGCTGGCCCTCTACATCCAGGCACAAGTATCTTCACAGTGGAAGCTTACGCGATACTTGTGGCAGCTAAACACATCAAAAAATTACAAATACAAAAAGCAGTAAATTTTACAGACTCCCTCAGTGTGGTAACGGCTCTGCACCGTCTTAAAAAACACAAAAACCCTGTCCTCGTTTCACTTTACTCCATTTTATGCACACTCTACACACTCAACCAACATGTTGTAGTGTGCTGGGTGCCAGGGCTCCGTGAGATACAAGGCAACGTGAGGGCGGATCAGCTCGCTGCATCCGTCCACAAAAGCACTGTCCCTACACCCATATCAATCCCGGCCCTTGATCTTAAGCCGTCTCTCAAACGAAACCTCAGGGTATACTGGCAGAGCAGGTAGGATACACACACACAAAACAAACTACACGTTATTAAGCCACACCTTGGTCATTGGCTGCTCGTATCGAAATCGCGTCATACAGAGGTAATACTAACGAGACTCAAGATAGGACACACATACACGACACACACATATCTTTTGTCTGGTGGCGATCCACCATTGTGTGACAGATGTGGTGAAGCATTGACAGTCCTTCACATGTTAATCCAGTGCAAACACTCAGAAACTCTAAGAAAACGATATTTTCTATTGCCCTACCGACAACGTATACCTTTTCACCCTGCAATGTTCGTCGGTAGGGAACCGCTTTTTAGTCATAAATCATTGTTAGCGTTTTTAAAAGAAATTCATAATTTTCATATCATATACACGGGCATTCTGTAGCATGACCTCTCTAGAGAGGTTTTTGCTGCGGAGGTTACACAAGAAAGCACTTGCATCACGGCCCTTGGACGCAAGGGTATGAACGAGTGAGGCACTTGTGTTAATGCCATAGATATCCACCATCGTCTTTATTATCACCAACTTTTGTCATCTATTCACACCACACACATCTTTCACGTCATGGTCATCATTTTATTACTTGTATGTTCTTACCCGTCTTATCGCGAGGAATTTTATGGCCCTTATACAGCCGCTTATCACAATCATTGTCCATATTTTTAGTGAGATGAACTGGCGCTCTTTGGCCGACAAATGGCCCTTGCGCCAAAAAACACCATATATCATCATCATTTTTCGCGGAAAGATGTTCTCAATAACCACTTGTGCACTCAATCAGGAGAGTGTCATTTTTCCTGTGTGCACTGCATCATTTTCACAAAAACTCTTCATTGTTATGAACATGCATGTTCATACAGAACAACATCTATATTCCTGTATGCACTGCAATGCATCTTTTGTGCAGAAAAACAAATTTGTGTTACACACGCGTCATCGACAATCAGTGAAGCCTCCTTTCTCCTGTGCCCGTTGTGGTGCATCCTTTGCAAAAGAATTCAACCTCACTAGACACAATCATACTCACAGAGACGAGGGCCCCCAGTCCTGTGTCCATTGCAATGCGTCGTTTCTGATAAAATGAAACCTTGTTCAACATATGCATACTCACGCCAGAGAGCATGTTTTTTCCTGTGACAACTGCAATGCATCTTTTTCTCGGGAACGTTGCCTTATACTACACATGTGCTCTCACACAGGAGAGCGTCTTTTCTCTTGTGTCCACTGCAGTGCACGTTTTTCGCGAAAAGATGTTCTCCATGACCACTTATGCACTCAATCAGGAGTGTGTCCTTTTTCCTGTGTGCACTGCATCATTTTCACAAAACGCTTTCTTCTTAGACACATGCGTGTTCATACAGAAAAACATCTACATTCCTGTGTGCACTGCAATGCATCTTTTATGCAGAAAAACAAATTTGTGTTACACACGCGTCATCGACACTCAGTAAAGCCTCCTTTCTCCTGTGCCCGTTGTGGTGCATCCTTTGCAAAAGAATTCAACCTCACTAGACACAATCATACTCACACAGACGAGGTTCTCCATTCCTGTGTCCACTGCAATGCGTCGTTTCTGATAAAACGATACCTTGTTCTACACATGCATACTCACGCAGGAGAGCATGCTTTTTCTGTGATCACTGCAATGCATCCTTTTCTCAGGAACGCTTCTTTATACTACACAAGCGTGCTCACGCAGGAGATCTTATTTTCTCTTGTGTCCACTTCAGTGCATCCTTTTCGTGGAAAGATGTTCTCAATATCCACATGTGCACTTAGTCAGGAGAGTGTCCTTTTTCCTGTGTGCACTGCATCCTTTTCACAGAAACGCTTCTTTGTTAGACACATGCATGTTCATACAGAAAAACATCAATATTCTTATGTGCACTCTAATGCATCTTTTTCGCAGAAAAAAAATTTGTGTTACACACGCATCATCGACACTCAGTAAAGCCTCCTTTCTCCTGTGCCCATAGTGGTGCATCCTTTGCAAGAGAATTCAACCTCACTAGACACAATCATACTCACAGAGACGAGGGCCCCCATTCCTGTGTCCACTGCAATGCATCTTTTCTGATGAAATAACACCTTGTTCAACACATGCGTATTCACGCCAGAGAGCGTTTTTTTTTCCTGTGATCACTCCAATGCATCCTTTTCTCAGGAACGCTTCTTTATACTACACAAGCACTCTCACACAGGAGAGCGTCTTTTCTCTTGTGTCCACTGCAGTGCATCTTTTTCTGCGGAAAAATGTTCTCAATAAACAGATGTGCACTCAATCAAGAATGTCTCCTCTTTCCTGTGTGCACTGCATCATTTTCCCAAAAATGCTTCTTTCTTAGACACATGTGTATTCATACAGACAAATATCTCTACTCCTGTATGCACTGCAATGGATCTTTTGTGGAGAAAAACAAATTTTTGTTACACATGCGTCATCGACCCTCAGTAAGGCGTCCTTTCTCCTGTGCCCACTGTAGTGCATTCTTTGCAAAAGAATTCAACCTCACTACACACAATTATACTCACACAGACGAGCGCTCCCATTCCTGTGTCCACTGCAGTGTGTCATTTCTGATAAAACGATACCTTGTTCAACACATGCATACTCACGCCAGAGAGCGTTCTTCTTCCTGTGATCACTGCAATGCATCCTTTTCTCAGGAATGCTTCCTTATACTACACATGTGCTCTCACACAGGAGAGCGTCTTTTCTCTTGTGTGCACTTCAGTGCATCTTTTTCACGGAAAAATGTTCTCAATAAGCACATGTGCACTCAATCACGAGAGTGTCCTTTCTCCTGTGTGCACTGCATCATTTTCACAGAAACGCTTCATTGATTAGACACATGCATATTCATACAGTAAAACATATATATTCATATGTGCACTGCAATGCATGTTTTGTGCAGAAAAACAAATTAGTGTTACACACGCGTCATCGACACTCAGTAAAGCCTCCTTTCTCCTGTGCCCATAGTGGTGCATCCTTTGCAAAAGAATTCAACCTCACTAGACACAATCATACTCACAGAGACGAGGGCCCCCATTCCTGTGTCCACTGCAATGCATCGTTTCTGATGAAACAACACCTTGTTCAACACATGCGTATTCACGCCAGAGAGCGTTTTTTTTCCTGTGATCACTGCAATGCATCCTTTTCTCAGGAACGCTTCTTTATACTACACAAGCACTCTCACACAGGAGAGCGTCTTTTCTCTCGTGTCCACTGCAGTGCATCTTTTTCTGCGGAAAAATGTTCTCAATAAACAGATGTGCACTCAATCAAGAATGTCTCCTCTTTCCTGTGTGCACTGCATCATTTTCCCAAAAATGCTTCTTTGTTAGACACATGTGTATTCATACAGACAAATATCTCTACTCCTGTATGCACTGCAATGGATCTTTTGTGGAGAAAAACAAATTTTTGTTACACATGCGTCATCGACCCTCAGTAAGGCGTCCTTTCTCCTGTGCCCACTGTAGTGCATTCTTTGCAAAAGAATTCAACCTCACTACACACAATTATACTCACACAGACGAGCGCCCCCATTCCTGTGTCCACTGCAATTCATCGTTTCTGATGAAACGATACCTTGTTCAACACAAGCGTACTCACGTCGGAGAGCGTGCTTTTTCCTAAGACCACTGCAATGCATCCTTTTCTCAGGAACGTTTCCTTATACTACACATCCGCTCTCACACAGGAGAGCGTCCTTTCTCTTGTGTCCACTGCAGTGCATCTTTTTCTGCGGAAAAATGTTCTCAATAACCACATGTGCACTCAATCAAGAATGTCTCCTCTTTCCTGTGTGCACTGCATCATTTTCACAAAAACGCTTCTTTGTTCGACACATGTGTGTTCATACAGACAAACATCGATATTCCTGTATGCACTGCAATGCATCTTTTCTGGAGAAAAACAAATTTTTGTTACACATGCGTCATCGACACTCAGTAAGGCGTCCTTTCTCCTGTGCCCACTGTAGTGCATCGTTTGCAAAAGAATTCAACCTCACTAGACACAATCATACTCACACAGACGAGCGCCCCCATTCCTGTGTCCACTGCAGTGTGTCATTTCTGATAAAACGATACCTTGTTCTACACATGCATACTCACGCTGGAGAGCATGCTTTTCCTGTGATCACTGCAATGCATCCTTTTCTCAGGAATGCTTCTTTATACTACACAAGCGCTCTCACGCAGGAGATCTTCTTTTCTCTTGTGCCCACTTCAGCGCATCCTTTTCGTGGAAAGATGTTCTCAATATCCACATGTGCACTTAGTCAGGAGAGTGTCCTTTTTCCTGTGTGCACTGCATCCTTTTCACAGAAACGCTTCTTTGTTAGACACATGCATGTTCATACAGAAAAACATTTATATTCATATGTGCACTCTAATGCATCTTTTTTGCAGAAAAAAAATTTGTGTTACACACGCGTCATTGACACTCAGTAAAGCCTCCTTTCTCCTGTGCCCATAGTGGTGCATCCTTTGCAAAAGAATTCGACCTCACTAGACACAATCATACTCACAGAGACGAGGGCCCCCATTCCTGTGTCCACTGCAATGCATCGTTTCTGATGAAACAACACCTTGTTCAACACATGCGTATTCACGCCAGAGAGCGTGTTTTTTCCTGTGATCACTGCATGCATCCTTTTCTCAGGAACGCTTCTTTATACTACATAAACACTCTCACACAGGAGAGCGTCTTTTCTCTTGTGTCCACTTCAGTGCATCTTTTTCGTGGAGAGATGTTCTCAATATCCACATGTGCACTTAGTCAGGAGAGTGTCCTTTGTCCTGTGTGCACTGGATCCTTTTCACAGAAATGCTACCTTGTTAGACACATGCATGTTCATACAGAAAAACATTTATATTTCTGTGTGCAGTGCAATGCATCTTTTGTGCAGTAAAACAAATTTGTGTTACACATGCGTAAACAATAATCAGTAAAGCGTCCCTTCTGTGCCCACTGTGGTGCATTGTTTGCAAAAGAATTCAACCTCGCTAGACACAATCATACTCACCCAGACGAGGGCCCCCATTCCTGTGCCCACTGCAATGCATCGTTTCTGCTGAAACAATACCTTGTTCAACACATGCGTACTCACGCCGGCGAGCGTGCTTTTTTCTATGATCACTGCAATGCATCCTTTTCTCAGGAACCCTTCCTTATACTATACATGCGCTCTCACACAGGAGAGCGTCTTTTCTCTTGTGTCCACTTCAGTGCATCTTTTAGATGCGGAGCATCTAATACTCGAGGCTTGTAGTGCGGCGCCATCCGCAAGCTTCCTCCTCCTTCTTCCACCATCTGTGCATCCCTTCCTCCTCTACACACCGCGCGCGCTTCACTCCTCCACCATCTGTGCACCCTTCCTCCTCTACACACCGCGTGTGCTTCTCCTCTTCACGAACATTCGCTAGCTGTATAATGTAGCGCGCATGCGCCGTCACGCTTCGAGAACATCGGCAGCTGACTCGCGCGCATGCGCCATCGCGCTTCGAGAACATCGGCAGCTGACGCGCGCGCATGCGCCGTTGCGCTTCTCCCCCTTCTCGAACATTCGACAGCTGACGCGCGCATGCACCGTCACCCACCATCTGTGCCGCGCGCGCTTCTCCCCTTCGAGAACATTCTACAATTCTCCTGATTCTCCAGTGGACGCGCATGCGCCCTCGCGCTTCGAGAACATTCAACAGCTGACAGTGCATGCGCCGTCGCGCTGTATATATACTCAAGGTCGGCGCTCGCTCGCTCAGTTGCCGCTCGTCGGTTGGTTTGTACGGCGCTTCGACGTCCAAGGTCGTGGTGAAATGAATTCCAACGAATCCACAAACACAATGATCGACGTCCCTTCGACCAGCGCCGCCCTTTCGCATACGTGTGTACGTGTTCACTCATTTAACACCCCCTCCTACAACCACGTTAACCAATTTAGCCATCGACCCAAGTAAGTCGCAAGTTAACACCCCATTTCAAAACCACGTTAACCAATTTAGCCATCGACCCAAGTAAGTCGCACTTTAACACCCCGTTAACCAAGTATATGCTCCGCATCCTCCTCAGTGTTCCCCCGAGGGAAGCTGCGGGCAATTTTTTTGTCCAAAAACGTTTTATTTACACCAAGAAAAGTGGGTAAAACTACTTTTCATCACTTTATACACAATGGCCTGGACACAAAAGGTGGGACGTGTGTCCCACTGCACACGAGAAGGAAAAAAAGGAGGTTAGACAGCATATGTCTCAACGCCCACGAGGGGGTAGGACCAAAAGAATTTACATCCTTATTTTAGCCTCGTTTTGCGAAATGAAAAGAAGAAAAGCATTGCATGCACAATGGCACCTCACAACCTGCACACATGAGGTTTGTGCACACTTCGGTGCACTTGGAAACGGACTTCGTCAGGAACTCCACTAAGAACAGAGCCACTGTGGCGCCACTGTGGCGCCCACTGTGACGTCCCTTCGACCAGCGCCGGCCTTTCGCATACGTGTGTACGTGTTCACTCATTTAACACCCCCTCCTACAACCACGTTAACCAATTTAGCCATCGACCCAAGTAAGTCGCAATTTAACACCCCATTTCACAACCACGTTAACCAATTTAGCCATCGACCCAAGTAAGTCGCACTTTATCACCCCGTTAACCAATTATATGCTCCGCATCCTCCTCAGTGTTCCCCCGAGGGAAGCTGCGGGCAATTTTTTTCGTGGAAAGATGTTCTCAATAACCACATGTGCACTCAATCAGGAGAGTGTCCTTTTTCCTGTGTGCACTGGATCATTTTCACAGAAACGCTTCTTCGTTAGACGCGTGCGTGTTCATACAGAAAGACATCTATCTATATTCGTTTGTGCACTGCAATGCATCTTTTGTGCAGAAAAACAAATTTGTGTTACACACGCATCATCGACCCTCAGTAAAGCGTCCTTTCTCCTGTGCCCGTTGTGGTGCATCCTTTGCAAAAGAATTCAACCTCACTAGACACAATCATACTCACACAGACGAGGTTCTCCATTCCTGTGTCCACTGCAATGCGTTGTTTCTGATAAAACGCTACCTTGTTCAACACATGCATACTCACGTGGGAGAGCGTGCTTTTTCCTGTAATCACTGCAAATCATTCTTTTCTCAGGAAAGCTTGTTTATACTACACATGCGCTCTCACACGGGAGAGCGTCGTTTCTCTTGTGTCCACTGCAGTGCACCTTTTTCGCGGAAAGATGTTCTCAAGAGCTACTTGTGCACTCAGTCAGGAGAGTGTCCTTGTTTCTGTGTGCACTGCATCTTTTTCACTGAAACCCTACTTTGTTAGACACATGCATGTTCATACAGAATAACATCTATATTCCTGTATGCACTGCAATGCATCTTTTGTGGAGAAAAACAAATTTTTGTTACACATGCGTCATCGACACTCAGTAAGGCGTTCTTTCTCCTGTGCCCACTGTAGTGCATCGTTTGCAAAAAAATTCAACCTCACTAGACACAATCATACTCACACAGACGAGCGCCCCCATTCCTGTGTCCACTGCAATGTGTCATTTCTGATAAAACGATACCTTGTTCAACACATGCATACTCACGCCGGAGAGCGTGCTTTTTCCTGTGATCACTGCAATGCATCCTTTTCTCAGGAACGCTTCCTTATACTACACATGTGCTCTCACACAGGAGTGCGTCTTTTTTCTTGTGTGCACTTCAGTGCATCTTTTTCACGGAAAAATGTTCCCAATAAGCACATGTGCACTCAATCACGAGAGTGTCCTTTCTCCTGTGTGCACAGCATCTCTTTCACAGAAACCCTACCTTGTTAGACACATGTGTGTTCATACAGAAAAACATCTATATTTCTGTGTGCACTGCAATGCATCTTTTGTGGAGAAAAACAAATTTTTGTTACACATGCGTCATCAACGCTCAGTAATGCGTCTTTTTCTCCTGTGCCCACTGTAGTGCATTCTTTGCAAAAGAATTCAACCTCACTACACATAATCATACTCACACAGACAAGCGCCCTCATTCTTGTGCCCACTGCAATGCGTCATTTCTGGTAAAACGATACCTTGTTCAACACAAGCGTACTCACGTCGGAGAGCGTGCTTTTTCTTGTAATCACTGCAATGCATTCTTTTCTCAGGAACGCTTGCTTATTCTACACATGCGCTCTCACACAGGAGAGCGTCTTTTCTCTTGTGTCCACTGCAGTGCACTTTTTTCGCGAAAAGATGTTCTATATAACGACTTGTGCACTCAATCAGGAGTGTGTCCTTTTTCCTGTGTGCACTGCGTCCTTTTCACAGAAACGCTTTCTTCTTAGACACATGCATGTTCATACAGAAAAACATCTACATTCCTGTGTCCACTGCAATGCATCTTTTATGCAGAAAAGCAAATTTGTGTTACCAGTGCCTCCTTTATAACTTTCAGTGCCCGGTAAAAGTGGAAGAGAACAATGGGACTACTTCGTCGGCACGAGTGCGGCGCCTCGACACCAGGTGCCGCCGCCTAAACAGGGTGCCGGAATTCGCTACGTGCCGCAGCCGCCGAGTTTATGGCTCCGCGCTGAAAAGTAAACAGATTAAATCCTTAATGTTCTGCTCTTAAACCTCAATATATTGCGGCTGTAATCGCTGAATTATGTTACCGAGTGTTTCAGAGATCTGGTTGCCAGCTTTCACGCACTAGCCGCAAGCGAAGAACGCCTTGCTAAATGAATACCAAAAACATGCCGTGTACGCACGCACCTACAAGCTTGGACATGACGTACATGAATTTCCAACGTTGACTTGCCATGCGTAGCAGCTCTATATTGCCGCATTCGACTGGATGTAAAAGACCGGCTGGCTTACTGGGAGGTGCTTTGCGTCTTTGGCAGTCGGTGCAAGTTCGCACGTGATGGTTAACAGCAGCAGGTAACTTTGGCCAGTAGTACTTGCATCGCAGTCGGCACAATGTTCGGGTGTAGCCTAGATGACCAGATGTTGCTTCATCATGGCACGCTTCCATAATTTCTTTTCGAAGAGAGGCAGGCACGACGAGCGAGTGCGGGTTACCGTTTGGTGAGAAATTTTTCTTATAGAGAACATCGTTTCGCAAACAAAAAAATGGCAGTCCTCTAGCAAATAACCGCGGCACGTCTTCACGTCGTCCTTCTAAATATTCTATGAGTGGTAACAGCTCAGGGTCACTGCGCTGCTCTTGTGCAATAGTGGCCGTGTCGACAACTCCCAGGAAACCCGCAGGGGCGCCTGCGCAAGTAGGCGTTTGGTGTGTAGGGACACCACGGACCCGAGCTAATGGGGGAGTTTCGGCTCCCTCCCACGCCTAGCCGTGCGTGGCTTTGCCGTGTCCGGGGAAAAGGGGATCCTGGGGGTTGAGCCAATGCTGGGTGATTGGACCTTTAAGGCCTCCCGGCTGAGGCAACACACCCCTTTGGCCCCGGCTTCACGTAGACGGCACCCCTGGGCTGACCCACCCAGGGGAAATCGGCAGTCGCCTTTTCCTATCTCTCTCTCTCCCCACATCTTCGTCTTTATCTCTTACTATTTATCTGTCCTGTCTTCTACTCTCTTCCGTTTACTTCCAAACTTCCTGGCGGCTAGGGTTAACCCTGTGCAAATAGCCTACCTAGGTCTAGGCGCATTGGGTTATAGTGGTGTTGTACGGCTGGCGTCTGCAGTTTTCAGCATCTGTAAACTTGTAGCGTCCCCTCGTTGGGCTCCGTGGTGGGTGGCCGCCAACGCTGCTGAACAAAAATAAGAAAGGCATGCATGGCCCATTTCCCCTACTGTCTGATCGTACCGGCTTAAAGCGGGTACGCACCGATGCTATAAATTTTTTCAATCAGCCAAAAGAAACATATCCTCACTTTCATGTTATCCATTGTGAAAAAATTGAAAAGCAAGCCAGGACCGTCTCTCCTTTCCTAGTTTCTAGATGTCTCACCGAAACTCTTGGCACAGGATACAAGGTAACCAAAATGGCTAGTGGAGACCTTCTCCTCGAAATCCGCGACAAAGAACAATTTCAAAAGCTAGACCGTCTTTCAGATTTCGGTGGCATACCAATAACCATAACATCACATAGGTCAATGAACACAACTCGCGGTGTGGTATCTGACATGGACTTAATTGACTTGACTGAGACTGAACTTTTGGAGGGGTGGAAGAGCCAAAATGTCACTAATGTACAGAGAATCATCATCAGAAGAGATAATAAGGAAACACCGACAAAACACTTAATACTCACGTTTGCATCGAGTAAACTACCGGAATCTATTCAAACAGGGTACACGAAAACATCTATCAGGCCGTATATACCAAATCCTCGTCGTTGCTTCCAATGCCAGAAATATGGCCATGGCTCTAAAACGTGTCGTGGTCGCCAGACTTGTGCACAATGTGGAGTTCTAGGCCACGTGTCTGAGAACTGCAAACAACCGCCACACTGTGTAAACTGCGAAGGAAACCATGCCGCATATTCACGCTCCTGCACATACTGGAAAAAAGAAAAAGAAATAATTACGTTGAAGGTGAAGGAGAACATTACATTTAAGGAAGCACGGCGAAGAGTCGCTCCATTCTACGGACCTACATACGCTGATGCGGCGCGTCAGGGGGCACCGCCGCACCAGCCCTCGCCACTCCTTCGGCCCGCGCGTACTGAGCCGGTGGTTGTGGCACCTGCCCCCAAGGCGGCTGTAGCCCAGACTACACCGCTTACTGCCAAACAGAGACCGGAGACTCCAGAGTCCTCCGGTCTCAAGGCCTCACCTCACCAGGCGAGGCCCGAAATTTGAACTAACAGCCCGCACGTGCGGGCATCCAGTGCCTCCGAGGAGGCAATGGATACGTCGGCACCCTTGGTGCCGAAAGAGCGGCGTGGCTCCTTGGAGCGCGCCAAGAAAACAAAAAAGCCGATAACAGGGCCTGGTGACGGCCCTGTTAAGTGTTAAGTCAAACTCTCTGTTAAGTCAAACTCGTACGTTATTTTTGCCCTTCGGGTTGTGCTCAACCCCAGCAACATTTCAGAGACTGATGGATACCGTCCTATCAGAACTTAAGTGGCAGACGTGTCTGGTATACCTCGACGACGTCATTGTTTTCTCACAAACATTCGAGGAACATCTAAGACGGCTGCTATTAGTATTTCGAGCATTACGGTCCGCTGGCTTATCGCTGAAACCTGAGAAATGTCATTTCGGTTTCAAGGAACTCCGATTCTTAGGACATGTGGTGAGCCATGAAGGTGTTCGTCCGGACCCCGACAAGATCGACGCCGTCCGAAAATTTCCGGTGCCAACAGAAAAGAAGGCCGTAAGACGTTTTCTCGGCCTTTGCGCCTACTACCGCAGATTTATCGCCAATTTCTCGCACATAGCGTCGCACCTAACACGCATAACGAGAGACGATGTTCCATTTTTATGGGGCGAAGAGGAACAAGCAGCATTTGACGGTCTACGACAGCGCCTGCAGACACCCCCTGTGCTTGCTCACTTTGATGAGGACGCTCCAACCATGATCCACACTGATGCGAGCAACGTAGGTTTAGGCGCTGTACTCGTCCAGTGGAAATACCCACTTACTTGTCGTCCCGACATCCATTCGCGATGAGATCCTGAGCGCTTGCCACAATGAGCCAACCTCCGGCCACCTCGCATACACGCGCACATTGGCCAGAATCCAACAAAAGTACTACTGGCCGCAGCTTCCAGGCACTGTAAAGCATTACGTCCGCACGTGCCTCAATTGTCAACGACGAAAATCGCCACCTTTAAAACCAGCCGAATTGTTGCAACCAGTTCAAGTGCCCACCATGCCTTTTGCACAAATTGGAATGGATCTCCTTGGATCATTTCCGACTTCGCGTACTGGAAATAAGTGGGTAATTGTCGCTACGGACTATCTTACTTGCTACGCAGAAACAAAGGCTTTATCAAGTGGAACCGCAATAGAAGCGGCAGGATTTTTTATTGAAAATGTCGTTCTGAGGCATGGTGCTCCTAGAATTATAATAACAGACAGAGGTACCAGCTTTCACGGCCATGCTCCTCAAGTCAGTGCTTGAGTTGAGTGGAACAGCGCATCGAAAAACTACCTCCTACCACCCACAAACCAACGGCTTAACAAAACGCCTCAACAAGACAATTGCTGATATGCTTAGTATGTACATCAACGTGGATCATAAAAATTGGGACGACGTTCTACCATACGTGACGTTTGCCTATGATACGGCGCTGCAGGAAACTACACGGAGCACGCCATTTAGTCTTCTTTATGGCCGTGAAGTGACAACAATGCTTGATGCCATGCTGCTCCACGACTGCGAGGATACAGACACGGATGTGCAAGCCTTTACCCAACGAGCTGAAGAGGCCCGGAAGCTAGCACGCGTGCAAATTGCCCGACAGCAGAGTTACGTCGCACAACGTTATAACCTGCGACACCGATACGTCACTTATTAACCAGGCGAGAAAGTGTGGGTCTGGAGCCCTATTCGCCGACGCGGCCTTTGTGAAAAGTTACTGAAGAAGTACTTTGGTCCCTACAATGTTATACGGCGCCTAAGTGACGTGAATTACGAGGTCATCCCTGACAGTTCCTCGCGAGCTCAAAAATCTGAAATCGTACACGTTGTGCGGATGAAGCCATATTGCAGTGAGCCAGTTGCGTAATACGTCAACTACATACACCGCGAATTCTGTAGCCGAGCATCGGGTCGATGCTCTTTCTGGAGGGAGGCAAATGCCGCATTCAACCTGCTGAGGAGAGCTCGCACAGCCAGAGAGGTAGACGAAGCTCTTGCCCGGTCCTCTTTACGAGCGCCTTTCATTTTTTATTAAAGTGAGCTCTTTTATATCGAACTCCTGCTGTGTCTGCGTCGTGACAATATTCTACAAAATAAACCCAATTGATGCGATACGAATACATTTTGAAGAAAGAAGGAACATTTATTTGTAAGTACCTCTATTTTCGCTAGCCTCACGGTTTTGCATATTTTCTTGACAGGGGCTTTTTCGCGAAGTACTTGAAAGCATCATGCTTGTCACTGACAGTGAATGCATAGTTCACCAGCAGGGGCCGCAAAAACCGAACAGATATCAGCTCCATGAGCTTTGTTCTGTGAGTGTCATCTATCTCCTTGCACTTGAGCAGGTTTGAAGCACACAGTGCTGGCACAGCATACTTAACCAGGTTAGACAATGGATTTTTTAGAGTCGGATTGTCCTTCAGAGCATGATCCGCAAATGCCCTTAGCACGTCAACGGCAAACAGCAACTGGTCTGACGGGTAAAGTAGCCCACCTCGGTCCTGGCTGCGGGTGAACTGCAAGATAGGTTGATTGCTCGCTGGCTTTGTGCAGACTGCAGTGCAACTTCCACAACACATGTGCTCGTTTATGACGCGGGCAATATAGCCCCCAACATAAACAGTTGCAGAAATCTCAAGTGATGGCAAGTGCTGAGGCAAGACTGTTGCATTGAGCCGTTGCAAAACACATGCAGCTCTCTGTAGCTGAGGCAGCTGCTGTGTTAGCGAAGGAGAAGCTTCAGTGAGCAGTGTGCCTGTTGACATTTGGGCACATTCTCTGTGTGCAACGTTTGATGCCATGCTGGATGCGGCAAGTCCAGTTTTTAAAACCTTCTCCAGTCCTTGCAAAGCAGAACGAACATTCAGCATGTCATTGCAGCCCGAGGACATCCGCAGTGTTCCAAACAGCGACTCGATGGGATCACTATTAAACTTACGTGTGAGCACAAACAAGAACTTCTTCTCTGTGAGCAGGTACTTGATACAGGCAACTGTGGAATATGTGGTCAGGAGGAATGCTTCATACATTTCTTTCGTCAAAAATTCCTTTTGACTTCAACAGCTTTTTTCCAGTTCATCCAAGTACATGGGTAGCGTGACCTCGAGCCACTCCAGTCTTGCATCTTCAGCATCGTCAAACTAACGAGTGTCAGGCCACTTTTTGTGGATGTGCTGAGTCGTATTGCTTGTATCATGCAGCACGAACCATCGATAGATGTTTTGCATGAAAATGATGGCCTGGCCTACAGCTGCGAATGATACACTCGATGTATGCCCAGCTTGGTCTCTGAGATGCTCCAGGGCTGCAGTAACATCAGGCGAGAAGACCTGAATTGCCCTTGCGACATTTAATTTTTCTATGTTATTCGGATAGACATGTTTTCGGCTCAGGTAGCGGACAGGCTTTACAACCAGGTCCTTCTGTAGGTCGTAGAGCTTCTTGATGTAGCAGGATGAGACCTCTCCTTCCGGACCAATGTCGTGGGCCAGAAACTGCGAGCGCACGTTTTTTAAAACATGGCATGCATCAAAACTTAAAAAGAGGAGCCTGTCAAGGTCACAGGGATGTTCTATCCGGTACGTAAGAAGACCATCGCCCAAAAGTGTCATGGCATTGACGTTCACTCTGTGGTTATCACTCACTAAGCGAACTACCCTGAAACCACAGGCTTCTACTTTTTCAAGCACAAAAATCAACAACTTGTGAAGCTGTGGGCCTGATAAACCCTTGGTAAAATAGTAGGCCACTGGAATGCGATACGACGTCGAGAGTCCTGTAATTAGGAAGCAGAGAAGAGAGTTTGCTAGGGTGAGGGTCCCACCATGTTGTTCCAAAGAGGCATCGGCGTGTCCCACAAAGCAGTCCTGCTGTTTGTTGTACTGCAGCTTTTCCCTGATCTTCATTTCGTCGACTATGAGTGAACACACCCTTGACTGTGGTACAGTCAAGCTTTCGGCTTCTACTCTGAGGCGAGCTTCGGCGAGTTTGCTGAAGCCCGTTTCTCCACTGGTGGTTCCCAAGTAGTTGCTCAGAGTCTTTCTGCAAGGAAGCTTCAAAAGCATTTCACCGCGGATGGGTTCGTACGCCCTTGTCGACAAATGCCTTAAAACTACACAACGTCCTGTTGTCTCCTCAGACCAGCTCGGCCTCTTCTTCTTGAAGTTCTCAATCTGATCAATCAAGAATAAAGCTGCAGGTTCCTTTTCTTTTCCCTTTCCTTGATGAAAGAAACACCCGCAACCAGAGCGTCCTCATGCAGCTTTTTCAATTCCATTTTGTACTTGTCGACGGTCTGTTGCAGTCGAAGCAGCTGGCTCCTCAACTCCTTTTCTTTTCTTCTCCACTTCGCTTTCTCAGCGACAAGCACACTTGAAGTTGACCTGTTGTCTACCAGGACGCCTGGATCACGCAAGTTGGCCTCCGAGGATGTGTCCATCGCGCAACAATCCGACATATCCGCCACTGCTGAAGCAACGCTGACGCTCGCGGAGTCACTGCGCGCCATTGTAGCACTGACTCGTTTGTCGATGCTTGCTGTATTTCTCGCGGGAGTTCATTTCGGCTCGAGATGGGGCGGGTATTCTTCAAAAACTCACGGCACACAGCCCCTTTCTTTAGGCGTCGCCGCTTGCCTTCGATGAAGTCCTCTTCTTTGACGTGGCGACTGCATACTTTGGTGTAGCATGAATTGGTGTTCGGCGACCACTTGTCTCGTCGTATTGCGGCGAGCCAGCGCGCTCGAGCGTCTGCGTCAGCGGGTAGTTCAAGAAAGGACAGCCCTGCTGGTTTCTTTTTCTCATCCGATTTGCACAGCGGAACACAGCAGTAGGCCATCGTAAAGCATTCTACGCATGTACTTGCCGAAAACTGTCCCACAAAACGAAGTTGCGCACCACTGAACGGGCTGCACGCAACACCCGGACAAAATGGCAACAGCGGCTGGATGGATGGATGGATATGGCTGTACCCTTTAGATCGGGCGGTGGCTAGCGCCATCAAGCCGTAATACCCTGTTACCCTTTTTACCCTGTTTACCCGGCACCCTGTTTACCCAGCGCCCCTAGCGGGAGCAGAGAAAAGTGGCGTTCGACGGCCCCCCGATGGCAGTGTGCCCGGCACAGATTTTTATACAGGAGGCACTGGTGTTACACATGCGTCATCGACACTCAGTAAAGCGTCCTTTCTCCTGTGCCCACTGTGGCGCATCCTTTGCAAAAGAATTCAACCTCGCTAGACACAATCATACTCACACAGACGAGCGCCCCCATTCCTGTGTCCACTGCAATGCGTCGTTTCTGATGAAACGACACCTTGTTCAACACACTCATACTCACGCTGGAGAGCATGCTTTTCCTGTGATCACTGCAATGCATCCTTTTCACGCTTCTTTATACTACACAAGCGCTCTCACACAGGAGAGCGTCTTTTCTCTTCTGTCCACTTCAGTGCATCCTTTTCGTGGAAAGATGTTCTCAATATCCACATGTGCACTTAGTCAGGAGAGTGTCCTTTTTCCTGTGTGCACTGCATCCTTTTCAAAGAAACGCTACCTTGTTAGACACATACGTGTTCAAACAGAAAAACATTTATATTTCTGTGTGCACTGCTATGCATTTTTGTGCAGAAAAACAAATTTGTGTTACACATGCGTAATCCATAATCAATGAAGATTCCTTTGTGTGCCCACTGTGGTGCATCGTTTCCAAAAGAATTCAACCTCACCAGATACAATCATACTCACAGAGACGAGGGCCCCCATTCCTGTGTCCACTGCAATGCATCGTTTCTGATGAAACGGTACCTTGTTCTACACATGCATACTCACGCTGCAGAGCATGCTTTTTCCTGTGATCACTGCAATGCATCCTTTTCTCAAGAACGCTTCTTTATACTACACAAGCGCTCTCAGACAGGAGATCTTCTTTTCTCTTGTGTCCACTTCAGTGCATCCTTTTCGTGAAAAAATGTTCTCAATATCCACATGTGCACTTAGTCAGGAGAGTGTCCTTTTTCCTGTGTGCACTGCATCCTTTTCACAGAAACACTTCTTTGTTAGACACATGCATGTTCATACAGAAAAACATCTATATTCATATGTGCACTCTAATGCATCTTTTTCACAGAAAAAAAAATTGTGTTACACACGCGTCATCGACACTCAGTGAAGCCTCCTTTCTGTGCCCACTGTGGTGCATTGTTTGCAAAAGAATTCAACCTCACTAGACACAATCATACTCACAGAGACGAGGGCCCCCATTCCTGTGTCCACTGCAATGCATCGTTTCTGCTGAAACAACACCTTGTTCAACACATGCATACTCACGTCGGAGAGCGTGCTTTTTCCTGTAATCACTGCAAATCATTCTTTTCTCAGGAAAGCTTGCTTATGCTACACATGCGCTCTCACACAGGAGAGCGTCGTTTCTCTTGTGTCCACTTCAGTGCATCTTTTTCGTGGAGAGATGTTCTCAATATCCACATGTGCATTTAGTCAGGAGAGTGTCCTTTGTCCTGTGTGCACTGGATCCTTTTCACAGAAACGCTTCTTTGTTAGACACATGCATGTTCATACAGAAAAACATCTATATTCATATGTGCACTCTAATGCATCTTTTTCGCAGAAAAAAAAGTTTGTGTTACACACGCGTCATCGACACTCAGTAAAGCCTCCTTTCTCCTGTGCCCATAGTGGTGCATCCTTTGCAAAAGAATTCAACCTCACTAGACACAATCATACTCACAGATACGAGGGCCCCCATTCCTGTGTCCACTGCAATGCATCGTTTCTGATGAAACAACACCTTGTTCAACACATGCGTATTCACGCCAGCGAGCGCGCTTTTTCTATGATCACTGCAATGCATCCTTTTCTCAGGAACGCTTCTTTATACTACACAAGCACTCTCACACAGGAGAGGGTCTTTTCTCTTGTGTCCACTTCAGTGCCTCTTTTTCGTGGAGAGATGTTCTCAATATCCACATGTGCATTTAGTCAGGAGAGTGTCCTTTGTCCTGTGTGCACTGGATCCTTTTCACAGAAACGCTTCTTTGTTAGACACATGCATGTTCATACAGAAAAACATCGATATTCATATGTGCACTCTAATGCATCTTTTTCGCAGAAAAAAAATTGTGTTACACACGCGTCATCGACACTCAGTAAAGCCTCCTTTCTCCTGTGCCCATAGTGGTGCATCCTTTGCAAAAGAATTCAACCTCACTAGACACAATCATACTCACAGAGACGAGGGCCCCCATTCCTGTGTCCACTGCAATGCATCGTTTCTGCTGAAACAATACCTTGTTCAACACATGCACACTCACGTCAGAGAGCGTGCTTTTTCCTGTAATCACTGCAAATCATTCTTTTCTCAGGAAAGCTTGCTTATACTACACATGCGCTTTCACACAGGAGAGCGTCGTTTCTCTTGTGTCCACTGCAGTGCACCTTTTTCGCGGAAAGATGTTTTCAATAACCTTATGTGCACTCAATCAGGAGTGTTTCCTTTTGCCTGTGTGCACTGCATCCTTTTCACAGAAACGCTTCCTAATAGACACATGCGTGTTCATACAGAAAACATCCCCGCAGGGGCGCCTGCGCAAGTAGGCGTTTGGTGTGTAGCGACACCACGGACCCGAGCTAACGGGGGAGTTTCGGCTCCCTCCCACGCCTAGCCGTGCGTGGCTTTGCCGTGTCCGGGGAAAAGGGGATCCTGGGGGTTGAGCCGACGCTGGGTGCTTGGACCTTTAAGGCCCCCCGGCAGAGGCAACACACCCCTTTGGCCCCGGCTTCACGTAGACGGCACCCCTGGGCTGACCCACCCAGGGGAAATCGGCAGTCGCCTTTTCCTATCTCTCTCTGCCTACATCTTAGTCTTTTCTCGTCTTTAAATCTATCCTGTCTTCTTCTCTCTTCCATTTACTTCCGATTTTTCCTGGCGGCAAGGGTTAACCTTGTGTACGTGCTCTGTCTCTGGCACAATACATTTGGTTATAGCGGCTGTGTACAGCTGACGTTGACATGCCTCATATAAATTTAGGACTTGTCACGTCCCCGTGTTGGGCTCCATGGTGGGCGGCTTTCATGGCTGCCGAACTCACATTTAGTTTATGGCTTTTTCTTCTCTCCCTTCATTGCACGATCGTCCTCTCCCGAAGAGAGGGCGCACCGAAGACTTTTGTAATTATTTCAGCAAACCGAAAGAAACCTTTCCCCGCTACCATGTAATTCATTGTGAAACCGCTGAAAAGAACGCCAGAATTATTTCGCCTTTCGTTGTTTCCAAATGCCTCACCACTACACTTGGACCAGGTTACCAGGCTACAAGAATGGCCAGTGGGGATCTCCTCCTCGAGGTAAAAAGTCAGAGCCAGTATGAAAACCTCTCAAAACTGGAATCGTTTGGAAGCATACCTATCTCAATTACTCCACACCGCTCACTCAACACTTCCCGAGGCGTTGTATCTGATCAAGACTTGCTTGACCTGACTGAAGGTGAGCTCCTCGAGGGCTGGAAGGACCAGCAGGTGACACAAGTACAAAGAATCAAAATTAGTCGTGATAAGAAGGAAATCCCAACAAAACACATAATTGTGACATTTTGCACCAGCACCCTGCCTGAACATCTCGAAACAGGATACTTGAAGTTTAATGTGAGACCTTACATTCCCAACCCACGACGTTGCTTCAAATGCCAGCGTTTTGGTCACGGCTCTCAGAGTTGCCGCGGCCAACTCACCTGCGGAAAGTGTGCCACCACAGGACACGCTACGGACGAGTGTAAGGTGGAGGATGGGGCCCACTGCGCAAACTGCGATGGTGCCCATCCCGCATACTCCCGAACCTGTCCAACATGGAAAAAGGAAAAAGAAATTGTTACAATCAAAATCACACAAAACATTACTTTCCGAGAAGCCCGTCAACAAGTATCTGGTCTTTTCACAAAAAAAACCATCGTTTGCCGATGTAGTGCAACAGGGAGCAGCACTACAACGGCCTGTGGCAACTGCCCATGCCAGGCACAGTGTGCCCAGGCGGTCGCCGATGCCCCCACCCACGGCGGGAACAGCCAAGGCTGCCCTGCCACTCGTCCCCACGGCGACAACCAAGGCCGCTGCAAGCTCTTGCAGCGGCCAGGGTACCCCAGCACCAAAGGAGGTTCCTTCAACCTCTAGCCCAAGAGGACCGAAGGTTTCGCCCCCCGAGGTGAAAGAGACCCCAGGTTCGGCCGATATGAAGGCCTCGTCTCACCAGGCGAGGTCCCAAGCCCAAAACATCAGCTCGCAAATGCGGGCACGCAGTGCCTCTGAGGAGGCAATGGACACCACGGCACCCCTGGTGCAGAAAGATCGGCGTAGCTCCCTGGAGCGCGCGAAAAGAAATAAAAAGCCAATAACGGGGCCCGGCGACGGCCCTGTTCTTTGAGTCTTTACGCTTAGCTTAAGAAGCAGACACATCCATTGTTCCTTACACACAGCACTACGTTACCTCCAATATGGCAACACAAATAATACATTGGAACGTCAGAGGACTCCTTAGAAACCTCGATGATGTTCAAGAGCTTTTTTGCAAACATTCGCCGAAAGTGCTGTGTGTACAGGAAACTCATTTAAAATCTAAAAACACGAATTTTTTGCGTCGGTATGTTCTCTTCCGAAAGGACAGAGATGATGCTGCGGCATCATCCGGCGGTGTAGCCATTATTGTTAACCAAAAAGTAGCATGCACACATTTACCACTGCAAACAACACTAGAGGCAGTGGCTGTTCGAGCAGTTCTTTTCAACAAGCTCGTCACCATCTGCTCTCTGTACATACCCCCACACCACCGTCTTGGAAAACGAGAATTCGAGTCCTTAATAGAACAACTACCCGAACCTTATCTGGTCCTTGGTGACCTGAATGCTCATAGCAGTCTATGGGGTGATTCTCGCTGCGACGCACGAGGTCGTCTCATTGAACAGTTCCTTTTTTCCTCCGGCGCCTGTCTGTTTAATAGGAAACAGGCAACATATTATAACCTTGCCAGCAAAACCTACTCTTCCATAGATCTCAGCATCGCATCTCCTTCACTTGTACCATTACTCCAATGGAAAGTTCTAAATAATCCCTACGGAAGCGACCATTTTCCTGTCGTTTTGAGTACACAAACATCATACGAATATCCTCCACGAGTTCCCAAATGGCTTATACACAAAGCCGACTGAAAACAGTTTCATAAAAGCTCACTTATCTTGGACTGACATATGTGAGCTAAGCATAGATGAAGCTGCGCAGTACTTCACAGCTCTCCTTATTAACACAGCAGCCAAATGCATTCCACAAACATCTGGACAGCCCGGCAAGCGACACGTCCCATGGTGGAACACAGAGTGTCGTAATGCGCGAAAGGAACAGAACAGGGCATGGAGATTGCTGCGCAACTCGCCGACAGCGGAAAACCTTGAGAGCTTTAAGAAAATAAAATCTCGAGGCAGGAGAACGCGTCGGCAAGCCAGAAGAGAAAGCTGGCACAAGTTTTTATCAGGGATAAATTCATATACACAAGAGGCTAATGTCTGGAACATGGTTCGTAGGGTAGCAGGAAGACAAGTACACCCACTCCCACTCGTAAACACACAGGGTGATAGCCTGGAAGATCAAGCGAACTTCCTCGGTGCACACTACGAGCAGGTGTCTAGCTCTTCACACTACACTGAAGCTTTCCAAAGACACAAAGCAAAGATAGAAAAGCAGAAACTAGAATTTATGGTGACCCCGCTTCTAACTGCAGCGGACGATCACCGCGGGTTCACGCTTAGCGAGCCACAGGGCCGCTACTCCGTTTACTCGCGTGTAGCGCACCGCTCCGCGCGCGCTCAACTGATAAGGCGTTTAGCGCGGCGCGGCAAATAGACAGTGTTCTAATGTAACAGTACACAACACTTTATTGCCTCTGGCGGCACCCCGAACAACAGTACAACGTCCGCTCCCGGGACGCGGGTAGCAAAGGCACCCGCACGCGGACGTTCACAATAAGGGGAAAACCGCGAGCACGTCGCAGCTGGCAATGGCGAGCTTTGACACGCCGGTCGGGAAAAGGTCCCTCGCGGCTATGCTGCGCACTCTCACGATGGCCAATGGGCCTGGTCGCGAGTGTTAGGGCAAACTTCGTACGCGTAGGCCTAACGCAAGTGCGGCTCGTTGTGGTACGACCACTTCAAGCACTAGGCACCGCTCTGGGCTTAGCGTACGCTACCGAAGCTAGCACTCAAGTAAACACGCCTGCCGGAGTGCCCAAGGTCACCCCAGGCAGGCTACCGTCCGCGATTCCCAAAGGGGACGCGGACGAAGGGAAACACGTGCTTACCCGGCGCTGTCCACGGAGCAAGAAACGCTCCCTCGGCGCGCGCAGTGGCGCGCGCCGTGCCCGCGCGTGGCGCCATCTATCGCCACGTCATGTCAACAGAGCAGGGAAGCAAAAGGGTGTGGCCGTGTGGCGGAATGCCCGCGAAATGGTCGCAGGCGCGCCTCAGATCCCCACAAATTCAAGTGCACAAATAACGAGGCATACAACGAACCTTTCAACTTAGCTGAGCTACAAACATCACTAAACTCTTGCAATAGTTCCGCTCCAGGCTACGACCGTGTCACATATGAAATGTTGAAAAACCTGCCGCTCAAAACGCGAAAAACTTTACTCTCTCTATACAATGCTAACTGGCTTTCAGGCACCATCCCTGCTTCCTGGAAAGAGGTTATTGTTATCCCTATTTTGAAACAGGGCAAGGACCCTTCCTCAGTTTCAAGTTATAGGCCCATTGCACTAACCAGCTGCCTTTGTAAACTTTTTGAAAAAATGATAAACCGCCGACTTTTACATTTCCTTGAAACACTCAATCTGCTCGACCAATTTCAGTGTGGGTTTCGAGAAGGTAGATCCACCACCGACCATCTGGTGCGTATTGAGGCACAAATCCGAGACGCTTTCGTCCACAAACAATACTTCCTCTCAGTGTTTCTCGATATCGAGAAGGCCTACGACACAACATGGCGTTTTGGCATATTAAGAGACTTGTGTCACCTGGGTGTGCGCGGTAGAATGCTTTGCATAATCGAGAGTTACTTGTCCGATCGGAAATTCCGTGTCGGTGTGGGCAGTATTCTCTCGCAAACATTTGTGCAAGAAACGGTAGTACCGCAAGGTGGTGTACTTAGTTGTACACTTTTTATTATTAAAATGAATTCCTTGCACCTGTCCATCCCCCGCAACATGTTCTATTCCACATATGTCGATGACGTCCAGCTTGGCTTTAAGTCATGCAATCTAGCAATGTGTGAGCGGCAGGCTCAGTTAGGTTTAAACAAGGCCTCCAGATGGGCAGAGGAAAACGGATTCCGATTGAACCCAGGAAAAAGCACGTGTGTCTTGTTCTCCCGAAAGAGAGGCATGCACTCAGAACCCGACATTGAACTGAACGGCCAACGTCTGTCTGTGAATGCGGAGCATAAATTCCTGGGCTTAATCTTGGACAAGAAGTTGACCTTCGTACCACACATAAAGTATTTAAAAACAAAATGTTTGAAAGCCATGAATGTTATAAAAGTGTTGTCACGTACTACGTGGGGTAGTGACAGGAAATGCACCATGAACCTGTATAGAAGCCTCATTCGCACCCGCTTAGATTATGGGGCCATTGTTTATCAGTCTGCGACTCAAAGCGCTTTGAAGATGCTGGATCCCGTGCACCATTTAGGCATCCGCCTTTCTACGGGTGCTTTTCGCACCAGCCCCGTAGAAAGCCTTTACGTTGAGTCAAATGAGTGGTCGCTTCATCTGCAAAGAACTTACATGTCCTTTGTATATTTCCTTAAGGTGAAAGCAGACAAGAGGCACCCCTCATACTCTACTATTAATGATTTGTCGAGTTCCACTCTGTTTCAAAACAGGCCTTCAATGAGGCAGCCCTTCTCAGTTCGTCTGAAGGGTCTAGCAGAGGACACTGGAGTGTCACTCGAACACAGTTTAATGGCTCCTGTAGCATACCTGCCACCGTGGCAGTGGCAGATTATAGATTGCGATGTGTCTTTCCTAGAAGTTACTAAAAATGCGCCTATTGCCCATATTCGAACATACTTCCTGGAACTTCAACACAAATACACACGTCCTGAGTTCTTTACAGATGCCTCTAAGGCTAACTTCTCTGGGTCCTACGCTGCTGTCGGCCCTTCCTTTTCGGATGCTGGCCCTCTACATCCAGGCACAAGTATCTTCACGGCGGAAGCTTACGCGATACTTGTGGCAGCTAAACACATCAAACAATTACAAATACAAAAAGCAGTAATTTATACAGACTCCCTCAGTGTGGTAACGGCTCTGCACAGTCCTAAAAAACAAAAAACCCTGTCCTCATCTTACTTTACTCCATTTTATGCACACTCTACACACTCAACCAACATGTTGTAGTGTGCTGGGTGCCAGGGCATTGTGAGATTCAAGGCAACGTGATGGCGGATCAGCTTGCTGCATCCGTCCACGAGGGCACCGCCACTACACCCATATCGATTCCGGCCCTTGATCTTAAGCCGTTGCTCAAACGAAAACTCAGGGACTACTGGCAGAGCAAGTGGGATACACACACACAAAACAAACTACACGTTATCAAGCCATACCTTGGCCATTGGCCACCAGTATCAAAATCACGTCTTACAGAGGTAACACTAACAAGACTCAGGATAGGACACATATGCACGACACACACACATCTTTTGTCCGGTGGTGATCCACCATTGTGTAATAAATGTGGTGAGGCATTAACGGTTCTTCACGTTTTAATTCAATGTAAACATTTAGACACTTTAAAAAGACAACACTTCCCACTATCCTACCGACAACATATACCTTTACACCCTGCAATGTTTGTCGGTAGGGAACCGCTTTTTAGTCAAAAATCATTATTAGCGTTTTAAATTCATAATTTTCATATCATATACCCGGGCATACCGTAGCACGACCTCTCTAGAGAGGTTTTTGCTGCGGTGGCTACACAGGAAAGCACTTGCCTCACGGCCCTTGCACGCATGGGTACTAACGTGTGAGGTACTTGTGCTAATGCCATACATGTCCACCATCGTTTTTCATTATCACCAACTTTTGTCACTTATTCACACCACACACACCTTTCACGGCATGGTCATGATTTTATTACTTGTATGTTTTTACCCGCTTTACTGCGAGGAATTTTATGGCCCTTATACAGCCGCTAATCACAACCATTGTCCACATTCCTGTCTCATGAACTGGCGCTCTTTGGCCATCAAATGGCCCTTGCGCCAAAAAACACCATATATCATCATCATACAGAAAACATCTATGTTCCTGTGTGCATCGCGATGCATTTTTTGTAGAGAAAAACAAATTTGCGTTACATGTGCGTAATCCACAATCAGTAAAGCGCCCTTCTCTGCCCACTGTGCTGCATCGTTTGCAAAAGAATTCAACCTCACTAGACCCAATCATACTCACACAGACGAGGTTCTCCATTCCTGTGCCCACTGCAATGCATCGTTTCTAATAAATTGATACCATGTTCAACACATGCATACTCACGTCAGAAAGCATGCTTTTTCCTGTGATCACTGCAATGCATTTTTTTCTCAGGAATGCTTCCGTATTTTACACATGCGCTCTCACACAGCAGAGCGTCTTTTCTCTTGTGTCCACTTCAGTGCATCTTTTTCGTGGAAAGATGTTCTCAAGAACTACTTGTGCACTCAGTCAGGAGAGTGTCCTTGTTTCTGTGTACACTGCATCCTTTTCACAGAAACCCTACTTTGTTAGACACATGCATGTTCATACAGAGTAACATCTATATTCCTGTATGCACTGCAATGCATCTTTTGTGGAGAAAAACAAATTTTTGTTACACATGCGTCATCGACACTCAGTAAGGCGTTCTTTCTCCTGTGCCCACTGTAGTGCATCGTTTGCAAAAGAATTCAACCTCACTAGACACAATTATACTCACACAGACGAGCGCCCCCATTCCTGTGTCCACTGCAATGTGTCATTTCTGATAAAACGATACCTTGTTCAACACATGCATACTCACGCCAGAGAGCGTGCTTTTTCCTGTGATCACTGCAATGCATCCTTTTCTCAGGAACGCTTCCTTATACTACACATGTGCTCTCACACAGGAGTGCGTCTTTTTTCTTGTGTGCACTTCAGTGCATCTTTTTCACGGAAAAATGTTCTCAATAAGCACATGTGCACTCAATCACGAGAGTGTCCTTTCTCCTGTGTGCACAGCATCTCTTTCACAGAAACCCTACCTTGTTAGACACATGTGTGTTCACACAGAAAAACATATATGTTTCTGTGTGCACTGCAATGCATCTTTTGTGGAGAAAAACAAATTTTTGTTACACATGCGTCATCAACACTCTGTAATGCGTCTTTTCTCCTGTGCCCACTGTAGTGCATTCTTTGCAAAAGAATTCAACCTCACGACACACAATCATACTCACACAGACAAGCGCCCTCATTCTTGTGCCCACTGCAATGCGTCATTTCTGGTAAAACGATACCTTGTTCAACACAAGCGTACTCACGTCGGAGAGGGTGCTTTTTCTTGTAATCACTGCAATGCATTCTTTTCTCAGGAACGCTTGCTTATTCTACACATGCGCTCTCACACAAGAGAGCGTCTTTTCTCTTGTGTGCACTGCAGTGCACCTTTTTCGCGAAAAGATGTTCTCCATAACCACTTGTGCACTCAATCAGGAGTGTGTCCTTTTTCCTGTGTGCACTGCATCCTTTTCACAGAAACGCTTACTTCTTAGACACATGCATGTTCATACAGAAAAACATCTACATTCCTGTGTCCACTGCAATGCATCTTTTATGCAGAAAAGCAAATTTGTGTTACCAGTGCCTCCTTTATAACTTTCAGTGCCCGGTAAAAGTGGAAGAGAACAATGGGACTACTCCGTCGGCACGAGTGCGGCGCCTCGACACCAGGTGCCGCCGCCTAAACAGGGTGCCGGAATTCGCTACGTGCCGCAGCCGCCGTGTTTCTGGCTCCGCGCTAAAAAGTAAACATATTAAATCCTTAATGTTCTGCTCTCAAAGCTCAATATATCGCGGCTGTAATCGCTGAATTATGTTACCGAGTGTTTCAGAGATCTGGTTGCCAGCTTTCACGCACTAGCCGCAAGCGAAGAACGCCTTGCTAAATGAATACCAAAAACATGCCGTGTACGCACGCACCTACAAGCTTGGACATGATGTACATCAATTTCCAACGTTGACTTGCCATGCTTAGCAGCTCTATATTGCCGCATTCGACTGGATGTAAAGGACCGGCTGGCTTACTGGGAGGTGCTTTGCGTCTTTGGCAGTCGGTGCAAGTTCGCACGTGATGGTTAGCAGCAGCAGGTAACTTTGGCCAGTAGTACTTGCATCGCAGTCGGCACAATGTTCGGGTGTAGCCTAGATGACCAGATGTTGCTTCATCATGGCACGCTTCCATAATTTCTTTTCGAAGAGAGGCAGGCATGACGAGCAAGTGCGGGTTACCATTTGGTGAGAAGTTTTTCTTATAGAGAACATCGTTTCGCAAGCGAAAAAAATGGCAGTCCTCTAGCAAATAACCGCGGCACGTCTTCACGTCGTCCTTCTAAATATTCAATGAGTGGTAACAGCTCAGGGTCACTGCGCTGCTCTTGTGCAATAGTGGCCGTGTCGACAACTCCCAAGAATGCCGCGTCGATGCTTTTCGTCATCAGGAGCGGCAGTTTCCACTGGCGACCGTGAGAGACAGTCAGCATCGGTGTGCCTCTTCCCAGATTTATAGACGACGGTCATTTCAAACTCTTGAAGCCTTAGGCTCCAGCGCGCCAAACGACCAGATGGATCTTTAAGGTTGGTGAGCCAGCACAAAGACTGATGGTCGCTAACAACCTTGAAGGAGCGGCCGTACAAATACGGGCGAAATTTGATGACCGCCCACACCACGGCGAGACACTCCTTCTCGGTGGTCGAGTAGTTCTCCTCCGCGCGAGAGAAAGTTCTGCTGGCGTAGGCTATTGCTCTTTCACAGCCGTCTTGCCACTGCACCAGAACGGCACCCAGACCTACATTGCTGGCGTCAGTGTGAAGTGCTGTAGGGGGTTCCTGGTCGAAGTGCGCGAGGACTGGAGGTGTTTGCAGGTGTTGTCGTAGTTCATTGAACGCGATTTGCTGTTGTTCACCCCAAAGGCAGGGGACGTCCTCACGTGTGAGTCGTGTCAAAGGCGCCGCAATAGACGAAAATTCCTCGATAAATCACCGGTAATAGGCACACAACCCTAAAAAGTGTCTCACGGCCTTTTTGTCGCGTGGCACAGTAAATTGCGCTACGGCGTCTATTTTGGTGGCCGACATATGGCGTACCTCTGACTACAGGCCCCTGTGCTTCCATTGTGGGGAAGCAGGCCACATCGTGCGGTATTGTCCTCATCGCGTTGCCGGGTATCAAGGATTTCCGTTCACTACCCCTCGGCACTATTTAGACGGAAGACGCAACGATCCCGCGAGACGTTTCTCCTGGGTTCCGGTCACGCTCGCCCTCCCCTGGCCATTTTCCCCGATCCAATAGAGGTAGCACCACGGACATGGCGAGAGGAAGGTCTGCCAGTCCACGCCGGGAAAACTAAAAGCAGCGACCTTAGGGGGGAAGGTTGCGAATTGCCGAAGATTTGAAATCCCCCATTACCGCCGCATGAAGGGTCGCACATTTCGTATGAACCGACGAAAGACGAGATTGTCACCACCGACATTACACTTTCAATTGACGGTCACGACGTGACCGCACTGGTCGACATTGGTGCGGACTTTTCAATAATGTGTGCGAATCTGGCCGACCAACTCAAGGAGGTAAAAATGGAATGGACGGGGCCGCAAATTAGAGGAGCCGGAGGCCAGCTGCTGACAACTACCGGAAAGTGCACCGCACGAATCAAGATCGGGGATTCATCATTCGTGGCAACCTTCGTTATTCTTTCTGAGTGTTGTAAACAGGCCATCTTGGGTATGGATTTCCTGCGGGAGTACAGTGCCATTATAAATATACCGTACGGTGTACTGACCTTCTCAGCGGACCATAGCGCAGCGCTGCAGCGCAAGCCCATGCGCGTGATTGACGACGTGACCATGCCACCGTTGTCATGCCGCTTCGTCTCTGTCACGTGTAACACGCAGCATAGTGGAGAAGGTGTCGCGGAACAAATATCGACGCTTTTACTCTCTCGAGGAATCGAGAGAATAAAAGTATTGCCAGAAGTCTCGTCAGTGTAGTGTCTGGGCAAGCAGAGGTCCTGTTGACATACTTCAGCAACGAGCGTCGACACATTGCAGAGGGTACCACAGTTGCATACTTCGAAGAAATTGTAGAATTCCGCGAGTGCTTCGCAGTACGACATGCAGAGACGCCGGCCGCTTCAACACCACTGCCTGTCGACGTGAGCATAGATTTATCGCCAGCGCAGAGGCAGAGTCTTCTAGATATTCTCGGCCAGTTTGAAGATTGTTTTTCGTCGACCTCGAGGGTAAATCAAACGCCACTGACAAAGCACCGAATTGTAACGGAAGAGACGGCAAGACCAATTAGACAAAACCCATACTGCGTGGCACCGAAAGAACGCGAAGCAATCCAAGAACAAGTCCAGAAAATGCTCTATGATGACATCATTCAGCCGTCAAAAAGCCCTTGGGCATCACCGGTAGTGCTAGTTAAGAAGAAAGACGGCAGCTTACGCTTCTGTGTGGACTACCGCAAGCTGAACCGCGTGACAAGGAAAGACGTATACCCACTACCGCGTATTGACGATTCACTTGACAGGCTGAGGCATGCACGCTTCTTCTCGTCGATGGACCTGAAAAGCGGTTATTGGCAAATCGAGGTCGATGAGAGGGACAGAGAGAAGACTGCTTTTGTTACACCTGACGGGCTTTACGAGTTTAAAGTCTTGCCCTTCGGGTTGTGCTCAACCCCAGCAACATTTCAGAGACTGATGGATACCGTCCTATCAAGCCTTAAGTGGCAGACGTGTCTGGTATACCTCGACGACGTCATTGTTTTCTCACAAACATTAGAGGAACATCTAAGACGGCTGCTATTAGTATTTCGAGCAATACGGTCCGCTGGCTTATCGCTGAAACCTGAGAAATGTCATTTCGGTTTCAAGGAACTCCGATTCTTAGGACATGTGGTGAGCCATGAAGGTGTTCGTCCGGACCCCGACAAGATCGACGCCGTCCGAAAATTTCCGGTGCCAACAGAAAAGAAGGCCGTAAGACGTTTTCTTGGCCTTTGCGCATACTACCGCAGATTTATCGCCAATTTCTCGCACATAGCGTCGCCCTTAACACGCATAACGAGAGACGATGTTCCATTTTTATGGGGCGAAGAGGAACAAGCAGCATTTGACGGTCTACGACAGCACCTGCAGACACCCCCTGTGCTTGCTCACTTTAATGAGGACGCTCCAACCATGATCCACAGTGATGCGAGCAACGTAGGTTTAGGCGCTGTACTCGTCCAGTGGCAAGACTCAGCCGAGAGAGTGATTGCATATGCAAGTAGGGCGCTTTCCCGTGCCGAGTCCCATTATTCCACAACGGAAAAGGAATGTCTTGCTGTAGTATGGGCAGTTCTGAAGTTTCGCCCATACCTCTACGGCCGTCCCTTCCATGTAGTCAGCGACCACCACTCTCTTTGCTGGCTGACCAACTTGAAGGACCCATCCGGTCGGCTAGCGCGCTGGAGTTTACGCCTACAAGAATTCGATATGACGGTCGTCTATAAGTCGGGACGACAGCACTCTGATGCTGATTGCTTATCCAGGTCGCCTATAAAGCAAGATGATGTCTCAGAAGATGATGACATGGCATTCTTAGGAGTGGTCGACACGGTCACCATTTCGTCTAAGCAGAAAGAAGACAGTGAGTTGCTTCCTCTTATTTTTTTCTTAACGGCCAGTCTACAAGCGTTCCCAAGATATTTGCAAGGAGCCTGCCATCATTCTGCTTGCGCAGTGGTGTCCTATACAAGAAGAACTTTGCCTTCAGTGGAAATGTCCACTTACTTGTCGTCCCGACATCCATTCGCGATGAGATCCTGAGCGCTTGCCACGATGAGCCAACCTCCGGCCACCTCGGATACACGCGCACATTGGCCAGAATCCAACAAAAGTACTACTGGCCGAAGCTTCCAGGCACTGTAAAGCATTACGTCCGCACGTGCCTCGATTGTCAACGACGAAAATCGCCACCTTTAAAACCAGCCGGATCGTTGCAACCAGTTCAAGTGCCCACCATGCCTTTTGCACTAATTGGAATGGATCTCCTTGGATCATTTCCGACTTCGCATACTGGAAATAAGTGGGTAATTGTCGCTACGGACTATCTTACTTGCTACGCAGGAACAAAGGCTTTATCAAGTGGAACCGCAATAGAAGCGGCACAATTTTTTATTGAAAATATCGTTCTGAGGCATGGTGCTCCTAGAATTATAATAACAGACAGAGGTACCGCTTTCACGGGCATGCTCCTCAAGTCAGTGCTTGAGTTGAGTGGAACAGCGCATCGAAAAACTACCTCCTACCACCCACAAACCAACGGCTTAACAAAACGCCTCAACAAGACAATTGCTGATATGCTTAGTATGTACATCAACGTGGATCATAAAAATTGGGACGATGTTCTACCATACGTGACGTTTGCCTATAATACGGCGCTGCAGGAAACTACACGGAGCACGCCATTTAGTCTTCTTTATGGCCGTGAAGTGACAACAATGCTTGATGCCATGCTGCTGCACGACTGCGAGGATACAGACACGGATGTGCAAGCCTTTACCCAACGAGCTGAAGAGGCACGGCAGCTAGCACGCGTGCGAATTGCCCGACAGCAGAGTTACGTCGCACAACGTTATAACCTGCGACACCGATACGTCACTTATCAACCAGGCGAGAAAGTGTGGGTCTGGAGCCCTATTCGCCGACGCGGCCTTTGTGAAAAGTTACTGAAGAAGTACTTTGATCCCTACAATGTTATACGGCGCCTAAGTGACGTGAATTACGAAATCATCCCTGACAGTTCCTCGCGAGCTCAAAAATCTGAAATCGTACACATTGTTCGGATGAAGCCATATTGCAGTGAGCCAGTTGCGTAATACGTCAACTACATACACCGCGAAATCTGTAGCCGAGCATCGGGTCGATGCTCTTCCTGGAGGGAGGCAAATGCCGCATTCAACCTGCAGAGGAGAGCTCGCAAAGTCAGAGAGGAAGACGAAGCTCTTGCCCGGTCCTCTTTACGAGCGCCTTTCATTTTTAATTAAAGTGAGCTCTTTTATATCGAACTCCTGCTGTGTCTGCGTTGTGACAATATTCTACAAAATGAACCCAATTGATGCGATACGAATACATTTTGAAGAAAGAAGGAACGTTTATTTGTAAGTACCTCTATTTTCGGTAGCCTCACAGTTTTGCATATTTTCTTGGCAGGGGCTTTTTCGCGAAGTACTTGAAAGCATGATGCTTGTCACTGACAGTGACTGCATAGTTCACCAGCAGGGGCCGCAAAAACCGAACAGATATCAGCTCCATGAGCTTAGTTCTGTGAGTGTCATCTATCTCCTTGCACTTGAGCAGGTTTGAAGCACACAGTGCTGGCACAGCATACTTAACCAGGTTAGACAATAGATTTTTTAGAGTCGGATTGTCCTTCAGAGCATGATCCGCAAATGCCCTTAGCACGTCAACAGCAAACAGCAACTGGTCTGACGGGTAAAGTAGCCCACCTCGGTCATGGCTGCGGGTGAACTGCAAGATAGGTTGATTGCTAGCTGGCTTTGTGCAGACTGCAGTGCAACTTCCACAACACATGTGCTCGTTTATGACGCGGGCAATATAGCCCCCAACATAAACAGTTGCAGAAATCTCAAGTGATGGCAAGTGCTGAGGCAAGACTGTTGCATTGAGCCGTTGCAAAACACATGCAGCTCTCTGTAGCTGAGGCAGCTGCTGTGTTAGCGAAGGAGAAGCTTCAGTGAGCAGTGTGCCTGTTGACATTTGGGCACATTTTCTGTGTGCAACGTTTGATGCCATGCTGGATGCTGCAAGTCCAGTTTTTAAAACCTTCTCCAGTCCTTGCAAAGCAGAACGAACATTCAGCATGTCAATGCAGCCCGAGGACATCCGCAGTGTTCCAAACAGCGACTCGATGGGATCACTATTAAACTTACGCGTGAGCACAAACAAGAACTTCTTCTCTGTGAGCAGGTACTTGATACAGGCAACTGTGGAATATGTGGTCAGGAGGAATGCTTCATACATTTCTTTCGTCAAAAATTCCTTTTGACTTCAACAGCTTTTTTCCAGTTCATCCAAGTACATGGGTAGCGTGACCTCGAGCCACTCCAGTCTTGCATCTTCAGCATCGTCAAACTAACGAGTGTCAGGCCACTTTTTTTGGATGTGCTGAGTCGTATTGCTTGTATAATGCAGCACGAACCATCGATAGATGTTTTGCATGAAAATGATGGCCTGGCCTGCAGCTGCGAATGATACACTCGATGTATGCCCAGCTTGGTCTCTGAGATGCTCCAGGGCTGCAGTAACATCAGGCGAGAAGACCTGAATTGCCCTTGCGACATTTAATTTTTCTATGTTATTCGGATAGACATGTTTTCGGCTCAGGTAGCGGACAGGCTTTACAACCAGGTCCTTCTGTAGGTCGTAGAGCTTCTTGATGTAGCAGGATGAGACCTCTCCTTTCGGACCAATGTCGTGGGCCAGAAACTGCGAGCGCACGTTTTTTAAAACATGACATGCATCAAAACTTAAAAAGAGGAGCCTGTCAAGGTCACAGGGATGTTCTATCCGGTACGTAAGAAGACCATCGCCCAAAAGTGTCATGGCATTGACGTTCACTCTGTGGTTATCACTCACTAAGGGAACTACCCTGATACCACAGGCTTCTACTTTTTCAAGCACAAAAATCAACAACTTGTGAAGCTGTGGGCCTGTTAAACCCTTGGTAATATATTAGGCCACTGGAATGCGATACGACGTCGAGAGTCCTGTAATTAGGAAGCAGAGAAGAAAGTTTGCTAGGGTGAGGGCCCCACCATGATGTTCCAAAGAGACATCGGCGTGTCCCACAAAGCAGTCCTGCTGTTTGTTGTACTGCAGCTTTTCCCTGATCTTCATTTCGTCGACTATGAGTGAACACACCTTTGACTGTGGTACAGTCAAGCTTTCGGCTTCTACTCTTAGACGAGCTTCGACGAGTTTGCTGAAGCCCGTTTCTCCACTGGTGGTTCCCAAGTAGTTGCTCAGAGTCTTTCTGCAAGGAAGCTTCAAAAGCATTTCACCGCGGATGTGTTCGTACGCCCTTGTCGACAAATGCCTTAAAACTACGCAACGTCCGGTTGTCTCCTCAGACCAGCTCGGCCTCTTCTTCTTGAAGTTCTCAATCTGATCAATCAAGAATAAAGCTTCAGGTTCCTTTTCTTTTGCCCTTTCCTTGATGAAAGAAACATCCGCAACCAGGGCGTCCTCGTGCAGCTTTTTCAATTCCATTTTGTACTTGTCGACGGTCTGTTGCAGTCGAAGCAGCTGGCTCCTCAACTCCTTATCTTTTCTTCTCCACTTCGTTTTCTCAGCGACAAGCACACTTGAAGTTGACCTGTTGTCTACCTGGACGCCTGGATCACGCAAGTTGGCCTCCGAGGATGTGTCCATCGCGCAACAATCCGACATATCCGCCACTGCTGAAGCAACGTTGACGCTCGCGGAGTCACTGCGCGCCATTGTAGCACTGACTCGTTTGTCGATGCTTGCTGTATTTCTCGCTGGAGTTAATTTCGGCTCGAGATGGGGCGGGTATTCTTCAAAAACTGACGGCACACAGCCCCTTTCTTTAGGCGTCGCCGCTTACCTTCGATGAAGTCCTCTTCTTTGAAGTGGCGACTGCATACTTTGGAGTAGCATGAATATGTGTTCGGCGACCACTTGTCTCGTCGTATTGCGGCGAGCCAGCGCGCTCGAGCGTCTGCGTCAGCGGGTAGTTCAAGAAAGGACAGCCCTGCTGGTTTCTTTTTCTAATCCGATTTGCACAGCGGAACACAGCAGTAGGCCATCGTAAAGCATTCTACGCATGTACTTGCCGAAAACTGTCCCACAAAACGAAGTTTCGCACCACTGAACGGGCTGCACGCAACACCCGGACAGAATGGCAACAGCGGCTGGATGGATAGATAGATGGATATGGCTGTACCCTTTAGATCGGGCGGTGGCTAGCGCCACCAAGCCTTAATACCCTGTTTACCCTTTTTACCCTGTTTACCCGGCACCCTGTTTACCCAGCGCCCATAGCGGGAGCAGAGAAAAGGGGCGTTTGACGGCCCCCCGATGGCAGTGTGCCCGGCACAGATTTTTATACAGGAGGCACTGGTGTTACACATGCGTCATCGACACTCAGTAAAGCGTCCTTTCTCCTGTGCTCATTGTGGCGCATCCTTTGCAAAAGAATTCAACCTCGCTAGACACAATCATACTCACACAGACGAGCGCCCCCATTCCTGTGTCCACTGCAATGCGTCGTTTCTGATAAAACGATACGTTGTTCAACACATGCGTATTCACGCCAGAGAGCGTGTTTTTTCCTGTGATCACTGCAATGCATCCTTTTCTCAGGAACGCTTCTTTATACTACACAAGCACTCTCACATAGGAGAGGGTCTTTTCTCTTGTGTCCCCTTCAGTGCATCTTTTTCGTGGAAAGATGTTCTCAAGAACTACTTGTGCACTCAGTCAGGAGAGTGTCCTTGTTTCTGTGTGCACTGCATCCTTTTCACAGAAACCCTACTTTGTTAGACACATGCATGTTCATACAGAATAACATCTATATTCCTGTATGCACTGCAATGCATCTTTTGTGTAGAAAAACAAATTTTTGTTACACATGCGTCATCGACACTCAGTAAGGCGTTCTTTCTCCTGTGCCCACTGTAGTGCATTCTTTGCAAAAGAATTGAACCTCACTACACACAATTATACTCACACAGACAAGCGCCCTCATTCTTGTGCCCACTGCAATGCGTCATTTCTGGTAAAACGATACCTTGTTTAACACAAGCGTACTCACGTCGGAGAGGGTGCTTTTTCTTGTAATCACTGCAATGCATTCTTTTCTCAGGAACGCTTGCTTATTCTACACATGCGCTCTCACACAGGAGAATGTCTTTTCTCTTGTGTCCACTGCAGTGCACCTTTTTCGCGAAAAGATGTTCTCCATAACCACTTGTGCACTGAATCAGGAGTGTGTCCTTTTTCTTGTGTGCACTGCGTCCTTTTCACAGAAACGCTTTCTTCTTAGACACATGCATGTTCATACAGAAAAACATCTACATTCCTGTGTCCACTGCAATGCATCTTTTATGCAGAAAATCAAATTTGTGTTACCAGTGCCTCCTTTATAACTTTCAGTGCCCGGTAAAAGTGGAAGAGAACAATGGGACTACTCCGTCGGCACGAGTGCGGCGCCTCGACACCAGGTGCCGCCGCCTAAACACGGTGCCGGAATTCGCTACGTGCCGCAGCCGCCGTGTTTCTGGCTCCGCGCTGAAAAGTAAACAGATTAAATCCTTAATGTTCTGCTCTCAAACCTCAGTATATCGCGGCTGTAATCGCTGAATTATGTTACCGAGTGTTTCAGAGATCTGGTTGCCAGCTTTCACGCACTAGCCGCAAGCGAAGAACGCCTTGCTAAATGAATACCAAAAACATGTCGTGTACGCACGCACCTACAAGCTTGGACATGATGTACATGAATTTCCAACGTTGACTTGCCATGCGTAGCAGCTCTATATTGCCGCATTCGACTGGATGTAAAAGACCGGCTGGCTTACTGGGAGGTGCTTTGCGTCTTTGGCAGTCGGTGCAAGTTCGCACGTGATGGTTAACAGCAGCAGGCAACTTTGGCCAGTAGTACTTGCATCGCAGTCGGCACAATGTTCGGGTGTAGCCTAGATGACCAGATGTTGCTTCATCATGGCACGCTTCCATAATTTCTTTTCGAAGAGAGGCAGGCACGACGAGCAAGTGCGGGTTACCGTTTGGTGAGAAGTTTTTCTTATAGAGAACATCGTTTCGCAAGCAAAAAAATGGCAGTCCTCTAGCAAATAACCGCGGCACGTCTTCACGTCGTCCTTCTAAATATTCAATGAGTGGTAACAGCTCAGGGTCACTGCGCTGCTCTTGTGCAATAGTGGCCGTGTCGACAACTCCCTAGAATGCCGCGTCGATGCCGCGTCGTCATCAGGAGCGGCAGTTTCCACTGGCGACCGTGAGAGACAGTCAGCATCGGTGTGCCTCTTCCCAGATTTATAGACGACGGTCATGTCAAACTCTTGAAGCCTTAGGCTCCAGCGCGCCAAACGACCAGATGGATCTTTAAGGTTGGTGAGCCAGCACAAAGACTGATGGTCGCTAACAACCTTGAAGGAGCGGCCGTACAAATACGGGCGAAATTTGATGACCGCCCACACCACGGCGAGACACTCCTTCTCGGTGGTCGAGTAGTTCTCTTCCGCGCGAGAGAAAGTTCTGCTGGCGTAGGCTATTACTCTTTTACAGCCGTGTTGCCACTGCACCAGAACGGCACCCAGACCTACATTGCTGGCGTCAGTGTGAAGTGCTGTAGGGGCTTCCTGGTCGAAGTGCGCGAGGACTGGAGGTGTTTGCAGGTGTTGTCGTAGTTCATTGAACGCGATTTGCTGTTGTTCACCCCAAAGGCAGGGGACGTCCTCACGTGTGAGTCGTGTCAATGGCGCCGCAATAGACGAAAAGTCCTCGATAAATCGCCGGTAATAGGCACACAACCCTAAAAAGTGTCTCACGGCCTTTTTGTCGCGTGGCGCAGTAAATTGCGCTACGGCGTCTATGTTGGTGGCCGACATATGGCGTACCCCTGACTACAGGCCCTTGTGCTTCCATTGTGGGGAAGCAGGCCACATCGTGCGGTATTGTCCTCATCGCGTTGCCGGGTATCAAGGATTTCCGTCCACTACCCCTCGGCACTATTTCGACGGAAGACGCAACGATCCCGCGAGACGTTTCTCCTGGGTTCCGGTCACGCTCGCCCTCCCCTGGTCATTTTCCCCGATCCAATAGAGGTAGCACCACTGACATGGCGAGAGGAAGGTCTCCCAGTCCACGCCGGGAAAACTAAAAGCAGCGACCTTAGGGGGGGAGGTTGCGAATTGCCGAAGATTTGAAATCCCCCATTACCGCCGCATGAAGGGCCGCACATTTCGTATGAACCGACGAAAGACGAGATTGTCACCACCGACATTACACTTTCAATTGACGGTCACGACGTGACCGCACTGGTCGACATTGGTGCGGACTTTTCAATAATGTGTGCGAATCTGGCCGACCAACTCAAGGAGGTAAAAATGGAATGGACGGGGCCGCAAATTAGAGGAGCCGGAGGCCAGCTGCTGACACCTACCGGAAAGTGCACCGCACGAATCAAGATCGGAGATTCATCATTCGTGGCAACCTTCGTTATTCTTTCTGAGTGTTGTAAACAGGCCATCTTGGGTATGGATTTCCTGCGGGAGTACAGTGCCATTATAAATATACCGGACGGTGTACTGACCTTCTCAGCGGACCATAGCGCAGCGCTGCAGCGCAAGCCCATGCGCGTGATTGACGACGTGACCATGCCACCGTTGTCATGCCGCTTCGTCTCTGTCACGTGTAACACGCAGCATAGTGGAGAAGGTGTCGCGGAACAAATATCGACGCTTTTACTCTCTCGAGGAATCGAGAGAATAAAAGTATTGCCAGAAGTCTCGTCAGTGTAGTGTCTGGGCAAGCAGAGGTCCTGTTGACAAACTTCAGCAACGAGCGTCGACACATTGCAGAGGGTACCACAGTTGCATACTTCGAAGAAATTGTAGAATTCCGCGAGTGCTTCGCAGTACAACAGGCAGAGACGCCGGCCGCTTCAACACCACTGCCTGTTGACGTGAGCACAGATTTATCGCCAGCGCAGAGGCAGAGTCTTCTAGATATTCTCGGCCAGTTTGAAGATTGTTTTTCGTCGACCTCGAGGGTAAATCAAACGCCACTGACAAAGCACCGAATTATAACGGAAGAGACGGCAAGACCAATTAGACAAAACCCCTACTGCGTGGCACCGAAAGAACGCGAAGCAATCCAAGAAGAAGTCCAGAAAATGCTCAATGATGACATCATTCAGCCGTCAAAAAGCCCTTGGGCATCACCGGTAGTGCTAGTTAAGAAGAAAGACGGCAGCTTACGCTTCTGTGTGGACTACCGCAAGCTGAACCGCGTGACAAGGAAAGACGTATACCCACTACCGCGTATTGACGATTCACTTGACAGGCTGAGGCATGCACGCTTCTTCTCGTCGATGGACCTGAAAAGCGGTTATTGGCAAATCGAGGTCGATGAGCGGGACAGAGAAAAGACTGCTTTTGTTACACCTGACGGGCTTTACGAGTTTAAAGTCTTGCCCTTCGGGTTGTGCTCAACCCAAGCAACATTTAAGAGACTGATGAATACCGTCCTATCAGGCCTTAAGTGGCAGAGGTGTCTGGTATACCTCGACGACGTCATTGTTCTCTCACAAACATTCGAGGAACAACTAAGACGGCTGCTATTAGTATTTCGAGCAATACGGTCCGCTGGCTTATCGCTGAAACCTGAGAAATGTCATTTCGGTTTCAAGGAACTCCGAATTCTTAGGACATGTGGTGAGCCATGAAGGTGTTCGTCCGGACCCCGACAAGATCGACGCCGTCCGAAAATTTCCGGTGCCAACAGAAAAGAAGGCCGTAAGACGTTTTCTCGGCCTTTGCGCCTACTACCGCAGATTTATCGCCAATTTCTCGCATATAGCGTCGCCCTTAACACGCATAACGAGAGACGATGTTCCATTTTTATGGGGCGAAGAGGAACAAGCAGCATTTGACGGTCTACGACAGCGCCTGCAGACACCCCCTGTGCTTGCTCACTTTGATGAGGACGCTCCAACCATGATCCACACTGATGCGAGCAACGTAGGTTTAGGCGCTGTACTCGTCCAGTGGCAAGACTCAGCCGAGAGAGTGATTGCATATGCAAGTAGGGCGCTTTCCCGTGCCGAGTCCCATTATTCCACAACGGAAAAGGAATGTCTTGCTGTAGTATGGGCAGTTCTGAAGTTTCGCCCATACCTTTACGGCCGTCCCTTCCATGAAGTCAGCGACCACCACTCTCTTTGCTGGCTGACCAACTTGAAGGACCCATCCGGTCGGCTAGCGCGCTGGAGCTTACGCCTACAAGAATTCGATATGACGGTCGTCTATAAGTCGGGACGACAGCACTTCTGATGCTGATTGCTTATTCAGGTCGCCTATAAAGCAAGATGATGTCTCAGAAGATGATGACATGGCATTCTTAGGAGTGGTCGACACGGTCACCATTTCGTCTAAGCAGAAAGAAGACAGTGAGTTGCTTCCTCTTATTAATTTTCTTAACGGCTAGTCTACAAGCGTTCCCAAGATATTTGCAAGGAGCCTGCCATCATTCTGCTTGCGCTGTGGTGTCCTATACAAGAAGAACTTTGCCTTCAGTGGAAATGTCCACTTACTTGTCGTCCCGACATCCATTCGCGATGAGATCCTGAGCGCTTGCCACGATGAGCCAACCTCCGGCCACCTCGGATACACGCGCACATTGGCCAGAATCCAACAAAAGTACTACTGGCCGAAGCTTCCAGGCACTGCAAAGCATTACGTCCGCACGTGCCTCGATTGTCAACGACGAAAATCGCCACCTTTAAAACCAGCCGGATTGTTGCAACCAGTTCAAGTGCCCACCATGCCTTTTGCACTAATTGGAATGGATCTCCTTGGATCATTTCCGACTTCGCATACTGGAAATGAGTGGGTAATTGTCGCTACGGACTATCTTACTTGCTACGCATAAACAAAGGCTTTATCAAGTGGAACCGCAATAGAAGCGGCACGATTTTTCATTGAAAATATCGTTCTGAGGCATGGTGCTCCTAGAATTATAATAACAGACAGAGGTACCGCTTTCACGGCCATGCTCCTCAAGTTAGTGCTTGAGTTGAGTGGAACAGCGCATCGAAAAACTACCTCCTACCACCCACAAACCAACGGCTTAACAAAGCGCCTCAACAAGACAATTCCTGCTATGCTTAGTATGTACATCAACGTGGATCATAAAAATTGGGACGACGTTCTACCATACGTGACGTTTGCCTATGATACGGTGCTGCAGGAAGCTACACGGAGCACGCCATTTAGTCTTCTTTATGGCCGTGAAGTGACAACAATGCTTGATGCCATGCTGCTGCACGACTGCGAGGATACAGACACAGATGTGCAAGCCTTTACCCAACGAGCTGAAGAGGCACGGCAGCTAGCACGCGTGCGAATTGCCCGACAGCAGAGTTACGTCGCACAACGTTATAACCTGCGACACCGATACGTCACTTATCAACCAGACGAGAAAGTGTGGGTCTGGAGCCCTATTCGCTGACGCGGCCTTTGTGAAAAGTTACTGAAGAAGTACTTTGGTCCCTACAATGTTATACGGCGCCTAAGTGACGTGAATTACGAAGTCATCCCTGACAGTTCCTCGCGAGCTCAAAAATCTGAAATCGTACACGTTGTGTGGATGAAGCCATATTGCAGTGAGCCAGTTGCGTAATACGTCAACTACATACACCGCGGATTCTCTAGCCGAGCATCGGGTCGATGCTCTTCCTGGAGGGAGGCAAATGCCGCATTCAACCTGCAGAGGAGAGCTCGCACAGTCAGAGAGGAAGACGAAGCTCTTGCCCGGTCCTCTTTACGAGCGCCTTTCATTTTTAATTAAAGTGAGCTCTTTTATATCGAACTCCTGCTGTGTCTGCGTCGTGACAATATTCTACAAAATGAACCCAATTGATGCGATACGAATACATTTTGAAGAAAGAAGGAACATTTATTTGTAAGTACCTCTATTTTCGGTAGCCTCACGGTTTTGCATATTTTCTTGACAGGGGCTTTTTCGCGAAGTACTTGAAAGCATCATGGTTGTCACTGACAGTGAATGCATAGTTCACCAGCAGGGGCCGCAAAAACCGAAGAGATATCAGCTCCGTGAGCTTAGTTCTGGGAGTGTCATCTATCTCCTTGCACTTGAGCAGGTTTGAAGCACACAGTGCTGGCACAGCATACTTAACCAGGTTAGACAATGGATTTTTTAGAGTCGGATTGTCCTTCAGAGCATGATCCGCAAATGCCCTTAGCACGTCAACGGCAAACAGCAACTGGTCTGACGGGTAAAGTAGCCCACCTCGGTCCTGGCTGCGGGTGAACTGCAAGATAGGTTGATTGCTCGCTGGGTTTGTGCAGACTGCAGTGCGACTTCCACAACACACGTGCTCGTTTATGACGCGGGCAATATAGCCCCCAACATAAACAGTTGCAGAAATCTCAAGTGATGACAAGTGCTGAGGCAAGACTGTTGCATTGAGCCGTTGCAAAACACATGCAGCTCTCTGTAGCTGAGGCAGCTGCTGTGTTAGCGAAGGAGAAGCTTCAGTGAGCAGTGTGCCTGTTGACATTTGGGCACATTCTCTGTGTGCAACGTTTGATGCCATGCTGGATGCGGCAAGTCCAGTTTTTAAAACCTTCTCCAGTCCTTGCAAAACAGAACGAACATTCAGCATGTCATTGCAGCCAGAGGACATCCGCAGTGTTCCAAACAGCGACTCGATGGGGTCACTATTAAACTTACGCGTGAGCACAAACAAGAACTTCTTCTCTGTGAGCAGGTACTTGATACAGGCAACTGTGGAATATGTGGTCAGGAGGAATGCTTCATACATTTCTTTCGTCAAAAATTCCTTTTGACTTCAACAGCTTTTTTCCAGTTCATCCAAGTACATGGGTAGCGTGACCTCGAGCCACTCCAGTCTTGCATCTTCAGCATCATCAAACTGCCGAGTGTCAGGCCACTTTTTGTGGACGTGCTGAGTCGTATTGCTTGTATCATGCAGCACGAACCATCGATAGATGTTTTGCATGAAAATGATGGCCTGGCCTGCAGCTGCGAATGATACACTCGATGTATGCCCAGCTTGGTCTCTGAGATGCTCCAGGGCTGCAGTAACATCAGGCGAGAAGACCTGAATTGCCCTGGCGACATTTAATTTTTCTATGTTATTCGGATAGACATGTTTTCGGCTCAGGTAGCGGACAGGCTTTACAACCAGGTCCTTCTGTAGGTCGTAGAGCTTCTTGATGTAGCGGGATGAGACCTCTCCTTTCGGACCAATGTCGTGGGCCAGAAACTGCGAGCGCACGTTTTTTAAAACATGACATGCATCAAAACTTAAAAATAGGAGCCTGTCACGGTCACAGGGATGATCTATCCGGTACGTAAGAAAACCATCGCCCAAAAGTGTCATGGCATTAACGTTCAATCTGTGGTTATCACTCACTAAGCGAACTACCCTGAAACCACAGGCTTCTACTTTTTCAAGCACAAAAATCAACAACTTGTGAAGCTGTGGGCCTGTTAAACCGTCAGCGGGTAGTTCAAGAAAGGACAGCCCGGCTGGTTTCTTTTTCTCATCCGATTTGCACAGCGGAACACAGCAGTAGGCCATCGTAAAGCATTCTACGCATGTACTTGCCGAAAACTGTCCCACAAAACGAAGTTGCGCATCACTTAACGGGCTGCACGCAACACCCGGACAAAATGGCAACAGCGTCTGGATGGATGGATGGATATGGCTGTACCCTTTAGATCGGGCGGTGGCTAGCGCCACCAAGCCGTAATACCCTGTTACCCTTTTTACCCTGTTTACCCGGCACCCTGTTTACCCAGCGCCCCTAGCGGGAGCAGAGACAAGTGACGTTCGACGGCCCCCCGATGGCAGTGTGCCCGGCACAGATTTTTATACAGGAGGCACTGGTGTTACACATGCGTCATCGACACTCAGTAAAGCGTCCTTTCTCCTGTGCCCACTGTGGCGCATCCTTTGCAAAAGAATTCAACCTCGCTAGACACAATCACACTCATACAGACGAGCGCCCCCATTCCTGTGTCCACTGCAATGCATCCTTTTCTCAGGAACGCTTCTTTATACTACACAAGCGCTCTCACACAGGAGAGATTCTTTTCTCTTGTGTCCACTTCAGTGCATCCTTTTCGTGGAAAGTTGTTCTCAATATCCACATGTGCACTTAGTCAGGAGAGTGTCCTTTTTCCTGTGTGCATTGCATCCTTTTCAAAGAAACGCTACCTTGTTAGACACATACGTGTTCAAACAGAAAAACATTTATATTTCTGTGTGCACTGCTATGCATTTTTTGTGCAGAAAAACAAATTTGTGCTACACATGCGTAATCCATAATCAATAAAGATTCCTTTGTGTGCCCACTGTGGTGCATCGTTTCCAAAAGAATTCAACCTCACCAGATACAATCATACTCACAGAGACGAGGGCCCCCATTCCTGTGTCCACTGCAATGCATCGTTTCTGATGAAACGCTACCTTGTTCTACACATGCATACTCACGCTGGAGAGCATGCTTTTCCTGTGATCACTGCAATGCATTCTTTTCTCAGGAACGCTTCTTTATACTACACAAGCGCTCTCACACAGGAGAGATTCTTTTCTCTTGTGTCCACTTCAGTGCATCCTTTTCGTGGAAAGATGTTCTCAATATCCACATGTGCACTTAGTCAGGAGAGTGTCCTTTTTCCTGTGTGCATTGCATCCTTTTCAAAGAAACGCTACCTTGTTAGACACATACGTGTTCAAACAGAAAAACATTTATATTTCTGTGTGCACTGCTATGCATTTTTTGTGCAGAAAAACAAATTTGTGCTACACATGCGTAATCCATAATCAATAAAGATTCCTTTGTGTGCCCACTGTGGTGCATCGTTTCCAAAAGAATTCAACCTCACCAGATACAATCATACTTACAGAGACGAGGGCCCCCATTCCTGTGTCCACTGCAATGCATCGTTTCTGATGAAACGCTACCTTGTTCTACACATGCATACTCACGCTGGAGAGCATGCTTTTCCTGTGATCACTGCAATGCATTCTTTTCTCAGGAACGCTTCTTTATACTACACAAGCGCTCTCACACAGGAGAGATTCTTTTCTCTTGTGTCCACTTCAGTGCATCCTTTTCGTGGAAAGATGTTCTCAATATCCACATGTGCACTTAGTCAGGAGAGTGTCCTTTTTCCTGTGTGCATTGCATCCTTTTCAAAGAAACGCTACCTTGTTAGACACATACGTGTTCAAACAGAAAAACATTTATATTTCTGTGTGCACTGCTATGCATTTTTTGTGCAGAAAAACAAATTTGTGCTACACATGCGTAATCCATAATCAATAAAGATTCCTTTGTGTGCCCACTGTGGTGCATCGTTTCCAAAAGAATTCAACCTCACCAGATACAATCATACTCACAGAGACGAGGGCCCCCATTCCTGTGTCCACTGCAATGCATCGTTTCTGATGAAACGCTACCTTGTTCTACACATGCATACTCACGCTCGAGAGCATGCTTTTCCTGTGATCACTGCAATGCATCCTTTTCTCAGGAACGCTTCTTTATACTACACAAGCGCTCTCACACAGGAGCGTATTGCCTATATTTTCAAAGGGCCTTGAGAAGATTATTCATAAACGAATAACAAAATTTAGTCACGCTTTCAATTTAATTATTGAGTCTCAGCATGGGTTTCTCCACGGCAAATCAACTGAATCTGCACTACTAACCCAGAAGGAAATCATTCTTAAGGCTTTTGAATTAAACAGATAAGTGTAGGCATTTACATAGATTTTTCTAAGGCCTTTGACCGGATTCAGCATGCAACCTTGTTAGAAAAACTGCAACTATATGGTATTCGCGGCGCGCCACTGCTTTTGATAAAATCCTACTTGAAGCATAGGTTTCAATGTGTCAGCATAGGAACGGCCGTTTCATCGTTACAGCAGGTAGTCACTGGCGTTCCGCAAGGAAGCATATTGGGTCCTTTATTGTTCATCCTTTACATAAACGACATAAACACTATCAACAAAACACCAACTTATGTAATTTACGCTGATGACACCAGCCTATTTTTCACTGGAAAAAGTTTGCAAATTTTAGCACCTTAAATAAATAATGCCCTTGAAGACATACAAAAGTGGAGTAAAGAAAACTCGCTGTTGATCAATGATAAAAAACAAAGGCCGTTCTTTTTCATCCGCGTCAGCTTTCAGTCACCATTGATAGTTCCTTATTTTTAGGCACGGCGCCTATAGAATTTGTGAACTCAATAAAAATTTTAGGTGTGCTGTTTCAAAAAAATATGTCCTGGGACGATCATTTTGACCACGTTCAATGTCACGTGGCTAAAAGTGTGGGTGCTATTGCAAAATTTCGACACATTCTTCCTGTATCGATAAAACTCATGCTGTACAACACGCTTTTTTTATCTCACATAAATTATTGTTTTTTGGTGTGGGGAAATTCCACACAGAGAAATAACAATAGAATATTATTGTCACAAAAAAGGGCTCTTCGGTCCATAGCTAACGTTGAATATCATGCGCACACAAAGGATTTGTTTCATCGTTTTAACGTTGTACCCATAGAAAAATTTTATGATTGGAAACTAGCTATCAGATATAAAAAGGCTGTTTATAAAAATCAGCATGACCTTCTAAATCTTGCTAATCTTAGAGGAAATGCTCCTTTCTATTCTCTCCGCAAACAAGACTTCTGGGACATCCCCTTCTGCTGAACTGAATACGAACGACAAATGTTACAGTATTGTTTGCCTCACTTGCTAAATACTCTCCTCAGAAGTGAAATAGAAGTAGAGAAACGCAGTATAAATCATATTAAAAAACACTTCCTGTAACCAATCACCGTAAAAAAAATATTTGCTGTACTGTATGAAGAGAGATATATTTACATTGCTTTTGTTTGTTTGATGTTTGCCTGTTGTTTTGAATAAATTGTTGGGTCAAATCATTATCTCTATCGATTGACTATCGGCATGAACATTTACACATACCCTGTATCATTGTTGTCATAAATATCGTAGAAACAAAGGTTTAAAGTGTCACACTAAACATTTTACTTCCTTTCTCTTTTTTTTCTCATGTAACGCGCTGGTGTGATTCCGTGAGAGTATCTGTGTTAGTATTGTGTTAGTATTTTTTTCATGTATGTAACGCGCTAGTTTGTTTTCTGATAGCGTTTTCACATCTTTGTGTGTCTCTACTGTATGCCTTGTATATGGGGGCTTGGGCTTTCCTCAAGCGAATTGTTTCGCTTTTCGCCCAAGCTTGCCGACATCTTCAGGATGTAAATAAACTTTGATTTGATTTGATTTGATTTGATCTTCTTTTCTCTTGTGTCCACTTCAGTGCATCCTTTTCGTGGAAAGATGTTCTCAATATCCACATGTTCACTTAGTCAGGAGAGTGTCCTTTTTCCTGTGTGCATTGCATCCTTTTCACAGAAACACTTCTTCGTTAGACACATGCATGTTCATACAGAAACACATCTATATTCATATGTGCACTCTAATGCATCTTTTTCGCAGAAAAAAAATTGTGTTACACACGCGTCATCGACACTCAGTAAATCCTCCTTTCTCCTGTGCCCATAGTGGTGCATCCTTTGCAAAAGAATTCAACCTCACTAGACACAATCATACTCACAGAGACGAGGGCCCCCATTCCTGTGTCCACTGCAATGCATCGTTTCTGCTGAAACAATACCTTGTTCAACACATCCGTATTCATGCCAGAGAGCGTGTTTTTTCCTGTGATCACTGCAATGCATCCTTTTCTCAGGAACGCTTCTTTATACTACACAAGCACTCTCACACGGGAGAGCGTCTTTTCTCTTGTGTCCACTTCAGTGCATCTTTTTCGTGCAGAGATGTTCTCAATATCCACATGTGCACTTAGTCAGGAGAGTGTCCTTTGTCCTGTGTGCACTGTATCCTTTTCACAGAAACGCTTCTTTGTTAGACACATGCATGTTCATACAGAAAAACATCGATATTCATATGTGCACTCTAATGCATCTTTTTCGCAGAAAAAAAATTGTGTTACACACGCGTCATCGACACTCAGTAAAGCCTCCTTTCTCCTGTGCCCATAGTGGTGCATCCTTTGCAAAAGAATTCAACCTCACTAGACACAATCATACTCACAGAGACGAGGGCCCCCATTCCTGTGTCCACTGCAATGCATCGTTTCTGCTGAAACAATACCTTGTTCAACACATGCACACTCACGTCAGAGAGCGTGTTTTTTCCTGTGATCACTGCAATGCATCCTTTTCTCAGGAACGCTTCTTTATACTACACAAGCACTCTCACACGGGAGAGCGTCTTTTCTCTTGTGTCCACTTCAGTGCATCTTTTTCGTGGAGAGATGTTCTCAATATCCACATGTGCACTTAGTCAGGAGAGTGTCCTTTGTCCTGTGTGCACTGGATGCCTTTTCACAGAAACGCTTCTTTGTTAGACACATGCATGTTCATACAGAAAAACATCGATATTCATATGTGCACTCTAATGCATCTTTTTCGCAGAAAAAAAATTGTGTTACACACGCGTCATCGACACTCAGTAAAGCCCCCTTTCTCCTGTGCCCATAGTGGTGCATCCTTTGCAAAAGAATTCAACCTCACTAGACACAATCATACTCCCAGAGACGAGGGCCCCCCTTCCTGTGTCCACTGCAATGCATCGTTTCTGATGAAACAACACCTTGTTCAACACATCCGTATTCATGCCAGAGAGCGTGTTTTTTCCTGTGATCACTGCAATGCATCCTTTTCTCAGGAACGCTTCTTTATACTACACAAGCACTCTCACACGGGAGAGCGTCTTTTCTCTTGTGTCCACTTCAGTGCATCTTTTTCGTGGAGAGATGTTCTCAATATCCACATGTGCACTTAGTCAGGAGAGTGTCCTTTGTCCTGTGTGCACTGGATCCTTTTCACAGAAACGCTTCTTTGTTAGACACATGCATGTTCATACAGAAAAACATCGATATTCATATGTGCACTCTAATGCATCTTTTTCGCAGAAAAAAAATTGTGTTACACACGCGTCATCGACACTCAGTAAAGCCTCCTTTCTCCTGTGCCCATAGTGGTGCATCCTTTGCAAAAGAATTCAACCTCACTAGACACAATCATACTCACAGAGACGAGGGCCCCCATTCCTGTGTCCACTGCAATGCATCGTTTCTGCTGAAACAATACCTTGTTCAACACATGCACACTCACGTCAGAGAGCGTGTTTTTTCCTGTGATCACTGCAATGCATCCTTTTCTCAGGAACGCTTCTTTATACTACACAAGCACTCTCACACGGGAGAGCGTCTTTTCTCTTGTGTCCACTTCAGTGCATCTTTTTCGTGGAGAGATGTTCTCAATATCCACATGTGCACTTAGTCAGGAGAGTGTCCTTTGTCCTGTGTGCACTGGATCCTTTTCACAGAAACGCTTCTTTGTTAGACACATGCATGTTCATACAGAAAAACATCGATATTCATATGTGCACTCTAATGCATCTTTTTCGCAGAAAAAAAATTGTGTTACACACGCGTCATCGACACTCAGTAAAGCCTCCTTTCTCCTGTGCCCATAGTGGTGCATCCTTTGCAAAAGAATTCAACCTCACTAGACACAATCATACTCACAGAGACGAGGGCCCCCATTCCTGTGTCCACTGCAATGCATCGTTTCTGATGAAACAACACCTTGTTCAACACATCCGTATTCATGCCAGAGAGCGTGTTTTTTCCTGTGATCACTGCAATGCATCCTTTTCTCAGGAACGCTTCTTTATACTACACAGGCACTCTCACACGGGAGAGCGTCTTTTCTCTTGTGTCCACTTCAGTGCATCTTTTTCGTGGAGAGATGTTCTCAATATCCACATGTGCACTTAGTCAGGAGAGTGTCCTTTGTCCTGTGTGCACTGGATCCTTTTCACAGAAACGCTTCTTTGTTAGACACATGCATGTTCATACAGAAAAACATCGATATTCATATGTGCACTCTAATGCATCTTTTTCGCAGAAAAAAAATTGTGTTACACACGCGTCATCGACACTCAGTAAAGCCTCCTTTCTCCTGTGCCCATAGTGGTGCATCCTTTGCAAAAGAATTCAACCTCACTAGACACAATCATACTCACAGAGACGAGGGCCCCCATTCCTGTGTCCACTGCAATGCATCGTTTCTGCTGAAACAATACCTTGTTCAACACATGCACACTCACGTCAGAGAGCGTGCTTTTTCCTGTAATCACTGCAAATCATTCTTTTCTCAGGAAAGCTTGCTTATACTACACATGCGCTCTCACACAGGAGAGCGTCGTTTCTCTTGTGTCAACTGCAGTGCACCTTTTTCGCGGAAAGATGTTTTCAATAACCACATGTGCACTCAATCAGGAGTGTTTCCTTTTGCCTGTGTGCACTGCATCCTTTTCACAGAAACGCTTCCTAATAGACACATGCGTGTTCATACAGAAAACATCTATGTTCCTGTGTGCATCGCGATGCATCTTTTGTAGAGAAAAACAAATTTGCGTTACATGTGCGTAATCCATAATCAGTAAAGCGCCCTTCTCTGCCCACTGTGCTGCATCGTTTGCAAAAGAATTCAAACTCACTAGACACAATCATACTCACACAGACGAGGACCCCCATTCCTGTGCCCACTGCAATCCATCGTTTCTAATAAATTGATACCATGTTCAACACATGCATACTCACGTCGGAGAGCATGCTTTTTCCTGTGATCACTGCAATGCATCCTTTTCTCAGGAACGCTTCCTTATACTACACATGCGCTCTCACACTGGAGAGCGTCTTTTCTCTTGTGTCCACTGCAGTGCATATTTTTCGCAGAAAGATGTTTTGAATAATCACATGTGCACTCAATCAGGAGTGTGTCCTTTTGCTTGTGTGCACTGCATCCTTTTCACGGAGACGCTTCCTTGTTGGACACATGCGTGTTCATACAGAAAAACATGTATATTCCTGTGTGGACTATAATGCATCATTTGTGCAGAAAAACAAATTTGTGTTACACATGCGTAATCCATAATCAGTAAAGCACCCCTTCCGTGCCGACTGTCGTGCATCCTTCGCAAAACAATTCAACCTCACTAGACACAATAATACTCATACAGACGAGCGCCCCCAATTCATGTCTATTGCAATGCATCGTTTCTGATGAAACGAAAGCTTGTTCAACACATGTGTACTCACGCCGGAGAGCGTGCTTTTTCCTGTGGTCACTGCAATGCATCATTTTTTTCAGGAACGCTTTCTTATACTACACATGCGCTCTCACACAGGAGAGTGTCTTTTTTTTATGTCCGCAGTGCATCTTTTTCGCGGGAAGATGTTCTTAATAACCACATGTGCACTCAATCAGGAGCGTGTCCTTTTTCCTGTGTGCACTGCATCTTTTTCACAGAAATGCTTCCTTGTTAGACGCATGCGTGTTCATACATAAAATCATAAACTTTATTTGTCGAATTCAGACGATTTGAGTCCGGCATTAGTTAGTGGGCCTGGCCCCCACCGCAGATGCGGTTCCGAGACCTTTTCATGAAGCGGGTTTTTCGGCACGCTGGACGTACCGAGGAAGCCGCTTAGAGTTGTGCTGTCAGGTTCGAGCTGAGCAGTGCGGCCTTCCAATGCGAGCGGAGGCTGGCGGTGGAAGAGTGAGACGAATCGGCACTGTTCGAATTGTTTATTAGGCCCTGACACTTCCACAGAATGTGACTAAGGGTGGCAACCTCGCCACATGATATGCATCTGTTTGTAGTGTATATGTCTGGATACATGGCGTGCATGAGTCTGGGGTTTCTGTATGAATCTGTTTGTAAGTGTCTGAAGTGTACCGCTTGCGTTCTGTTTAGCCTTTCGTGAGGGGATGGGTATATGCGCCTTTAGAACAGGTAATGTGTGGTGATGTCGTAAAACCTGGTCATACGATCCTCCCATGCCCAGATGTCTGCAGTTCCCCTCGGGGGCTCGTCGTCCTTCGGCAATGCTCGGTGAGTGAGGCCTCGAGCAACGCGGTGAGCCGCTTCGTTTGGGGTGGTCAGTCCTGTGTGTGCCGGTATCCATAACAGGTGCGTTCGGTTATCGAAGTCGACCTCTCCTGGATGTATGGTATGTCATTGGAGTATGTGAAACGCCTTTTGCGATCTGCGTCCGTTGTCAAAATTGCGAATTATTGTTTGCGAATCAGTAATCACGTGTGGCATTGGTCTGTGCGAGGGCCAGTGCTATAGCCGCTTCCTCTGCCGCTTCAGTGTGTGTCGTGTTCACAGTGTGGCTTGTGATGTATTTGCCGCGATGGCCGGTAACTACGGCCACGAAACTCTTTTTATTAATATAATGCAGGGAATCAGTGAAAACCACTTCAGTGTCGTTGGAGTAGCTTTGAGTAATGCGTTGTGCCCTGGCTTTACGCCGTCCCGTATGGTGTTGGGGGTGCATGTTGCAAGGCAATGGAGGTACGTATACTTGCTCGCGTACCGATCTTGGAATTTCGACTTTTATGCCGTGCTGCGTATAGTACGTGATGCCGAGTTTTTCAAGTAGGTGTCGGCCTGGGCGGGTCTTGGATAGCGCTCGAGCTGGGAAACTTGTTGCGCCTCCACGAGTTCCTTGAGGGTGTTATGCAACCCCAGCTCTAGGAGTTTGCTGGTGCTAACTCCGGGCGCCAGTCCCAACGCGAACTTGTACATCTTGCGTATCAGGGCGTTAAGCTCGTCTTTTTCCGCAACTGCCCATTTGTGAAACGGTGCCGTGTACGTTAGTTGTGAAATAACAAAAGCTTGTATGGGTCGTATGACGCTGCCTTCGCGCATGCCCGCATGTTTGTTCGTGATGCGTTGGATAGGTTGCATCGTGCTGCTGGCCTTTGCCATTATCTTGCGCAGTGCTTCATTATTGCCGCCGTTCTGCTCAATCATCAGCCCCAGTACCCGGATCTTCTTTACCATTGGGATTGATGAGCCGTTTGATGATGTTAGTTTTATTTCTTGTTTTTCTGAAGGTACGTAGTCTTTAGGAGGGCGTCCCTTTTTCACCGGTCTATATAGCAGTAATTCGGATTTTTCGGCCGAACAGGTGAGTCCTGTGCCTACGAGGTAATGTTTCACACATTCTAAGGCCGCCTGTAAGCGATCCTCGATCTCTCTGTCGCTGCCAGTTGTCGTCCAGATCGTAATATGATCAGCGTATAGCGTGTGGTGCAGTCCATCAATTTGATGTAATCGCTCGGGTAACCCCAGCAGGACGAGGTTGAAGAGCATGGGCGAGATAACCGAGCCCTTCGGTGTACCCGAGCTTCCAATGTTGATTTGATTTGATTCTAGTTGTCCCACTTGCATGCGTGCGGTTCTTCCCGTGAGGAAGTCTCGAACGTAGTTGTACACTCGCATTCCGAGGTTCAATCTGTCTATTTGCCGCAATATGGAGTCGTGACGAACGTTATCGAAGTGCTTCTTCAGGTCCAGACCAAGAATGGCTCTCATTGAGCACCCAGGATTCTCTATGCTTTTATGTTTTAGTTGCAGAAGAGCGTCCTGTGTGGAGAGATGTCTTCTGAACCCAATCGTTGTGTGTGGTAATAGGTTGTTGTCCTCGAGGTAATCTGTTAGTCTATTGAGGAATGCATGCTCCATCAGTTTACCTACACATGATGTTAGGGAGATAGGGCGCAGGTCCTGCAGCTGCAATTTCTTGCCAGGTTTCGGTACAAGTAGGATCTGTGCTTCTTTCCGAGGTTGGGGTAACTTTCCACGCACCCAACACTCGTTAATATAGTGTGTGAGTTTCTCTAACGATCTGTAATCGAGGTTGCGCAGTGCCCTGTTCGATATTCGATGTAGGCCTGGGGCTGACTTGGTATTGAGTTTGACGAGGGCCGCCTCGATTTTGGAAATTGAGAATTCTGCGTCTAAAATGGCGTTACCTTCTCCCCTGTAGTCCGGATGTACTTGCGGAGGCGTTTGGGATATGTAATGGAGTTCCGCTTCCCGTAGGAAATCTTGCTGCGTTCCCCCGTAGGCGTGTATGATTTTGCATATGCCTTGCCTCTGTGAGGTCTTGGTGTTCGCGGGATCTATGAGGTACCGCAGTATCTGCCATGTGCGACTCGTAGTGATCTGACCATCCATCTGCGCGCATTTCTCTTCCCATTGCTGTTGTTGCAGGTTAAGTGCGTGCTTTTCTATTTCTTTGTTGAGCTGTGCTATTCGTTTTCGCAGTCTCCTATTATGTCGTTGTCATTTCCAGCGGCGATGCAGTTGGGTCTTGGCTTGCCACATGTGCAGTAACCAGGTGTCTATTCTATCAAGCCCTACTGTTGACGGCATCATTTGCGTCACCATCTCGATGTCCCGCCGAAGTTGGTCAGTTCATCGCTCAATGTCTTTGATGCTTCTTTGTTAGACGCATGCGTGTTCATGCAGAAAAACATCTCTATTGCTGTGCGCACTGCAATGCATCTTTTGTGCAGAAAAACAAATTTGTGTCACACATGCGTAATTGACACTCAGTAAAGCGTCCCTTCTCCTGTGCCCACTGTGGTGCATCCTTTGCGAAAGAATTCCTCACTAGACAATCGTACTCACACATACGAGCGCCCCCATTCCTGTGTCCACTGCAATGCATCGTTTCTGATGAAACGATACCTTGTTCAACACATGCGTTCTCACACAGAAGAGCGTCCTTTCTCTTGTGTCTATTGTAATTCATCCTTTTTGTGGAGAAGCGTTTTCGTGAAACATATCCGCGCTCATATGGGAGAGTGTCCCTACTCCTGTGTCTGTTGTACGAAGTCTATTCCACAAACTTCCCCTCACAAGCCGCAGTTGTAGTCACGGGGCATTATGAAGCCTTGAATGTTAAAAACCTACGGGGTTTTTTTTAATGGCCTGAAAGAAGCTCCCAGTCCAAAGTCTGTGATAAAGAAATAACTGCGCACTTGTACAATGCGAACATTTTGCCAGAAAAATACAGGGTTTAGAATAATCTTGCTTGATTTGGTTTGTTTTGCTTGCTCAACTTTCAGACTCTATACTCTGCACTAATGAGGAGCAGGCTTATCCAGTTGTCGTGTAAATTCTCATTTCACAACGTCGCGGGATGTCTGCGATGATGTCATCGGCATTGACCCAGCAGTTTAGGTTGGCTTTGTACATGTGTCGCAAGTGTCATAGCGTTGCGGCAAGGTGGCACAGTGCGAGGCAGTGGCTAGGTGAACAAACACACAATGGTGCATGCACCCTTCCTCGGTTCTAGAAGGCTTTCGTTCTCGAAGTATCTGTTCTCACAGTAGTCGTGACCACTGCCAAAATAGCAGAGGAGAACAGAGGTAAATTAAATTAGGAAACCTGTGGCCAAAGCTCCATCGTGATTACCGTAAGGCCAAGGTGTTAAGTGCGGAGAAGCTATCAAAGAAATTGGTGCTATGTAAAGTTGCCCCGACGCTACATTATGTCACTATGCAGATAAATAGGAATTTAGAGGCATTGAAGAAAGGCATGAGAATATTTTTCAAATGGAGCATCTGCATGGCTCTTAGCATTGCAATTCCTCAATATCTGACAGTCACGGCCTTCTGCATGAATTAGTGTACTTTTTTGGGAGCATAAGTATCTGCGGGGTTCCCCTTCAGTGAGAAGGTGGCTCTTCCATCAGAAGGGACAATATGGCAAGTTGGTGTGCTTCCTTCTTGAACGAATATCATCACGACAAAAACGGCGGCAGGATAGTATCGTCACACATTTAGCATTTGTTGTGTTTTGTGACATTGAGCTTGTGCGATGCTGCTTTCTTTTCTTTTTTTGCGTTTCCAGATGTTATTTATTTCACTTCATTTTGGAATAATGTGTAGTTGCGAGTCAGAGCTGTAGTTAGTCTTTTCTTTCCCGTCCTCATTTTTGTCCCGCTAATATTCATTCAAGACGAGGTGGGGAAACAATCGTTGCAGCTTCCTTCTCTCTATTAGGCCTCAGTACTGGGCAGACTTTGCTCCACCCTTCCCCCTCTGAGGTAACTAGAAAATCACAGCCTGTATACTGTTCATTTAAAAAAAGGTGAAGTGTGGCAGGGACGGCACCATTTGTTGATCAGAAGTGAGTGTGAAAGCTTGCTTTAAGTTTAGAAAATAACCTAGTTCAGCAGCTGACAGCAGAGAATGGCACCAAGTTGTGGAATGGAAGAGAAGTACCATATTTTTGGGATAATTTGCAATCCCCACTTTCAGCACGTTTCAAATAAAAAATTGGCATATAAGTCGCACGATTCTATAAGACGCACTTATTTTAACTTAGTCAGAGTGCGAGTTATAGTGAAATGCTGTACTTACCGTTTCAGGGCACTGAATTTCCCCATTACTTCACAAATTCTAGCAGAAGGAAGTTCGACCAACACTCCTTATAATTGCAGAAAGGCAATATTTATTACTTTTTATTCAAACCCATCAAATGCTTCACCTTCCTATGCACTGTTGAAAAGTTGAGCCACCTCAGTCGGCAGCATCGCTTTGTCACACTTGTCAGTTTCTGAACCGCTGCTTGATTCTGATTCTGCATCGCACTCCTGCTGCGCACTCAATTACGCCAGTTTTCCTGAAGCTTGCAGTTATAGTGTACACAGAAACTGCAGCACAGGCTGCCTGAATCCACTTGGAACATCGCCAAATGAAGCGGGCCTCTTGTGTCCAAATGGAGTGTAGGTGAGCTCACAGTACGTCATCCAGGCCTCCTGGAGGTGTTGCAAGACACACTTAAGGGTCTGGTTGGTGGCAATATCGAGTGGCAATACCGTCTTCGTCATTCCACAAGGTATTACTACCATGGAGCAGTTCGTCACCTTGATTTTCTGTAGGCTTTAGTCAGTGATCTGTGCTCTCGCGCTGCCCATGACCGAAATGCACCTCGTGATGCGGAAAAATCCAACTGGCTTCCTGGCGAAACACTTCTGAAGCCATGCAGCCATCATCTGCTCATCCATCCAGCCTTTTTTATTGCTTTCGATGCCTGTGCCTAAAGGGAAGCTCTCTTTGGGCCTGTTCTTCCTCTTAAATATGACTATTGGTGACTACTTCATTTCATCCGTTCTACAGGCAAGGATGACAGAGAAGTGCGACCTCTCATGCCTAATTTTTTTTAGTGTCCGTCATCTCTCCCTTTTATGTTACAGTCCTTCTAACCAGTATATCGAACATGAGTGGCACTTTGTCTATGTTTATATTTAAGTTCTGAAGAACACTATGACTCTCAACTATGTTGTTGCCTTGAAGTTCTGAAGTTTCTCCTGAAAGTGTTCTGACAGCTTTTGGTGCACGATTGTGCGAGCTCAAATCGCCAACTTCTTGAGCACCACGTGGGCCCACCGACAATACTAGCAGCACCCATCTCTTTTGGAAGTGTGTGCCTTAAAGATGCACCTGTACTGTAGAAGGTTCCCTACCTTCTGTGCGTTGTGCCAAAACTCATGACCACAAAAATAGTATTCAATTTCTATTAATATGTTACTGCACCAAATTTCTCACACTTGTGAAAGGAATAAAGGAAATGTGATGTGTAAGTCGTGCCAGAATCCAAGGTTTTGCGTATATAAGTCGCCCCATTGTACAAGACGCACCAGTGAAAGTTTGGAAAAAAAGACTCGTCTTATGAAGCGGCAAATATGGTACTAGGCAAGAAATAGAGTAGTGAAGCCAGCTTCGCACAGGTTTTGCGTTCTTACTTCCACTGTCATCGTTCGTCTAATAGGCAGTGGAGGTGCATACTTACCGAGAAGGTGGCCACCTCTTTTTGCTGTAATCTTTGGCTTCCCTTTCCCAACCCACCAACGACGCTGCGTTGTGCTCCTTAATATGTTGCAGAAATGTATGTCTAAACCAGTACTACGCAAGTATTCACACCTGCAAGCACTGCATTGGAAAAAGTCACGTTCTGAAAAACTTACACGAGTGGCCAGAGGCACTGAAAATATCGCTCGCAGCCTCATTACGGCCCATATTGTGCATCTACAATAAACTTGCAGCTTTAGAGATCGTGTTAAATTCGTCGAATGCGAAGGGGAACGGTGCGAATCGGCCGGATAATTGCCGCGGACTGCCTGTTTTCCTCTGGAGATATGCAAGTTCGGGGTACGAGACATGCTAGAGTGAAAATTTTTATGTAGCATTGCTATTTAGCAAGATGAAGCGCCTCTGAATAGTTTGATCGCAGCAGTGTGGGTTGGCCGGCTGCGGTCAAATCGGAAAAAAAAACTTGGCCACAATTACAAACCCACAGCTTCACCAATTCCATTCATTTTCAGAGGATATACCCAGATGTCTATCCAGATGGCACTTGCAAATTGTGCGGCTGGACTCACGCGTCACTTACGCACATTTTTTGGGGAATGTGCAGTGTCAGCAGAACAAAATGCAGTCTCCCCAGGTGGTTATGCGGTGCATAGAGAAACAATAAAAAATGTTAAGAGTGGACACTCCCGTAGACCCCAGCGGCCCAATCGACCCTAGCACACCTGGTGGTAGGTGAGGGCAAGTGGCATGCCCTTCCTGTTTCGGTTTCACTGGTGCAAATTTTGAATTACTTTGCGTAACCGACGCCAGCTGCTATGACGAAAGTTCATGATATTGACCACTTTTCATCGCCCCGAATGGGTAGTATTTGTAGGTCGTTTTTATTTAGCGATTCCCTGTTTTGTTTTGTTCAGTGGTTCGTGCGAATTGGTCGTGATGCAATTTTTATTTCGATTAAGGTATAATGAAAAGAGATGCAGGTAATGATAATTCCCTGCGGTTTTATTCATCGCACTTGTGTTTTTCTTTTGGAACAAGTGATCAATGTATATATCAGTCAAAGAAACAGAGTATCCGCAATGTTTTATTCAAAGGCAAGGTAGAGTCTGAGAATATAGAAAGCACAATATGACAAAGGTAGACAACAAATGCATCTCGCCTTACAAATAAATTGTAACAAATATTGTAACAACTACAGAGAGAACACAGACAACGCACACATCGCTAGAGTTGGCAGAAGCCGAGAAGCTGGTGAAGTATGACACACCGGGCCAGTGGGTAAGTAAGGATCTATGGCAAAAACACAGCACACAATGCTGATGAAGAAGGAAGAAGTGACATATACACAGCAATGAAGTAGCGAATCACGCCTGGAGTTAACTGAAATAATGCATAGAAAAAAAGGAGCGCACATAAAGCACACGACACAATATTACAGAAAAGCAAAGGTGCAGTGTGCTGGCTGTGCTCAAGAACAGCTAGCCCAAAATGAAAAAAAGCAGACTTGATGCCTGCTTGTCCTCAGAAAGGTAGGGCTTTGCAGCTTGCTCACTACGTGAAAGACAAACTTTATGCTACAACACTGGCAGGTCTTGTGGCTCTTCTTATGCGTCGCCTTCATCAAAAACTTAAGATCCCAAGTGATTTGCGTCTGGGTGTTGCTGTGACGCTTGCGAGCTAAAATAGATTGTAGTCATCACTTATCCAGAATTGTAGACCTTAATTGGTGCTACGAGAGCGCTATTACAGGGCTAATAAATAGCAGAAGGAAACCACTTTGGCTCATTATTTTTCACAAAGGCTCTACATCGTACGTTATCACTCACAAGCTATATAAAAATAAAATGGCAGCGTCCGCAGCCCCATCAAATGCTACAAGTTTGGGTATTCTTTTGAAAATTTTGATGGGCAAGATGAGGAGGTTGATGAGAAGCTAAAATACAAAAAGCGTGATAACGTGAACCGTGCCCACTTTATACTGTGTTCCTTACCCGCTCGAAGACATTTCAACAAATGGTTTTGTTATCGATATATTACTTGAGCTGGAGAGATAAAGCATAACACAGTGACTTAGCGACCCACAGTAAAGTGTACAGTTCGCCCGCATTTGCTACAAAAATACAGACAGGATACCCAACATTCTTTTTAAGGTTATGCAAATCACTTCGAGCGAATACACAGTGTCCCTACTCCTCATAGCGGGTAACCAAAACAATGTATGCAACGAAGGAGTGGTTAGTCCAGTTGAACTGCATATAAGCATATAAGACCATAATGAAGTCTGCTGTAACGAAGTAATAATATAACAAAGCTATTGCAGGATTCGACTCAACTCGTATACTTTAGTGTAAACCCGCCGCTAATTGCTAACCTTTGAACTTGTCAAGCTGTATGCCTGAGATTGAAGACTGGAACCTAATCCTATCTAAGTTTCGGTTCACGAAACGCACATGCCAACATAAAAAAACCCGGCAAAACATTTTCAGAAACTTCGCACGACACCCAGCAGAGCAGAAATGAAAATCGTCAACACTTGACAGATGGTGATACAAAACATCGCACACTTTCAGGTGGTGTGCAGTGTCCTCAATCATGGCAAGAAAGTGAGATTCAAGTTGTTGTACGTATGCAAAAGCTGCTTCTGATGGCACAGTGAGATTCCCAAAAAGTTTGCTGGGGAGGTGGTATGTTTTGAACATTGTGAAATACTGGTGGGTACCCTTAAGCGTCTCACTGTCGTCTTTCAGTAACTGTGGGCAACTGCAACCGTCACATGCATTCCGAAGGAAGTGTTTGATGAGAAAGCCAGCTACATAATATGCAGCGGAGTTATCGATAATATGGGAGTGAATGTTGGTCGCAAGTTCAGAGAGATCGTCTAGAGCGGGAAAGCCGTCAGGTTTTGCACACTCCTCATTATCCACAAGAGACGCACTGGTGAGGGAGAATGGCGAGAGCTGCTCCTGAAGAAGGTCACATTCATCATCCTCGACATTTCCGTATTCTGACAGCTTGAAAAGTTTTCTTATGCAGATGTGCTTCAGGCCACAAATAAATTGTGCTACATTGGGGTTGGTGTTGCAACCCTGTTTTTGCCTAATGTGGCCAAATATGTTCTCCAGAGGATCCTGTTGAAGCCTGCGTGTTAACAGGTACTCAAAATTGTAATTTTTAAAGAGGTCGTCCCATAGTTGACAAATAGCCTGAATTGTAATTTGCCAACCTACGATGGTTTGTGGTTGACGTCTGCCAACAAACTGCCATGATGCAATCCAGGGAAGCTGGCCTCGGAGGAAGTCAATCAGCTCTGAATCATTTTTCATGATTGCATGCCGCAGCTTTTGCGAAGTTCTTTTTTTACTTGAGCTGTTCAAAGCATCAAAAATCCTGTCCATACGATCACAAAATTCAGCTGTAGTGATGGCAGAGGCAGGCAGCACCTTCACATAAACCATTGCCGTGATAGCAATCGAAACTGATGCACTGAGGACCTGAGTTGCTCTGCTGACCTTCATATTAGAAAAAGGTTTCTGATGAACGTGCCGTTCAGTCAACTTTGGAGCCAATCGCAACCGCAACTCATGTGAGGATTGGTAAAGGCTTGCAATGTGCGACCAGTTAACAATGTCATCCCCAATGTATAGCTTGTGTGCTTGGACATTATTGCACGTTGTTTTAATTAAATGCGGAACATCAAAAATATAATACACCCGCTCACCATTAACTTCAAAAAAAGGCTTTGCTACAGTCACTCTTAGTTGGTTAGCGAGACTTACATTTGAACTGCCCTGGTCACAAATGTCTGCTTTCACTGCAATATTAATGCTCCTAAGCTCCAAAATGAGTCACACCAGCAAGCTTTGCATAACAGATGATGGTGTTGATGTGTGCCCTATAGTAAAAGCAACCGGTTGAACCCACTTTCTCGAAACACCAACAAGAAGAAAAACCAGTGCTCGATCAGCAATAGTTGAAGTGCGATGAGTGCCATCATCTGTAAAACCCTGGACAACGTCTCTTGCAGCATCATAGTACAAATTCTTTTTGAGTGCTATTTCGTCGAAAACTAAAGCGCACACTCGGTCCCGTTCATTCCAAGCTTGAGTATTTGTTGCAATGGAAGAAAGGATTCCTGGAATTATGCCTGGAGCCATCTTTACATTAGCTAGCCACTTCCTTAATGAACGCCGGGAGGGCAAAGAAAAATATGGAGCCAGAAATCGGTATGCTCGCGGACCTCAGAAGTTTAAGTGAAGAGCGAATTTCTTGAACCACATGGGAAACCGCTTGCCCTTGCGTTTGGGCCTCAAGCGAACATGTGCAGAAAGAAGTTTAAAAACCTCCTCGGTGACGTGCGGTCGGATAACTCCAAGCGCCTTTGAAGTCGATGACGGTGCTTGGTGAGGCTGTCTCCGCAGTCTTTTGATAGTTTTCCGCTGTGCTGCTACTTTGGCTTGCAGATGTTTAATGGTTTGCTTGTACTTCATTGATGAAGACATTGTTGCTGGCACACAGGAACGCACTGCAATAAACAAAAAATGGATGTAAAAGCGAAGAACAACTATTCCCATACGAGCACTTTCCTCGCTCTTTCAGACCCAAGGTGCACAACTTTCTGTGGTGCAAAGTTTTCGATTCCACTACCTAAAAACAAACGATTCTAAATGTTGACAATGCACAAAAAAAATGAAAATCACTGAGAGCCAACCCTTACATTTTGTAAGTTCACACGTAGTGTCTTTTTGAGGATAGTTTCCTCAGAATGTCCTAAACATAAAATAGCACATTAAAAACAGCTGCAATAAAAGCATAGTCACCATTTTCTCTAGGGCACTCAGGCGTGGAGCTGTTGGCGGAGACGTCTTCTGGGGGGTCTTGTGAAGCCTGTTTAGTGCCTCGGAAAGTGCTGTCGGAACAATCTTGCGAGTGGCCTGCAGAAGTCTCTATATCAATCCACTCTGGTGTTGAAGTGAACATACAACTTACCGGTCACACAAGTTCTTTTTGTGACAGCTGAACGACTGGTTAAGGTTTTCTCTGGCAAGACGAAGTCAGCAGAAATTCTTTCACCAGCTTCAAGGGAGCTGCCACCTGCAGAGGTTTGGTAAACAGTCAATTTGGGTAAAAAAAAGAAATCACGACACTGAACGCACCCTGCTCATCGGGGCACCTCAATGTGTGGAAGCCGCTTTTTGAAGCCTCTACCGCAGGTCCTGAAGAAATGAAATTACGACAATGTGTCAGTAAGAAGCTTAAAATAGCACAAACTGAAGTTCATCCGCACCTAGCAGTGCAGCTTCTGCAGTCATGTCACAGTCACTATTTGAAGCGACGCTCAGAGAACCTGCATATATGTGCAGTTGGTACAAGTTACAAAGCTTGTAGCATGGGGAAACTTAAACAGCTCTTTTAAACGCATAAACCGGTCGAACATGGAAGAAAAGAGAAGGCACCAACTAGGAAACAAGTAATTTGTGATTTTTGGAATTATCAACAGTGCCAGCTTTCACTGATGAAAGGTATATATACATGTGCACTTAGGCTTGAAGATAACGTGAAATAGCCCTTTAAAGTCTTTCAAAACAAGTTGCGCAGGTCAAGAGCATCAAAAAACGACAGAAATGTAAAGTTGCTGTTAGGAAGGCAATAGCCCAATTTTCACAAAATTTAAGACTTTCCAAGTGTTACTTCTATAGTGAGGTTTCTCCATCGGCTACAAAGATCTTCACGGTTAACTGTCGCCACTGATTCAATACAAGTGGCTGCTACTGCACATATTTGAGTTTCAGTCAATCACTTACATGGTGCAGCTGGTTGCACACTGGGAATAGCCATTCTTGTAAGCCTTGTGTGCCCAGGGTCCATGAAAGTTTGAGCAGTAAAATGGTCGCTGCAAACCCTGTACGTTGCGTACAATAGGCTGGCCGGCTTACTCAGGAGATCATCGCGTCCAGCATACTGCATCCATGCTTTCATCTTGCATTGGCAATGAACTATCAGCTGAAAGGGGAAGTGCTTGAATAGTGATTTTTTTATTGTTACCCTCACTGAGCAAGTACGAAAAGTAAGCCTAAACACATGCAAACCATACAAAAGCTTTAGCACACCTGCCGTCCCGTGGTATGCGGAAGCCTCGTCCCAGGCTTCTTGTGGGTTCTGCCATTGTTGAAGCACCACGATACACAGCAGTAGCTGCCGTAGCTTGGACCGCCGGACGGCATGGCATCAGCGGGGTCTGAAAATGTTAGTAAGTGGATGCTTCGCTGTCAAATGACGAAAAAGATATGTGCACGTCATAAGTGTACCAGCAAACCTTTTTGAATGATTAGCTAATCAAACACAATACAAAACCAGTGATACATCTCTGACCCATAAAACTCTGACTTACAAAGATAGACGTCAAGACCACGTACAAAGATCTTCAGAAGTTTCCAGGCCGCTGTCCCTTGTAATGCAATGGTATCGCGGCCTGGGAACTTTAGAACACCTTTGTGCGTACGCAGTATCAGCAGTACTTTGGGAAGAAAAATCGTAGTTGAAATTTATGCGGTAAAATTATATTAGAAACGTCAAAAAAATTTGTGGGCAGCTTGCACTAGTGGCACAAGGCTAGCGAAGAAACGAAGATGATGGCCACTTGGCGAGTCCAGGTTTGCCTCCGGCACACCGAGAATTATTCGGGTTCCGAGCCTTCGGGAAACGCGTCGTGAAGCATGCGAGGCCCAGCGAACGCTTCTCAATATTTTGCACCGAGCCACCGAGCCTATGACCTAGCTGCCCAGCTAGGCAAGGTTCCTTTTGGCGTTGCATAAGTCTGTTGCCAGACTTTCAAATGGTTGTTGCCAGACTGCCGCTCAATCTGGCGGACAATTTTTCTCTTGTAGTTGTGGCTTCTTCGCATGAGTTTGGTGCTATCCGCGATGCACTTCTTGGCTGAAAATTTTTCTCCTGTAGTTGTGGCTTCTCCGTAAGAGTTTGGTGCTATCCGCGGTGCATTTCTTGACTGAAAATTTTTTCCTGTAGTTGTGGCTTCTCCGTAAGAGTTTGGTGCTATCCGCGGTGAATTTCGCGAGTGCATGAGCGACGCTGGCCGTTTTAATTAACGGAATGGACCGAGCCTAGCAGAAGTCGAGCGCTGTGCTGCCGTGCAATTAAGAGGCCGTTTTAATTATGTTTTAATTAACGGGATGAGCCGCGCATTACAGAATTCGTTTTATTTACGTAATGTACCGCGCCTAGCAGAAGTCGAGCGCGGCGCTGCTGCGCAATTAAGAGGCCATTTTAATTAACAGAAGGAACCGCGCCTAGCAAAAGTCGAGCGTGGTGCTGCCGTGCAATTAAGAGACCGTTTTAATTAACGGAATGAACGCACCTAGCACAAGTCTAGGCGCGTTCTCTTGCTGTGTACGCAGCTGTGCGATTAAGATATCGCGTCTCAGTATTAGGGATTACGGGGAAAACTGAATAGATTCGCAGGAGGTGATGCGCTGCCCCCCTCTCCCCTTACTTTTTTTTTCTCTCTCTCAGCTGATCGTGTCGCGTCGACCACGCGCTACGACGGGGGACGCTACGCTTCCCCTAGCTGTGTCAGCACAAGACATATCGTTCGTACTCGTATATACATGTGATGAATAAGCATTCCAAGGCTGGTTAATCGGGGTACGTCGGATATGCTACAGCTATGTACGCCTGGAAGGCTCCTTTATTATTATTTTTATTCATTAATATTGTAACCCTCACTTGAGGGTCATTACAGGGAGGAATATCAACACAAAACAAAAACAATACACAATGACAAAACAGACATTACGTTTCATGTTGCCGGTAGTACAATTCTAGCGAACACTCAAACGCTTTGACATTTGCGCTAGTAATAGCGTACTCTGGAAGTCTATTCCACACTTCTATACTATACGGAAAAAAAGAATTTTTAAAGCCATCCAGACGCGCCCAAAATGTCCTTATTGGGTAACTATGGTTCAACCGAGCTCCTCGTTTGGGTGCAGGTTGTATGTATGTGTATTTATTTATTTTCATTTCGCCTCTTATAATTTGAAACAGGAGTTTTAACCTTTGCTTTTTGCGGCGCACTTGCAAGGGTTCTAGCGCACATGATTTTAACAAATTTGTGACGGATTCTGTCCTCCGGTACCGCGAGCAAATAAAGCGCACTGCTAGCCTTTGAATTTTTTCTATTTTATCTCTCAGTGACTGCTGATGAGGACTCCATACAGAAGACGCATACTCCAAAATAGGGCGAACAAATGTCTTATATGAAAGTAATTTGACATCTCTAGGGGCATGTTTCAGTTTTTTCCTCAAGAAAAACAACTTCCTGTAGGCCTTTGAACAGACCTCCTCAACATGAGTGTGCCACCCCAAAGCGCTGGTAATAGTCACCCCCAGGTATTAAAAGCTGTGTGTTCTGGTCAGAAGGCTATTTCCGATTTTATAATCATATGCGAGTACGGATTTTTTCTTGGTTATATGAGTGAACGTAGTCTTTGAAAAGTGAATTTTCATCCACCACTGGGCGCACTAATTATGCAAGGCTTGCAGACAGCGATTAATTTTGATTTGGTCGTTTGCATTAGTAACAGGAGCGTAAATTAAACAATCGTCTGCAAAAAGTTTGATTTTAACCGGGCTTTCGACAACTGCGGAAATATTATTTGCAAAAATTAAAAACAACAAAGGACCCAGCACAGACCCCTGTGGGACACCAGACAGTACTTTCAATGAACTAGATGTGCAATCATCTATACGTACTTTTTGTTGACGGTTCTCCAAATACGCGGCTATCCAATTTAGTATATCTGAGCTAAGTCCTAGTTGCTGAAGCTTAACAATTATTTTCCTATGAGGAACTTTATCAAATGCTTTGGCGAAATCTACACAAATGACGTCTATTTGTTGTTGACCTTGAAGAGATAAATAAAAATCATGAACTGTTTCTACCAGTTGAGTAACAGTTGACAACGCCTTCCTGAATCCGTGTTGATGGGGATAAAAAAACTCTTTTGACTCAAGAAAAATAATAATGTGCCTTGCTATGAAATGTTCTATGATTTTGCAACACACAGAGGTCAGTGAAATGGGGCAATAATTGTTCACATGAAGCCGATTGCCAGCTTTGCATATAGGCTTTACAATGGCAGTGCGCCAGTCTTGCGGTAATGAGGACGTTTCAAGAGATTTTCTGAAAATGATTGCTAAATAGAAGGACGACCATTCGGCATACCATCGTAAGAATTCACTGAGAATTTCGTCTGGTCCGGTTGCCTTTTTAGTGTCAAGCCCTAGCAAGTGACTGAACACCCCTTCCTGCATGATAGCAAAGGGCTCCATTGCGCAGGCGCGCGGGCAGGCCTAGTCAGTATCCACCTGATCGGTTTCATCTCTAGTGAAAACCGACTGAAAGAACTGGTTGAAAGAATTTGCTATCTGCAGTTTTTGTCTCACTGTCTCGGGTCCAATTTTTATCTGTTCAATTTCTTCTTTTTTATTCCTCAAGTGAAGCCAACATTTTTGATGGGAAGACTTAATGAAGTCAGCAAGGGTTTCGGTATAAAACTTTCGTTTGGATTCTTTTAATGCTGTCTTTAACTGTCCACGCAATTGTACAATTGCTACCGAGTTGGTTTTGTTTTTCCGCATGCGTTTTATTTTTCATTTGATATAGACGATTGCCCGGGTTATCCACGGACTGCGCTGTTTCGTTTTCTTTTTACGAGTTAGAACAAATTTATCCGTACAATGCTTTTAATGATTTTAAAACGTTGCCATAACTCTTCTACAGATTCTGAGACAGAAGCAAGTTCAAACTCCTGAAGGGACAATTCTAGATAATCAAGTATAGACGTGTCATCGGCCCGTGCAAAATTATTAATCTGAATCGGGATAAATGGCCGCTTCTGCGGCTTTCGTCTAGTTGGATATTAACAGTTATCAGCTTGTGGTCTGATATTCCTTCTTCAACCGATAAAGTGCTATGTGTCACTTTGCGTGATAGGAACACTACATCAAGCAATGTTTCTGAATTAGCAGTTACTCGCGTATTTTCTTTTACAATTTGTGTTAAGTTATGAGAGAACATTATTTCCAACATTTTATCACCACTCAGAGTATCATATGTCCAGGTGTGACACTTTCCCAATTTATATGCAGTAAATTAAAATCGCCAGTCAGTATCGACCTCGTGTTGCCATTCTGAAATTTGCACAAGAAACTGTTCAGTTGGTCTAGGAAATCAGGCGTGGTACCAGGGGGCCTGTAAATTGCTCCGACAATAAAAACCACTTTTTCAACGAATATTTTGCACCAAACCGTTTCGGAGAGGGAGCAATCAATTCTTTTTGTCGTAATAGGCGACTTCACAAGAATGGCCACTCCACCACCCCATGAATCCCTATCCCACCTGTGTACAAGAAATCCGGGGGGAATAATACAATCGTCGGGAATTGAAGGGCTCAACCATGTTTCGGTTAAGACAGCAATTTGTGGGCTATGTGACAGCAACAAGAATTCGAGTTCCGTGACCTTATTTACAATGCTACGAGCATTTAGTACAAGCAGGCGTAGCTACGATTTTGGCGCAGAAGTGGAAGGGGAAGTGTTTGACGCATATGCGGCATTCGAGCGGGTAGCAGGGGCAGCTCTGCCATCCCTCTTGCCTTTGCTGTTCGAAATCACACAACGCTCATTCTTGTTCTGATCCCAAGTGTAGAGCTAATAGTTTATTTTGAGCTTATCGTGATTCAGGGAAACCTTCAAACCGCTATCACGCTCAGCAACCGCACTTTGCCATAACTTCCTCCGCACTTTCACTGTTTCACTCGCATAGTCATTACTAATACTTATGGAACTTCCCTTCAGCCTCGGACAATTTTTCATCACAGGCTCCTTTTTCCGGTAATCATAGAATCTCATGATGACTGGCCTAACCTTCCCGGGCTGTACCTTTCCCATGCGATGTATTCTTTCGATCGTCTTAACTTCTACATCAAGTTTTTCCTTAAATATCTTGTCCACGACCGAAACCATTAAATCAGATTCAGATTCTATACTTATTTCAGCGAGACCGAATACCAAAAGATTGTGTCTCCGGCTTCTGTTTTCGTAGTCTACCAGCCTTTCCGCCTGCTGCCGGACAGTAGCTTCCAAAGTATCAATTCTCAGGTTCATTTAATGGATTAAAGCAAGCGAACTGGTTATCTTATCTGTTTTAACGTTTACTTCAGATATTTGGTCTCTAATAGCATTCAAATCACGTTCAGACTTGGCCTGGTTTTTCAAGATCGTTTGCAAGAGCTCTTGCGTCGTAGCAGGCCCGGGGTTTTCCTCGACGTCTCCCGACATAACAAGCATCATCACAGCAGACCAACAGTCAACTATAATACATTAACATCTTCGAGGGCATGGCAGGATCAACAAGCATAGATCATCACTACGACAAGAAGCTATTTCATTGCGGTAACGAACCTGCAAAACCAGCAGCAGCGGTTTAGCCATGCTGTCCGCAGGCCGGGTGCTGTGCCCTCTGAGGCGGCTCATGTCTCGTTGCTCCTTATATTCTGTTGCTGCAGGTGACATCACTCGGCTCGGTAGATTATCGGCATTTCCAGGTTCCAGGATTCCGTGGGGCGGCAGGAAGTATGCATTTTCATCGTCGCAGTTCGTCGTCATTGCAGTCAGACCAAAAAAACACGGCGCAACCTGCAAAACCAGCAGCAGCGGTTTAGCCATGCTGTCCGCAGGCCGGGTGCCGTGCCCTCTGAGGCGGCTCATGTCTCGTTGCTCCTTATATTCCGTTGCTGCAGGTGACATCACTCGGCTCGGTAGATTATCGGCATTTCCAGGTTCCAGGATTCCGTGGGGCGGCAGGAAGTATGCATTTTCATCGTCGCAGTTCGTCGTCATTGCAGTCAGACCAAAAAAACACGGCGCAACCTGCAAAACCAGCAGCAGCGGTTTAGCCATGCTGTCCGCAGGCCGGGTGCCGTGCCCTCTGAGGCGGCTCATGTCTCGTTGCTCCTTATATTCCGTTGCTGCAGGTGACGTCACTCGGCTCGGTAGATTATCGAATTTCCAGGTTCCAGGATTCCGTGGGGCGGCAGGAAGTATGCATTTCCATCATCGCAGTTCGTCGTCATTGCAGTCAGACCAAAAAAAACACGGCGCAAACTGCAAAAGCAGCAGCAGCGGTTTAGCCATGCTGTCCGCAGGCCGGGTGCCGTGCCCTCTTCTGCTGCTCCATGTGCTTATCGCTCCATCTGCTTATCGAAGCAGATGGAGCGAATTAAGCCCGACTTGCGCGTACCTGTAAATGGGACCCGGCCGACGAGCCACCGTCGCTTACAGGGCCCCACCCACAATAAGCACAAACTACCAAAATTCCAAATAATGATTGTGTATTGTTTCTCAGCTCAAGAGTTTAGTATACAACAATAAGAATAAAATGACATATAAACATAATAATGACAATAATAATAATACAACACAATGACAACATAAACATAAGAGTAAATTGACATAATAATAAAACACAAAACATAAGAAAAAAATGACATAATAAACATAATAATAACAATAATAATAATACAACATAATGACAACATAAACATAAGAATAAAATGACAATATGTCTCACTACGTACTAATCACAATTAAACTGGATACCGGCGAGCAATTACCTCCATTAATCGAAGAAAAGGGTCTTTCACGTTGGGACGTGCGTTAATTGATTTCCACCAAAGCCAGGCGAGGTGAGACGGCATAAGTGAGGTAGTCGTCTTGTTGCTGTTGCGCACGAGACGGCGCTTGGCCTTTTGCCATTCACTTTCAATCCTTTGCGTGTTGGCGCCTGTCGTAGGATCAACGAAGTTGACACTGTGGTTCACGGCGTGCCAGTCCAAGTTTAGCGGTGTTCCGTTGCATCCACAAGTCTGGGTATGCACTGGTACGCGGCCCACTCGTCGCTGTACACCGTCGTCCCGGGAAGAATGTGCTTGGCTATCAGTGAACCAAGGGTGGCAGCATCCCTTTTATCCACTTGAAACAGCCTCAACTCCTTCGCGGACACGTGCAGCATGCCGAAAATCCACGGGCCCTTGTTAGAAACGCCACCGTAATTGTTGCGGCGCCTTGAAGGAACACTGTCGCCAGTCAGCAGGCGACCTCGATTCGCTTTGCGCCGACCCCTCAACAAGGATTCGTCGATTTGGACGACGTCGCCCACTCCACCCATCGCCGGCTGTGCGCGCAGCTTTTCGAGTGCTACTTCTCTTATATAATTTCTTCAGTCGGTCCGCATGGAGTTGCTAAATTTAAACTCCTTCTCTGTAAGCTCTCTCGTGTTCTTTGACGAGAACCCTTTCACCATGGCGTACGTGAGCCATATTATTTCGCGTCGAGAGAGTTTAACGTTAGGACGACCAAGTACGTTTTGACAGGCAAAAAAGGAACCTTGGCCTTGCCTACCCTGCAGAGCCTGCGTCCTGCGGAGCTGGGAGAGCTGTTTCCTGCAACGATTGCACCTGAATGTGGGTCTGCTTCCTTTCTTTCTTGGGCAATTGTACGTCACGACTTCTCCACCGCATCCTGGCTCACCTGGATTAAAGCAGAGATCCTTGCAAATACCCCAGTACTCAGATGTCGGTGGCCGCCCCATTGTTGTTCCGGCCGCCTGAGGTCGAACTGCCGGTCGAAGCGATGGCGCAGGCGACAGTCCGATTTCACGAAGAAAGGCCTCTTCCGCGGCAGGGTACCTTATGATGTCGGCGATTTCGACAATTCTGGGGTCTATCCGTGGCGTGGCCATGACGAGACGCTTCCTGATTTCGTAACGGTGTAGCTTGTATGGCTAACGCTACGGCATTTTATAAGGGTCATGAGGTGAAAGGGGGATAGAGCGCTCTAACGTTGACAGGGCGCCTACGTGATGCAGCATCAGCGGGGAAAGAGGGGGTGGGTCACGGCGCCGACGTGGCACGAGCGTCTGCGGAGAAAGAGTGGATGGGCCACGGCCCTAACGCCGCGCGAGCACCTGCGGAGAAAGACAGGATGGGCAAAGACGCCTGAAATAAAAAAAACATAAAAAAGCCTTTTCGGACCTCGAACGTTGGCTGATATGGTGCCGACCCGACGCGAGTGTCTGCGGAGAAAAAGGGGGGGGGGGGGGCAAAGACGCCTGGAATAAAAAAACATAAAAAAACTTTTTGTACCTCGAACATTGGTTGACATGGCGCCGACTCGAAGCGACACGAGCGTCTGCGGAGAAAGAGGGGGTGGGTCACGGCGCCGACGCGACGCGAGCATATGTGTGAAAATCCAGGATAGGCGAAGGCGCCTCGAATCATAAAACACCTAGGTCACGTACTCCACTTCGGTGCCCCTCCTTTTTCACAGCAACGGTGACTTGAGCGGGAGTGCGAACGAAGTTACGTGATGCTACGTGATTTGACTCACGTATCACGTAAACAGTACACCACCCAGGGCACGTACTCCACCTCGGTGCATTGGGCGTCGACACATGGCCAAACTTGCTCACGTAAACCTCTTAAATTTCCTTATTTGGTGCTCCCTATCTCGGTCGCAATCCCTAAGCTTTAGGATCGTGATCCTTATGAAATGCTGTAACGTTAGTTGTGCGAAGTACATTGTCACCATTTCAGGAGCCGTCGCGTTATTGGACTGTCGAAGACGCCATCGCTTCGAGCGGCAGTTTGACCTGCAGAGGATGCAGTAAGTCGTCACGTACAATCGCCCCGGCAAAAAAACGAGCAGACCCACACTTCAGGTACAATGGTTGCAGGAAACAGCTAGCTGTCCCAGCTCCGCAGGACACTCACAATGCTGGATAGACAGGGGCAAGGCTCCTTTTTTTCTTTTTCCTCTCAAGATGTACTTGGTCGTTGCACGTCTGAACGTGAAAGACCCTTTCTTTCGATTAATGGAGGTGATCGCTCGCCGATATCCCGTTTAGGGACCCTGCCCTATCGTGAGTGATGAGCGTGTAGTGAGACATATTATGCCATTTTATTCTTATGTACCCACCCTATTGTTTTATACTGCGCTCTTGAGCTCAGAAACAATTTGTGCTTATTGTAGGTGAGGCCCTGTAAGCAACGTCGGCTCGTCGGCCGGGTCTTATTTACAGGTACACGCAAGTCGCGCTTAATTCGCTCCATCTGCTTCGATCAAGCAGCCTTCCAGGCGTACATAGCTGTAGCATATCCGACGTACCCCGATTAACCAGCCTTGGAACGCTTATTCATCACATGTATACACGAGCCCGAACGATATGTCTTGTGCTGACACAGCTAGGGGAAGCGTAGCGTCCCCCATCGTAGCGCGCGGTCGACGCGACACGATCAGCTGAGAGAGAAAAAAAAGTAAGGGGGGAGGGGGGCAGCGCATCACCTCCTGCGACTCTATTCAGTTTTCCCCGTAATCCCTAATACTGAGACGCGATATCTTAATCGCACAGCTGCGCACACAGCATGAGAACCCGCCTCGACTTCTGTAATGGGAGGTTCATTCTGTTAATTAAAATGGCCTCTTAATTGTGCAGCAGCACCGCGCTCGACTTCTGCTAGGCACGGTTCATTCCATTAATTAAAACAGAATTAAAACGGCCTCTTAATTGCACGGCAGCACCACGCTCGACTTCTGCTAGGCTCGGTCCATTCCGTTAATTAAAACGGCCAGCGTCGCTCATTCCGTTAATTCATTAATTAAAACGGAATTGAAACGGCCTCTTAATTGCACGGCAGCACCGCGCTCGACTTCTGCTAGGCTCGGTCCTATTCCGTTAATTAAAACGGCCAGCGTCGCTCATGCACACGCGAAATGCACCGCGGATAGCACCAAACTCTTACGGAGAAGCCACAACTACAGCAGAAAAATTTTCAGTCAAGAAATGCACCGCGAATAGCACCAAATTCTTACGGAGAAGCCACAACTACAGCAGAAAAATTTTCAGTCAAAAAATGCATCGCGGATAGCACCAAACTCTTACGGAGAAGCCACAACTACAGGAGAAAAATTTTCAGTCAGGAAATGCACCGCGGATAGCACCAAACTCTTACGGAGAAGCCACAACTACAGGAGAAAAATTTTCAGTCAAGAAATGCACCGCGGATAGCACCAAACTCTTACGGAGAAGCCACAACTACAGGAGAAAAATTTTCAGCCAAGAAATGCACCACGGATAGCACCAAACTCTTACGGAGAAGCCACAACTACAGGAAAAAAAATTTTCAGCCAAGAAATGCACCGCGGATAGCACCAAACTCTTACGGAGAAGCCACAACTACAGGAGAAAAATTTTCAGTCAAGAATTGCACCGCGGATAGCACCAAATTCTTACGGAGAAGCCACAACTACAGGAGAAAAATTTTCAGTCAAGAAATGCACCGCGGATAGCACCAAATTCTTACGGAGAAGCCACAACTACAGGAGAAAAATTTTCAGTCAAGAAATGCACCGCGGATAGCACCAAACTCTTACGGAGAAGCCACAACTACAGGAGAAAAATTTTCAGCCAAGAAATGCACCGCGGATAGCACCAAACTCTTACGAAGAAGCCACAACTACAGAAGAGAAATTTTCAGTCAAGAAATGCACCGCGGATAGCACCAAACTCTTACGGAGAAGCCACAACTGCAGGAGAAAAATTTTCAGCCAAGAAATGCACCGCGGATAGCACCAAACTGTTACGGAGAAGCCACAACTACAGGAGAAAAATTTTCAGCCAAGAAATGCACTGCGGATAGCACCAAATTCTTACGAAGAAGCCACAACTACAGGAGAAAAATTTTCAGCCAAGAAATGCACCGCGGATAGCACCAAACTCTTACGGAGAAGCCACAACTACAGGAGAAAAATTTTCAGCCAAGAAATGCACCGCGGATAGCACCAAATTGTTACGGAGAAGCCACAACTACAGGAGAAAAATTTTCAACCAAGAAATGCACCGCGGATAGCACCAAATTCTTACGAAGAAGCCACAACTACAGGAGAAAAGTTTTCAGCTAAGAAATGCACCGCGGATAGCACCAAATTCTTACGGAGAAGCCACAACTACGAGAGAAAACTTTCCTGCTAAATTTAGCGGCAGTCTGGCAACAGCCACCCTTTCAGTCTGGCAACCACTTATGCAACACCAAGAGGAACCTTGCCGCGCAACGTGTGTGTGTGCATCTTTCTATGTTTGTTGCATGGTGTCTTATTCGCGCAGGTGTAATCATTTCTGAAAAAATGACCCAACAAGCCTAACAACATGTCATTCAACAAGCTTCGCTTGAAAACGTGCCTCACCTGCTATCTCTCGCACGAAAACGCCGACGTTGACGAAAGCGACGAAAGCTTCCCGCTCTCAGTTATGCAGGGGCTTGTCGGTTGTCGCTGGGTGGATGGTGTTTATGACAGTACGGCTGAAGAAAAATAATCGCGTAAGGTGTGATGAATAAATTGTTTTTATGTATAAAAAACATACCAAATTTGGGCGTATAATCATTATTTTGTAAAAACAATTTTATTGCATTGATAATAACTGTTTTTTTTTGCGCTTGCGTCCTCTGACGTTTGGTGAGAGCACTAGTTCGTTACGTAGTCGTGACGCACTTCTTGAGGCCGGGTTTCGCGGAGTGTCCTCAATGGTGTCCTTTCTTGTCAGAGCACGGAGTGTACGGCGTATATATAGGTGTTCTCTGGCTGCGCTGTTCCAACCTCCAAGATCAACTGTGGGCCGTCCAGCAAGCCCGCGAGTCGGTGAGGAAACAATGGTTTACAAGGTCTCCGGTCTTCCTCGGGGCGGCATAGGCCCAGGCCACGAATTTGCGGGAGTTAATAATAAAGTTGTTACCACCAGTTAAGTCAAAACAGTTTTCCTTCCTCCACGATCATCATCATTGCGAATCAAGATGGCAGCGCCTACAAGACTCGAATGTGGTTGGGGCGTTTACGCTGAATTGCCGTAGATAAGACACGTTTCGGAGTGTGGCGCTATCGCCGTGTGCCGGTTTCCCGGTTGTCTATCATATCTCGTTATCCACCCTACTTGCAAGCTTGGAAGCGCTGCTGTCAAACGTACTGTTATTCGTCTCGGAGCAGTATCACCATGCCGTCTGTGTGCGCTGCCGACGGCTGTACGAGCACTGGCGGCCGAGATGATGTACTCTTTCACAAGTTCCCACGTGAGAAAAAACAAGCTGATCAGTGGATCGCTGCTCTGAAACGAACTGATTTCAAGCCTTCAAAAACCACAGTTATCTGCTCCAAACATTTTCGTGACAGTGACTACCATCGGAGTTTATCTCTAATGCGCGTGATGGGAATTCCGGTGAAATCTGCTCGACTAAGACCAGGCGTGGTGCCCTCTATCTTCGATTACGAACAAAGCGAACTGCATTCACTGAGAACACCGCTCTCAAAAGGACGAAAAAACCAGGTAAGTTTTAGCGCATGCAGCGATGTATATTGACTCTATGGTGATATCTGCGCGCCAAGAGTAGGGTAGCTAGAGCGCTATCAAGAAATAAAACCTATTCTAAGTCGTGCTTTCCGACGTGGGGCTCATGACGTCTACGTAGAGCGCGTGCTTGTTTGTGCGGGCGTGCGTGAATCTGGTTTAAACTTTCCTGCCGAAAGTACAATGGCAGAGGGGGGAGGGGGGCGCTATTTCACACTCCTGTCTAGAGTTACTGTATATGCTACCTTTAGGTACTGTATATGCTACCTTTGGGTACTGTATATGCTACTTAAATGTAGCATATACAGTAACTCTACTCCTGTCAAGCATTGCCAACCCCTACAGCTTAATGAAGTTTTTTTAGGGCTTCTGCGGCGTCATAACCTCGCTGAAAATGTGTTACAGAAGGGGAGATGGGAGATATTTGACTCCGCGAAACGTTGCCAACCCTTACAGCTTAATAAGTTTTTCTAGGACTTCTGCGGCGTGATAACTCTGCTGAAAATGTAGGGCTTAGAATCCAACTGATTCCACTTCATCCGGTTTAAGGAGCCCATTTCCTGTTAGTAACCGGGATCATTTGGGAATCCATTGCCATTTCTCAGCTGGAACCAGTAGGAACAGGTCCCAGTCTTGTTTGCACCCAAATTTTGTACTCCAGCTAGCTCAAATAACCTTGAGCATGAAAATAATGACCGTTCGTAGCACATCAAACACTCCGAAGGAACACTTACCACTCAACGTTAAAAAAATGATCTTGATTCATTGATAATATTACATAAAAAAATATCACTCAGCCCTACGCCTTCCCTGTTGTAGCTGGTTTCAATGAGCATGGTCGTTGGACCTTCTGAGGACATCTAGAGTCGAGTAGCAACATCATTTTACACTGTGCAACTTGCAGTTCTGTCTTTCGTGACAAGATTGTCGTAATAAGGAAAGAGACCACATCAATCAGGGAATTCATGAGGTGTCATTTATATAGAATAGCTCTAGCCCGATTGTGTTAGCTTGCCTCCTCTATTTCTTTCGAAGAAAGAACTGGCATTTTTGCAGAACCAGTGGCTTTGACTTAGTTTCGCCCTTAATCTTATCTTTTAACCTTTTAAAGTTCTTTTTTATATACTGTTTTACCTTCCTATGACTTATGTTTCTATACTGTTTTACCTTCTTACGAATTCTTTTTTTGTACTGTTTCACATTTTGATGAATTGCATTCCAAGGTGAGAATTTGTAAGTAGAAGTCATACTTGTTTTAACTGGTTTAAGAAATACATTTTCAGTTGAAAATGTATTCCCAGTAAGCTACTGGGACAAGTAGGGAATGCATTCCCAAGTGGGAAAATGTGTCCAGTTGGAAACCGGCCCCATTCTCCATGCCTGAATGTACAGTATGGTCCACTCTTTGAAGGAACACGGCAACGCGTGGCTCGTGGCCCGCGTGGCGCAAACTGGCGGCAAGATTTGCAAATGCAGCGCATGCGCATAGACGCAAAAGGGTGGGGTTCGCCGCCTTTCGTCTGCTACTTCCTGCTCTGGCGCTTTCCGTGCGCTGGATACTGCGTTCGCTTTTCCGTGGTGCAATTCATGTCCCCGCCACTCTCCCTGCCCGTTCCTGGGTAATAAGCGCGCAGAAAAAAAAAGTGTCCATTGTTTGTTGTTGTGCTTTCTCGACAGCTTTGTTGCGATTCCTACCACGGCCACAGCAGTCAATTTCAGATTACAGGCGAAATGAAAAAAAAAAAGCAATGTGCCTATAGTATTTAAAAAACGTTAAGAAAACGTGTGTTTGAAAGTATTTCAATGTATCCCACCACGGCTGACAGAAAATTATATAATTACTGTGGAGTGCAATACCCAGCTAATTTCTAAGTCGCGTTACATTTCGTTTTCTTCGTTGAGCAGGCTAGAAGTACTTTATTTGGAATATACGATAACGCTCACTTTTCTGAAAATCATTACGTTTCACCAATACGCGCTGAAAAACTGTGTACATAGAAAACTACAGAGTAAATAAAGAGTTTCTTTTCCTATACCTTTTGTGGTAGACAGGTCGAATGAAGTCAGATTTGTAGCCTCGGAACATTTGAGTAATGCAAAGGTAATGAAACACATTTGTGTCCTGTGAAACACAAAATGAAATGCAGATTCGTGTAAGCAAAATAGGACTACACGTGACAGAACTATGCACTGAAAAAAAATTATATTCGTAATGCTCATGATTACGCTGGTAATGAGAAAGCGGCCATTTCGCGATGGTAGTGACAACATGCTGGCTGTATTCTTTGGTGTACAACTCGACTATTTGAAGCCTTTTGTCCTCAGGTACTCTAGACATGCTGCTTCTAAGAACTAGCTCCGCAGAAAATACGATCAGCGAATCAATACGCCTTCAGCTATGGAATTCTGTGAAAGTGATAACGAAGCCTATCACTCGTGTAGCCTGGTGTTTATGCCCACCAAAATATAATCGTAAGCTTTCCAAAAAACGCAGTTTGAACTAGCCAGTCACTTTTGATAACAGACATGAAAATCGATGGTCAATGAAGCGAGCACAGCAAGTTTGTCGCTAGCACGCACCGAGCGTAGGGCGGGGAAGTAGCAGACGACGCGGGCGAGTACCGCCCTTGCGATTCTGCCTCCATGCTCCGCATTTCGAAATCTCGCCGTCAGTTGGCGCCCTGTGGACCACCGGCCACGTGCTCACATGTTCCTCCTAACAGAGGACCGTCCTGTACATGTATTCCAGCTAGCTCAAATAATCCTTAATGTGCAAATATCATTCTAAGCACGTCGAACACTCCAAAAGATTTCATGTTAACTTAAGAAGAGTATCATGATTTATTACTATTCAAAAAAAAAGTCACACCTCCCAATAAGCAATTGCTATTGTATAGTTTACTTTAATCAGCACTGTGCTTGCACATAAAGTGCAAAGTTTAGCTCCACTCGGCTTTTATTTAGTCCTGAAGTTTCGTGCTGCAGCTGATGCGTCTGTGCCATTCACCCGCAACCAAAGGAGGAGCGTTGTTGCAAAATAAATGAGGTAACATGTTGGAGGCATGCCTCTGAAAAGCCATATCAATTTATTACACAGCACAGCAGACCAGCCATATTAAAATTCGTACTACGTACACTGTCTGGAGAGATCATGCCTAGCTGTTGTAATCTGATTTCGTTGAATTCACCATAGTGGTAAAAAGGAAAGAAATTATGGGCAGTGAGGTGAAAACATTTTTATTTCTGCTTGAATTCACGTGCCTACACATGCGACAAGTTTGAGAATATGCACTTGCAGAGCAAATACGGCTTTTCATTACACGCGTTGCTTGTTGCGGGCAGAGCTACATATACTTCAAAGTTATTTAGCATGTCGTACGTTCAATATACAAGTATTGCACGGAACTCGTTCTTGTGATACTCAAAGACATCAAATTTGCAAGCACTTGGCACAAACCCATACAGAAACATATTACAGAGCAGTACCGAAAGCAATTGTTTATAATGAAACGTTTCATTGTCTCGGCACTCAAGACATTCTGAACTACGTTATATCTACTTCTTCTCTAGGATACTAGACAACTAGCCCCCAAAGCATATAAGTCATGTAACTACCTTCAAATTGCCCCATCGCAGACAGGGCAGGTAGTGCGCCATTCTACACACATTGGATTCATCTCATCATAGACTAAAACAAGTCTTGTCTGGCATTCACCTGTAGTTAAAGTTTTCCAGCGATGAAACTGTCGAACAGTAATTTGACAAAATTTAATTTACGCACGGCACGACTCCACTTTTTTTTTTTTTTTCAAAAATGGCGCAACTCAGCTGCATGTCCCCTGTTCGGTAGCTAGCCCTTGCCACATGTGCAGTACAATACTAACATCATGCTGTGTTTAGAAATTTTCTGTATTGGTCATCCAGTATTTTTGCTGGAATATATATTGTGAAAATAAAACATAATTTATTTCAGTTTATTTTATACATAATTTTTATGCTTGATTACTTATTCAATGTTCGAGCGTATGAGATACGAAGCTAATGTGAAGGCTGTCGTAGTAGAGAGGGTGTGTTTTTGTCGGCAGTGTGTCGGTAGTGTCTGCTGTTGTAGCTATTGGCTCTACTACATATTTCATCATTGCATGGAAGTAATTGCAGTGCTCCACACAGCACTATCAAGCAGGCAAGCTCCCAACAAAATGACAATATTAAAGGTGCCCTGTAACACTTTTTGAGCATGGCCAGAAAACGTTGCCGATTGGTAGCAGAGGCTCCCGAGAGCATGTCAGTCAAATATTTTAATGCAGCACACGGCCTGAAATTTACAATAAATTAATAAAGTCAGCTAGAAATGGCTTTCTCTTCTCTCGACAAATGATGCAAGACGTTGAAAATTACTCATAGAAAGCCATCCATCAGCCATTGGCTGATTTGAACATGGCGCGCTCAGACATTAATGCGATTACTGCGAGAAGCCACGAATTGTCCACGTGTGCGTACGTGATCACACTGAAAAAGCCACTTATTCGAAGAAAAAAAGAGTGAAAGGGCTCGAGGTCACGAGGCGCACGTGCTGTATTCTCATAGCCCATTGAATCCCCCCTGCTTAGCTTCCAGCGCTTTCATCGAGGCGAGAGAAGAGATATTGGGATTTCAGCGTGTGACAAATATTTGTAACTTCACTTGTTTTTTGCGGTGTTACATTCGTGAAGAAATAAACTCTTTTAGTGAATCTATTCCATGCTTACTTTAGAAAGTGTTTTAGGGCCCCTTCAACACCCTGAGATCAGTCGGGCCGTGACAGACGTGAAGGATTGATCACAGTTTTTTAGTATTACTGAATGTAGTTTGTAGAACCGAACGTAGTTGAATGTAGTATGAGCGCATTGTGTTGCACACTTGCATGATGCAATAATCTACAATAGTAAATACATATCAAGTCAGGTAAGACTTTATATTACTATAAATAGGCAAAGAGGATGATGTGTAAACGAGAAAGGATAGCTGGTTCCAGTTCAACTGGTCATTCTCTTGGTGGCCAATTAAGTGGTACTCTGACCAGTTACAACTGGAATGAACTGCGACCAGTTAGTTCCCAACTGGACCAGCTAGCTGATACCCATTATTACCATTTGAAACCAGTCAGATTGCCATTTACACATTTTCAGTTGGGTAATTGTTTAGCTGCATTTCTCATTTTTATTCCTGTTCATTCATGCTGGCCAGCTTTTGTTACACCCTTGTTCATTTTACGTATGCCGCCTTTTTCATCCTGTTGATTAATTTTGCTTTTGAGAATGTTTTCATGATCCTTGCCCAAATATGCTTGTGTGATACCAAGTGCTTTTCCTTTTTTGCCCAGTTTTCATGTACTGCTAACAGAGCCTGTAATCGTTAGCTTGAAAAAAAAAAAGGATTGTTAGTGCAAAAAGAAAGAAACAAAACTGAAAAGAGCGTTGAAATAAGAGAAACAGATAGCTTATTTTTCGAGGATGAGCAGTAGCCATTTCGAGAGTAGAGACTACATATACGGCATGTTTTTGTCACAATAAATATCGCTCTGAAGTAGCGCCCTGTGCATCGTTGTTTTGTGCCCGTCTTCATGCGTTTTACCAGTACCATCACTTATATGTTTGCCTCATTTTTACAGTATTTTTTTCTGCTGCTTTTTCAACATCATGGTTCACCAACGAGCCCGTTTTTACATATTATTCTATTATAAAAGGTGAAAGCACACTGTGGCCAATATCTTTTGTTACATTAAATGAAATCAACATTCTTCACATTCTGTGCAGTATCGTGAAATTTTTTTTTCTTTCGGTAAGAATGACGTCGGAAAGTTTTCAGAAAGAATGGAAAATTCCCTGCATCTTTGCCAGCACTGAGTAGTGAGCTGAAGCATAGGCTACTGAATAGTATGACTGACAAGAGGGAGCAAGAGACACACAAAGACTTGACTAGCAACTTTGCTTTATTGGAAAACAACACCATCCAGGAAAACCCACAGGCGCATGCACTGTTAACAAAAATAAAAATCAACCCGCTTGAAAACCGAGGTTCTACTGCCAATGCGACAAGAACCCGCAGTCAATCCTAATGACACAATGAAATGGTTATAGCGCCAACACAAATATTAGGTGCGTATCACAGCGCCGCTTGAAGAATTTTGCATTCCACCTTGCCTCCTCCTCCACCAAGAATTTTTGTAGGCAATAGCAGAACATATCCACAGTTTTTGTAATGGCAGTGGCGATCAGCCCCGCTTAACATGTTCAATGAATTGTGATGTTTCTTAGAAAGAATTTCTTTACTGTTGCAGAAATATAATGGAATCTTGCACAGTCAACAATGTAACACCACTTCCCCCCACACAGCGCATGCCCACCCACAGAGAACTTAGACACGCATGCCAAACCAAAAAAGCACTGAGCAAACATACATAATTAATGTATTGTGAGCTGAAAACGCTGTTAACTCAGTTCCATTGTTTCTGTAGCTTTGCTATAAATGACCTCACCCACACATGGTTGCTTATAATTGTGGAAAGCAAGGTGGGGCATTCAAGGTAATCAAGCAAGTTCATTTGTCAATAGTTTGCATTTTCTCAGGCCGTAATTTGGCATAAATGATGAAAATGTACAAATTAACCTGCCCTATAAATTTTATTCAGACCCATCAGCCTTGAAGAATCATCACAGTTGACCTTCAAAGAAATGCTGAACAAAAAGGAGAGAAACTTACGAAAACTGTGAAGTTCTTCTCAGAAAAAGAAACTGTTTCGATAAACAAAGTTAATTTTCATATGTTTTCATATATTTTCATTTAAATTCTTTTAAAGTTGCTATCTAACATCACAACCATCGCACACACCAAGTCATGATAGTCAAACAGATCATGTAAAAGGGGGTTTATTTCTTTTCGTGCCAGTCATCTTGGGCATTGTCACTCTCAACAACGCAAGCAAATATATTTCAGAACAACTTCACAGCAGCGCCAGAGCGTGAAGCAGCACCAGATCTGGCCTGTGAGTCGAGACAAGCTGTACAAACACCACAAGAACCAGCATGTGAGCCGGGCCCTGTCGCAGATAAATATGTTCAAGTGCGACAACTAACCCGACACAAAGGATCACAAGCAGATGAAAAGAAAATTCTGTCGACGAGTGTCGGGACAAGTTGTAGAAACATCATTAGAGCCTGCATGTGAGATGGGACATGTCACCAGTGCTACGAAAACAGGCCCTCATGCTGTTCCTTCAGGTATGTCTCCATATTCACCGTAAGAGTAACAAAAAGAGGTTTCACTGAAAGGGGGAAGCAATGAATGTGATAAGAGCAGTGTGCAATGTTCAATGAAGTGAAGATAGTATCTTGCTCCTTTAGCATGTGATCTGGCGTCATTCTACATCACACTGGCATCTGGAAGTATAATCGCTCAAGTCAGCAAAGCAACTTTCATGTTGTCTGTCGCTTAAACGCAAAGCAGTGAAAGTGAAGCAAGCACACGGTAGGCTAATCAGCTAATCTTTTTGCATATAGATACGACTGCTCCCGTTTGATCAACGCTTGCAGTTGTTGCTCGATCAACTCGCCCTTTCTGTCTCGCTGTCCTTTATGCACTTTTGGGCAACAGAGATGGCTGGTGCATTCGATCTCTGCTTGAGCGGCGACCATCAACAGCCCTTGCATGCTGTCACTTGGACATAGAAGGTGCGATGTTCGGGATGAAATCAATTTACACTTCATAGGGAACCTGACGGCGATTGCCAAAATGTGCCTCAAGTGTCCATGTAATCTGTCGCTATGATTATGCAGGGTCTATGCATGTTGTTCGTCCTGGTCATTGTGAAGCGCAACTTTGAACCTAATATCTAACCTAAACTAAATTATATTGCAAAGACAATCGTTTCCATGAGAGATGTGCTTTCAGAGCCCTTCGGCTATTGCATTCATTCTGCAAAAACAGTATGCACTGTGGGTCTCTGTGTTCATTGTTATAACGATGCCACATATCCTATCCCATGGCATAAAGTCAGAAAAACTTGAGAATTCAGTGCAGGCGATGCCCAATGCTCATAAACCTTGAAATTAGGTCCTCACATTCTGCGGGCTCCATTGCATCTGCTGGGCTGGTCACCGTATTCGTGCCCGGCACAGTGGTTCTTGGCCTAATAGCTGAAACTCTTTTGTGGAAGCAGAGCAGAGGGTGTGCAGCACAGGAGAGAGCAGGAGCTTTATTGGCTGTTCTGGGTAAAAGGGTCTACCAAAGGTAGTGCAGGCGAGCCCAAGTCGTGCTGGTGATATGTGAGGAAGGTTGCAATGAGCACTGGTGAAAACAAGGGAAAGGTGCATTGATGCCATCAGTGCGGCTGTTTAATCACAGCATTGCGATTTTAAGTCAATTGAATCTACCTGTCTTTATTTCTTTTCTTTTTTTGCTGAGAACAGATGTTTGGTTGAGGAGGGCCAAATTTGTCGATTTTTGGGTTCAGTTTATATAGTGATACCACAGGGTGCTTACAAGTTGTTGTTTTTTTCCTGTGGAAACTTGTTTGGTTTTCTTTTAAAGGACGAATAAAGAAAACTGCGTTCCAAAATTTGTGATGCAGAGATAAGTGTGCACTTGGATATTGTGTCCGTGCTACTCTCAGAATTTTGTGAAAAAGTGCATTTACACAGAAGTCACAGGGGATATATATAACCATTTCAGCTGGTATCAATGTTTGTCCGCCTCCTTAACTTTCTTAGCCACTCAGAGGTTTGGCGTAGTGCATCATCGTGACTATCTCCACATCAGCAACATGTCAGCGATTACATCATCTGCGGGCAGTCATTGAATGAGCTAGGCTTCCATCACGTGTCAGTTGTGTGACTTGGTGGTAGGTGGTGTGGAAGAGGAAACATGGTGCGAAATGTAGTGCAGGTAAATAAATATGCGATGACCACAATAACTATAGAGCCGAAATCGCATCAGTGGAGGGCCAAGGCGGAGTTTTGTAATGCAGAGGACCATCTGAGTGGCGAGTGCTACCTGTTGTTGCAAATGGGCGGGATTGGATTACTTGGTAGCAGTAATGACAAGCTGTAGGGACAAGCTGTAAAAAGACTTGAGAGGGGTGCGGGAATTTTTTTTTGAAGAGAAGCATAGGAATGGGAATGCCACTACAATTGCTCCAATATGCTATGTTTGGGTCAAGTTATCAGGTTCACACTAAAAATGAGGGAAACATCTGTGACGTTCTTTCAAAACACGGCCTTCAAGATTATATGAAACAAAAAAAAAGGCAGCCTTGCACAACCTCAAAGGTTACAATGAAGCTGTAGGAGTCGCAAATCACTGACGCACGTTGTGTTGCCTCCGCAGTTTTCAAATGATCCTCGTTTTAATACCGCAGTACTCGGCCCAAGTTTCTTCTCCAATTGACGGAGGAAGTTGAACGGAACACCTGAATACTGACATTTCCCGAGGTGGGCTTGCTTTCTCGGCACTGACACCGATAATTTTGAGTCGCCAGGCAGGTAAACCATTGCATTCGCCGCTTTAGTGACGGGTGAAGCTAGGTTTGAAGCGTCGACGTGGACGTCTGGGGAGCACCTGAAATGCCTTGACGGCTTGTCTAGCATGACGATGGAGGTTGTAAAGAGATGTGTTGCCGGAGGATTTGACCAAAGATATGCAAATGGAGCATTGTACCATTGGACGTTGGATGATGCAAAGAGCACAGAAAAAACATCATGAGAACTACGGAAGGTATTTCAACCCTGAAGAGAATCATCCTAAGAGACACTGCTGTGCCAACACGCACTCATGGGGACAGCAAGTGGTTAGGTCAATTTTTGCACAAGGCAGTAGCAGCAGCAGAAACTGAAGCTCTTCTGACGTAATTGCAAACATCCGTTTCTGGTTTACGCAGGTGCTGTTTCATTGGGAAATCCGCTGCATAATGCCAAGTACTTTCAGACTTCATCAAACACAAGTGATAGCTCAACTCTGTGCATTTGTAACGGACCTATCAGACCTGGAGCGCGGTGATTGGCTGAAAACATCGAGGATTACACTGTCTCAAGCTTTCATCGCTTCTGACCTCAACAAACATGTTCATTTTGCACAAGGCAGTGGCAGCAACGGAACCTGAAGCTATTTTGGCGTACTTCTAAACAGCTGTTTCTGGTTTACGCAGGAACTGTTTCATTGGGAAATTCGCTGCCGTAAAGCCACATACGATAGACTCGCAATAATTCAGAATCTGATAATTCGCGGTTGTGTTCTAGTAACAGCACAACTGTAGGAAGTGACAGAAAAGACAGGAAACAGCGCTTTTTCCTATCCTTTTTGTTTCTTCCGGCTTTTGTCGCACTGTTACTAGAACACGACCACAATGAACCAACTCGCCCAAATTAAGCTCTTGTTTCTGATAATTCATACTTTTGGTTAATTCAAGCATAATTCAATTTTTTGGTTGTCCCTTTATTCTTTCAGTGTATTTAAAAGCATATTAATTGAATCTCCGTTTGGTTAATTCATACTCTTTGCAGTTTTATACCAGAAAAAATCTGCTTTCCCACCACTGTTTAAAAATTTCCATGCTTATGTAATCCTAAAAGTCTAAAAACGAAAATAAGTGCCTCGGGCCTTGAAGAAAAAAGGCTTTGCTAGTAAACAAATGTTTGAAACGAAGTGCACGCATGGTAAACCGTGATGCTTCTCAGCTGATACAGAAAGCTTTGTGCTGAAGGCACATATAGTAGAGATGCAGTTGGCAATTCACGATTTATTTACTAGCCAGCAGTAAATGGCCAATAAACCTGTGGACCTTGTACCTCTACTTTCTGTTCATTGCATGCAGTTACGTTTTACAATCACCTAAAAAAGTTTAAACCTGATAAAATCAATGCCTATATGAGAACTTTTGATAAATAAAGCTTCTTGATAATTCAAATGGGGAAGCATTGGGGAAGCACTTACTTAAGAACGACTCTACCTTTTCACTCACTCTAGACGGCCCTCAAAAACATCCATCATATACATTCTGACATGTTAGCCACAGAAATAGCAGGATACGGCTAAACTGCAGTTTGCAAACATTGCACTACCAGATTACAACACTCTTGAACAATAACAAAGGTATAGAAAAAATGAGAAAAATCACAAATCGGAAAAAATAATCAAGTGCCAAATAATTCAACTACTTCTTTCATCGTTTTTGTTATTGTGTTTTATTCAGTGGAATTTGTCTGCTACTTGCGTTCAATCTTTTTGGGGTCAACAATAATATGTTTTTATATATTAATTTCTAAAATTTTATTTTATCTTTCTATTCTATTCAAAGCTCTACATGAAATACTACTTTTTTTTGCAAGTTTTTCAGTTGCTTCCACTTTTGTTATCATTGCTTATGTGCAAACTGTTGTTTTTAGAGGGAGGACCTTGTCAGGCATAAATGCCTTTAGTCCTCTCTTTCCAAAGTGTAAATTTTTTTTTTGAACTTGAATAAATTCAATTCAATTCAATCATATGCCAAAATACTAAAGCAAGCAAGTTATCTTGTCTACTGTCAGAAGACTGCAAAATGATCGTGCATTGAGGACTCAGCGTTTCGGAGCGCAGGCAAGCACGCATAACTGCTGTCTGTGAAATGCTGCTAGCATCGGTCGCAAAGCAATAAAAGACAGAATATGCATAAAACATAAACTACAAGCAGAATATGTCGTCAGCACTTTGTCTAAGAGCGAGCCAAGCGGTACAGTGCAATCACGGAGATACGAGTGGAAGGGCCCCTACAGCCCCTACAGAGCCGCCCAGCCCCTACAGAGCCGTGCCGGAAAACACATCTAAGGGACTCATAAGAGGGAGAACCCAAGAAGAAACTTTCATTATTGAAAACGTAGTGACAGCTAGAAACCTAAGCATATTGCACATGAAAAAGATGGGCAACACAGAGAATGTAACTGTGCTCTGTGACTTACGTTACACCTATAGGTGCAGGGTTCGCTTTAAAACACAAAACACAGATCAAACAGTTGCTACAGCAAATAAAGCATGAAAACACGACTCTAAGGGAAGAGATAAAGATGCTTAAAGGGGAAAATGCGAAACTTGGTAATCCAAAACACACAGATTTGCCCCATACCACGCCAATAGTTAGTATTGCGTCGACACTTTTTCGTCCTTCAGTGACTGCCGTTCTCAAACCAATTATTGCAAGAGCACTACTGCATAAGCAAAGAGCACCGAAGAGCAAAATGTCTCTTCATTTGGTGAAGTGGAAGGCATGTTTCAGAAAATGGTCATAGGTTTGCAACAATTCATGCAGATGCACACGGACCTACAACAGCAGATAACACCTGTGCGAGTAGAAGTGTTACAGAAGTTTGACACCCTCCAGGGTTGAGTAGCACAGTTAAAAACATGCCCGAAATGCCCGACCCATAAGATCTTGGCCACTAAAGAGCAAGTTGTTCAGCTGACCACCTGTGGTCAAGCCTTCAGCTTACAGATCACCACATCCAACAATAAGTTTGAAGCATTGGCAATGTGTAACACACTCGACGAGCTTATCAGGTGCATATAATAGCACATAATGAATTACTTGCGCAAAGAAACACGGGAAAACACATCCTGTCCAAATTTAGAATAACGTAACCTGGCCAAAGTGGGGATAAATAAGATACAATGAAATCTCAATACGACGAATCTCAAGGGACTGCTAAAAATCATTTGTTATTTTAAAAAATTGTTGTAATGAAACTATTAAAAAATTGCACAGAAATCTTAAACGCAATCACGCGTGTCGCCTACCTGTGCTGTGTATACATGTATGGCTGTGTTATGCTCTAGTAAGCACGAAAAAGAACAACTAAACCTGAAATATTGCAGAAACAGTGCATGTTTATTTAAAGAAGAAAGCGAACTATTCTGATGTGGGCAGCTCGGTTACTGAAAGACAAACTCTTAAGTATGCACATCCTTCTTACGCACTGCAAAGTATCTGTGTTAAATACTGATTCTTCACATTGGTTCACGTTCTTGTTTTCCTATTATCTGTGGTGTACAGCCACCATGGGGGATTCGCCAAGAATTGAGTGGTCTTATAAAATGCTTTGTTTCAACATCGTCTTCGCTCTCATCACCGTTTCCTTATCGTGACAAAGAGTATGTATTTTGACAAAGGGTATGGATCACATGGCAGCTATTCGCTTCAAATCAAGCAGGCCACATGCTCGTCAGGGGCACCATTAAAACAAGAAATTTGGATATTGCTGAAAAAAAGGTCATAGCGCTGGCGCTGTCACCCATAACGGCTAGCGCTGTAATGAGCGACTGCAAAACAGTGATTCATAACTTCGCTAATGTCAGGGTCGTGGAAAAAGTGACAAAGATCTTGACGAACTTTCGTGGACAGCGCGATGTTCTTGTCATATGGACGCCCATCCTCTCCTTTTTTTCGGGAAATGAGACTGCACACACCTTAGCTCGAGAGTTAGCGAGCCTAGTAGAGACAGAAATGATGCGTAGCCCATGCACGGACAGAGACCGCATGGTATAGTACAAAAAAATCGCTAAGCACTTCAGATTTGGTAGGCAGCATTACCTGCTACATACCACACTTCTTAATAAATAAGCAGCAGGCAACAGCGTGTCACCAATTACACACAAACAACTTCCTGAACCCAATTGCTTTTAACCACTGTTATCCAGACATCTATTGAGACGGATGTAATCAGTGCAATTAGCGGGCGAACCTCAAAGATATCTGGGCTTGCCCCAACATTGTGAAGGGGCCAAACAACACATTTATGAATGTGGAGCAGTGGGAGACTGCGCTGCTTATCTGAAACATAGAGGACTAACTACAGGTCATCAGGCAAGCCGAAGATGCTGCGAGGACCCAAGAACTCCAAGCTGGCATCTAAGAGAGGGTGGATAAACTCTTCTCACACTTGCCATGTCAAGAAAAGTTGTTTCTCTCTCTTTCATCCGAAGCACGCCATTACTTCTCCTACCTTCCTCAAACCTCCCCAAGGTAATTCCATCTAATGTGCTCTAGTGTGTGATTCTCTGTACTTCTCTGGTTTCACACTTTTACTGACATTCTAATGGCCTGCTAAGTGCAATAACTCCATGTGCTTGCACCACAGGCATAGCCTTCGTGGAAGTACAGCAACGGCCAGTTTAGCGACAGCAGTTTTCATTGTCGTATTTTTTGTCTTGCGTCATCTTGCATGCGTTAGGCCTGAATAAACTATCAGAAACTCAAGCAGTAGTTGGCACTGTGTATTAGTTAGGCAGAAGTCCAGTTGACTTTCTCAGAAATAATGCACACAACTTTATATGGAGATAGAAGTGGCAACTCACAGCGGCCAGCAACTTAATGTCCTTGGATGTATTTATCCATTTTTCTGGTGTTAGTCCCAATCCAGAGAAAGGTTGAGCAGTCAAAGATTTCCCTGTGCCGACATGTGCCAACAACGTTCAAATTTTTGTAGGCTGCTGCTCCAACTTTCGGAGATTTGTGAGCCATCTCCCTCATGTTTTTTATGCCTATCATGGAACCTCTCAAGAAAGATGTGGCTGTGTGGGGGTCCTAAAGAAGCCAGTGCATTTGCTGGCATGACCATGCAACTTGTATCATCTTCAATTTTCAGCCATTTTGATATGTTCACTCCGACAGAAGTGTGTGCCTACTCCAGCAAGCATAACATCGGCACTGTTCTGGTTCAATGGTAGCATAGTAGCCACCATGCTGTTAAATACATTAGCTGTCTTTTGTCACCAGCAGAGCGCAGTTATTCGATCACCGAACGCAAATGCCTCGCACTCGTCTGGGCTGTTTATCCCCTAGCACCATGCAGTGGTGGTCTTTCTGTGCCAGTTGTGCCATTTGGCTACAATCCTATATCTTTGCCTTGGTGTGCACATTTGACTGAAACTTGTGCCAATGATAACTATACTCAGGAATGACTCTGTGCCAATGAAACAAAGGCTATGAGGAGAGCTAACTGCTTTTTGTTACGGCGCCAAATTAGTTAGGGATGAACTGGTTTCGGTTTCAGTTTCGGCGTGACAGATGTGCATTTGCTGCACTTCATTTTTCGCATGTGCTTCTTGATTGGTGGCAATGAACCCCGATCACCAAGCATGTAGGCAGGTGGGTGTTTTGTTCCCTACACTGCATTTGTTTCTACCACTAGAACAAACTACCACTGAGCCACTGGTTTTGCTGTGTCATTCAGAAATGACAAATGTCGTCTGGACATCTTTGCCATTCTGTATCATCAAGAAATGACGTGAATAGCTTCAGCACTGCAAGCTTTAGGTCATACACTGATATGAAAACTTATGTAGAGCTGAAAACTGATGCATGTAGCGTCCATTCATAGAGTGGGCACAGTATATTAAAGAGCAGCTCGCACGTCCTACAGCGCAAAGTGAAATCCAGTTTGGATCGCTGTGAGTTACAGCAACTTCAAAGCGCATCGCCGGCCCACTGCACACTCTCTCCTCAGCCCAGAAAACATATAGCGGCAAACTTGGGCCACTACAGAACACACGAATCCTGTGCTTGATTTCCACTCTTGCCTGTTCCCCTCTCCTTAACACTGTATGAGCATGCTGCTATTTCTCACGATACTGGGCGCTGATTAATTAGGTACACCTCATTCGTGTACTCCACTTGTTAGATTACCCTTAAAACATTCGCTTTAAGCCGTGCAATAGTATGCACGCTTACGCCGGTAAGCTGGCTAACGGAAGGAAACACGGAATCAATGGAGCTTCCCTGTTGTGTCACTCTCACTTGGGCATACACGTTGCAGGCCAATTAATTTGTTTGTTTTACAACTTTTAGTACTCAAGCTTCTTGAAAATTCCATGCGATGAGAGAATTAGTGAGTTAATAGAAGAAGGCACCGTCACTCTGGAGATCTTTTTTTTTTGTCTGAGGAAAACCATTGCAACGCGAACTGCTACTAAAAGAAATCCGAAAATCTAAAGTTTAATGCTGTTTCACATAATATAACTAATAATTTTCTGGCATTATCAATTAGCAGCTAATAAATTATCACCACATTTTTAAATACTTAAGTTGCACACAGCAAACAATTTGTTTTGGTGGGACTACTCTCGGCTGTGCAGCAAAATTATGGTAGAAGCATGGCTCGGCTTTGTAGCCTTCACTGCATTGCCACAAAAGGTTGTCCCCAAGTATGGTCCACCACCTCTATGCACGGCGTCGGACCGTTTACGGCCCAAGACCGTTCTTGGTTGCAACAAACACAACTAAACCTTTTGCATATTGTCACCGATGCCCTCTACCGCTTCATTCTGGTGATGTTCCCTTTTTTTATATTCAGCCTAATCAAAGTTTCTGCACTGCTGCGTGTGTCTCCATATTGCCAAGCTTAGCATGCCATTGATAGTAGTAACTCTTATTTATTAGTGAGAACTTATTTGCAAGTAAAGAGGACAAAAAGATATTTTGCCTCGAGCAGGGGCCGAAGCTGTGGCCTTCAAATAACGCGTCTGATGCTTTACTAATTGAGCCACCATTGTGGTCATTCTCCCGTTCACTTTGTGGGGTATATATACGTTCATTTAAACCTGGGAGTGTCGGTCATCACCACCAGTAGCCATGACGGCAAGCGTGGAACAATCTTTTTCTCCATGTAAGCATCATGTAGCACGCGATCCTGTTACGAGCTGACCAATTGTATTTTGAATTTTAATAATTGTATAAGTTCCTGTTTTGTTGGGCACACAGGAGTAACTCTTATTTTCATACACTTTTGATTTTTTGACTGTTGATCTCTTGAGATCCAACCATCCAGCACATGCCGAAACCAGCTCATGAAAGTGAAATAGATTTTGTAAAGTGCTTTAATTTCTTTTCACAGCAATAATTTTTTGTGTTATCACTCTCAACAACACAAGCAAATATATTTCAGGATGCCTTTGCAGCAGAATTAGAACATGAAGCGGCTCCAGGTGTGGCTAGTGAGTTGGGGCGAGCTGCAGAAACATTGCCAGAACCATCGTGTGAGCCAGACCGCATCGCAGATAAATCTGCTCAAGTTCGACTACTATCTCACCACAAAGCATCACAAGTGGATCAAAAAAAAGTTCTGTCAACAAGCGCTACGCAAACAGAACCTCATGCGGTTTCTTCAGGTATGTATCCGTATTCACTGTAATATTAACAAAAAAATGATAGTTCTTTTGAAAGGGTGATGCAGTAAATGTAATAACAGCAGACTAGAATGTTAGACGAAGTAAGGATAGCATCTCACTCCCTGAGGATGTGATCTGGTGTCACGTCACTCTACATCACCAACACAGCAGCACTGGGAGGCTGCGCTGTCTAGCTCGAACCCTGAAGAACAGCTCAAGCTGATTGACAGAGCTCGCAAAACAGTCTGTGAAAATACATAATTGTATACTTGGATGCATATATTGGAACGTCAATCTAGTGGAGAGACGTCGGTCATGCTAAGCATTGTTCACATCCCAGGGAACTATCTATATTGGAACACCCATAAACTTCTCTTGCAAGAAAAAATAAATAAATCTGCTAAATGTGTGTGAGTGAACCCGTGTCTCATTAAAACCAGTAAATGAACGCTTCACCGCATGGCTTGAGTATAGAAGCAGTACCGTGTTTCAGATTTGTTTGTATATCTTAATAGCAACATTGAGTAAAGAATTGATTAGTTATTTGTGCTATGTATTTGTGGGTCACATCTCCTAATGTATATTCTGAATTTACTTTGTTTTGAGTGCATTTGTAAATATAGTGTTTTTTGTTGCTGTGTTTATCAGTTGACAGCTCAAAATAACACACTTTTAAAATTGTATACATTTCATAATATTTTTTTGCGGCAGAACCTATATTTTTTTCGAAAAGAGAATTTCATTATAATAACTTGCTATGTTGCAATACCTGCTTGAGTACTTTTTAAACTGGCAAACAATTTCTTTCCGAGGCCCGTGAAAAATGACCATCTTCTTGTGGTAACGAATGAGTTGAGTGATAACCTGTGTACTACACAAAGTGAATACTAAGTATCGAAGCTGCGAATAAAGCCTACAGTCATTCTCTCGGCAGTACAGCATTGATACTTTTATGTGCTCGCATGCACTAGATTGTGTCACGAGTAGCCTGAGTAAAAGATAACTCTATCACATTTACGAGGTCTGTTGAAAAAGTATTTTACCTTTGCTTGAAGAAAAAGAACTGGCATAATTAGAGTATTGGAAACCTAAGCCCCCTGAAAGCAGTCCCCTTGGCACTCTACACACTTCTCCCAGCGGTACTGCCATTGTCGGAAGCGTTCTGAGAAGGCCTCTTTCCTAATGGAGTTTAGCGCAGCTGTCTTTGCCGCCATAATGTCCTCCCTTGTCTGAAATCACTCTCCTTTTAATCTCTTCTTGAGACTGAGAAACAGCCAGAAGTCGCAAGGGGCCATATCAGAAGAGAATGGAGCCTGTTGAACTACAGGAGTGACTTCTTGCCTAAAATGTCTGAACCAAGTGCAAGGAAAGTGCAGGAGCATTGTCGTGGTAGATTCACCAGTTTCCTGTTGACCACAACTTAGGTCTCTTGTGCCACGCAGCATCACATAGGCGACGGAGGACATCCCTGTAGTACTCTTTGGTGATTGTTTGACCCTGTGGTACGTACTGGTGGTGTATCACACCAGGGGAGCCAAAAAAGCACTCAGCATCACTTTGATGTTGCTGCACACGTGGCGGGCCTTCTTTGGTCTTGGCAACAAGGAATGCTTCCACTATGACGACTGGGATTTGGTTTCCGGGTCGTACCTGTACACCCAAGACTCGTCACCAGTGATAATGGTGTCCATGAAGTTATGGTCTCTGCTTGTGAAATCCAGCATGTCCTAAGAGACTTTAACATGGAGCTGCTTTTCCTCTATATTGAGCAGTTTCGGCACGAATTTCGCCACAGCTTTCTTCCTGGCCAAATCTTCGGTCATAATGTAATGTGCAGAGAAAGTGCTGATGGCCACCTCTTCCACAATTTCCCGGATAGTCACACAGCGGTCCTGCATTACCACAACATTCACTTCGGCAATAACCTTTGGCAATGATTTCGGCATATTGGTGGTCGACCATAGCGTGGCTCGCTCTCCACCCATGTGCAGCTGTCTTTAAACGAGTTGTCCACTCCTGAATCTTCAGCCCATAGCATCATTACCGAAAGCCGTCTTGCTCTTCCCAATGGTTTGCACTTGACTATCGCCCATTTCTGGCGAAATTTGATGCAGTAGCGCTGCTCCAGTCACTCCATAATTTTCTTGAAAGAAGGAAACCGACGAGAGCACTGCACCCTCACTGAAACGCTCCATCCCAGCAACTGATGCTATTGGCAGGCGGGAGAAAATTCATGCGTGTGCACAAAGGTTCAAGGTCTGCTGATGCAATCCTGCTTGTTTCAAATTCATCAGGTGCTGGCAAAAAAAGTCAAGGTCGGATACTTTTCTAACACACCTTGTATATTTGTGATAACTGACGACTCAGTTTACTGTGCCTGTTTTGTGCTGTGTCCTTGATGCCAAAAGGCTATCAGTTGTTTCAGCTGCATGCCTCCGCGGTTACTGTGCATTGAATATGTGACTAGCAAGAGCTAAAGATATCAGGAAGCCGGGCTAGTGAGTCGAGCCAAAGGCTTGTGTTCACCTCAAAGCAGCGAATGTCCCCATGCACCAGGCATTATCTCAAGCATCTTAAACAGCCCATCTATTTTTTTCATGTGATTTCACTGTAACCAGTTTTTCTTTTCTATTGACAGCTTACGTTACACTGTTTTGTAGATTTTGTACTGGTATTATTGCTGGCAAGTGAATGTTTATTCACAACAAGGCTTTCTATTTATTGTAAATTTATTTATTTTAACTATGAAGCATCAAAAGTGTATCCAGAAGGGTTAGTGGTGCTGTATGTGCTTTGTGAAAGCAAGTTTGTTCGCATGCGTACTCAAATAGGAACAGGAGAACGTCCTTATTCCTGTGTCCATTGCAAGTGATTATTTGTGGTGAAAAACCACCTCTTTGAGCACATGCGCATGGCTTCTGATATCTTGGAGCCCCTACAATTTAAAATTAGTCACATTTGCAAAGCCTATCTGTAAAAGGACAGACCATACACAGCTTCGCCAATGGTAAACGTTTCGCACATTTTCGATAAGACAATGTTTGCAGCACAAACCTTTCTGAGCATAGCTAACCTGAAGTCAAACTGCTTAGGTACTTGGAATGAACTAGGTGTCGAGCCACATCCATAAAAAAAAAATTAAGATACAAGAAATTATAATTAGAGATGCCCTTTGTGTTTCCTCTGTTTCTTCTTTTTTATTGCAGTGGTTTGGTGTAGAGTAGAGTACCAATTTTTAGGTAGCGGGAGCTAGTCAAGCTGTTTTAGTGCAGCTTTTACTCCCGCCATCCTTCATGTTGTACCAGACATGAAAATAAAGATTCAATTCAATTATTCCAGCAGCGAGTTCAACTCAATTACACCGGAATCACGAGTCTAGGTCGTCGCAGTCATCCTGTTGTCATTTTGATATTTTCCATCTGCACATTCTTCATGTCACATACCCAGAAATCTAGCCCGAATATACCAATGCGAACTTACTGCTGTTACTTTTAGACACATGCTCTGGGAGTGCACCACCCTGTACAGTGATGCTAACACCGATGCTACGATGGCAAGGTAGGATGCTGCCTTGCCTAGCTCCAGCTTAGCCAACTAGAAATGGGTTGTCATAATAGTGGCTTTGGTTAGGGTGAGACTAGGTGTTAAATTCACTGTCATCTGGAGCAACTATTGTTGCTCTAGTGCTACGTGGTGTATGATGCCCAACTTACGTTTTTGATGTGTGCTTTTGATGGTTTTACAGGTTTGTTGTCTTTTGCATCGCTGGAACATTCTTCTTCAATGGCATCTGCACGAGGTCAACTGCACTCCTGTCAGCAGTGCTCCTATGCGACCCTGTACAAGTCAACTATGAACAGACACCTTCAGAAACATACGGCCAAGCCCCCCTTACAGTGCCACTTGTGTCCAGCCGCATTCGCTTGCAACTCCAAGCTGGTGGTTCACATGCGCTCCCACACAGGAGAGCGCCCCTTTTCGTGTGCCCAGTGCAGTGCATCCTTTTCACGGAAAGACAGCCTTAATCATCACATGCGCACTCACACAGGAGAGCGTCCCTTTACCTGTGACCACTGCAATGCGTCCTTTTCGGACAAACGTTTACTTGTTGTACACATGCGCTCTCACACTGGAGAGCGTCCCTACACTTGTGATCACTGCAATGCATCCTTTGTGCAAAGATGCCACCTCGTGAGGCACATCCGCATGCATACAGGAGAACGTCCTTATTCCTGTGTCCATTGCAAGTCGTCATTTGTGGTGAAAAACCACCTCATTGAGCACATGCGCATTCACACAGGAGAGCGCCCCTTCTCCTGTGTGCTCTGCAATGCATCCTTCGTGCAAAAAAGCAGACTTCTGATACACATGCGCATGCACAAAGGAAAACGTCCCTTCTCTTGTGCCTACTGCAATGCATCGTTTGTGAATAACCGCTGGCTCGATGAGCACATACGCACTCACACAGGAGAGCGTTCCTTTTCCTGTGTGCACTGCAACGCATCCTTTTCGCGGAAAAGCTGCCTTGCGACCCACAGCCGCATTCACAAAGCAGTGCATCTCTATTCATGTGTTCACTGTAATGCTTCTTTTTCACGAAAACACCACCTCAGAGACCACATGTCTTTTTGTCATGGAAACAAGAATCCATAAATATGGGGGCTCTATGAAATTTTTTTCATAAAAAGGAAGGTGTAGCAGCGATAGCAGTGTTTGCTGTGTTGGTTCGACAACTTACAAAGCACGACGGCACTCTGAAGAAGTACTTAAAAGGCAAGGCAGCAAGAGCAGTCAATGGAGCTGTCGATTACTAGAACAAGAGAAATAGAAAAGCTGGTGCTTCAGGAGGATAAAAAAGGTGGGGAGGGGGTGCTCGTGCAGTCGAGACAGTTTTGGAACAAGGCCAGTATGGACCAGAGGTCTACCAAACCAGCATCGACATGCAGTGGTCACACTCACACAGAAAGCCTGTCTTCTGGCCAGCAAACACCTCACGTCAACCACCTTGCAAGACCTGTTGTGCAGCTTGCTGCTCTCAGGGAGCCCGTATCCAGGCATGAATTCATCCTACCAGGCTTAGTTCTACATTCGGGACCGCGAGCATTGCAAGGTCCTGGCCTGGCACTGAAGAGACCCTGGGTGCTAGCGGCTAGCCGGTGACTACCATCAAATGAGCGGTTGGTCGCTCAGGTCCTCTAACCCGTGCTGCTTTTTGTCACTTCCACTCCGAACACCTTCCAAACTGTAACTACACCACCACCGGGACTTTAGCAGTCCCACAACTTCCTAAACTCTAGCACAGCCATGCGAGATGCTCCTAGTTGTATATTCAAGTTTTATGTATTTCACGTGTGTGCCAAAAAATTAAATTGTCATGTGGTTTTTCAAATCCGCTTCAGAGACATCCATCTTCAACACGTCACATGCTCTGTGCCATGATGTTCCTGAAAACACAACAGGGCTGACCATAAGCAGCTTCTTGGAATTATGCGCCTTAGAAAACAGATTCAACAAGTGGTGTCCCTGTGGATTCTTCATTGGTGGTTGATTTTGAGCGCTTATGACTACAAGTTGGTCCGAGAAAAAAAAAATGCACCAGAATGCGCTAAGTAGACATTGTCTGGGTTCCAATGTCTATGAGCAAATGGATGATTAAAGGGTTGCGAAAACCTTCTATGACTGCTGAGAAGAAGCGAGACTGATAGTGTGATAGTGAAAGACTCCACTCTTTCTCATGTTGGGCTACAAACAGGATCAACCGCATCATGGCAGGGTGCAAATTTCCAACCTTATAAGAGTCATGTACAAGAACTTTGCACATACTGGGTTTGTGTATTATGGGGAACCTGAGTACGATTCGTACGGTAGCAAGAGAAGAAGCTATGGCTGTCCTTCATGCTAATCGCCCGGAAGCGACTATAATGAAATGTCTCGCTCGCAGTCACCTGTAGTGGTCTGGTTTGGATGTTGACGTGGAATCCAAAGTGCGATCACTTGAGACATGTCAGATACACAACCTTCTTCCTTCAGCAGTTGCAATTCTGAAATGACCCTGTCCAAGTGAACCATGGGAGGTCATTCATGCTAACTTTGTGGGTTTAGTGAGCAAGAGTTTTACAGCGAAAGCTGTTACGAGATCACAACTCGGGTCACAAGCGGCGCCGGGGTCCGCCGCTGCCGGTGTCCGTGACCAGATCACATGAAATTAGAAGAAAAAAAAAAACTAGTACCAAGAACACAGTGGGGCTCAAACCCAGGTCCACTGTATGCGACAAGCCCAGTATCCTACCACTGAGCCACACCGGTGCTTGAGACTTGAACTTGCCTTAGGCAAGCTTGATGTTTAGAAAATAATCGCACTAATATGAGTAATAAAGCGTTTGAGAACAGCAAAAAAAAAAAAAAACGGGCATCACACAATGTGAATAGCCAAATAAGTTGGTCGTCCAATGCTCCAACCCATTAACAAAGCTTGTTCTTGATCACCCATTATCTGTGGCGCACACCCACTTCAGGCATAATTCCTTATCGTCGCCAGCCACTGCATGAACAAGTGGCACAAAATTTTTTGCATGTGTTTAGAGGATACCACGATTATTAGAAGAATGATGAAGGATAACACAGCGAATGCCGGCCTACTACACAGAAATTATTAATATTAATGCCATAGTGGGTACCCAGTAAGTCTGTTTGCAGCAGTTACCCAATGAGTGCTTAGAAAATGCTCTGAAAGGCTGCTCTTCTAGCTTACGCTGTCACTGTGCTGCTTTTTCTGCGCAGGCCTGGCTTTTTTTTTTATTATTATTGTAGTGGATGCCTTCTCCTACTGTTTAGAAGTGAGGCAACTACCTTCACAGTCTACTTCCTGTGCAACGGATGTGCTCCGATCACTGTTCGTCATTTTTGGGATACTACAAGTGATAGTTTCCGACAAGAAAAGAGCGTTAGTTTCATCTGAAATGCAAAGCTTCTTCAAATTGAATATGATCAAGCACATAACATATGCTCTACTATATCACATGGCTACAAATGGCCAAGCAAAACGTACGTTGACAGAAGTGAAGGTGGTTCTCAAGAAACTTGACTGATGGAAGTCTTTCCTGCCGGGCATCTTGGTTTTCGTTCAAGCAACATGAGACACTTTACACCACAATGCAGAAAACGCATACAGAGGTAATGTTTCGAAAGCAGCTGACATCCCACGTGGATGCGCTACACCCATGAAAGCATACTCTATAGGGAACTTGGATGACCTGGATGACATGGCAAAACATTATGCACTGGGCAACGAGGCTTCATGCTCCAGGCCACGAACAAACAAAACAAAAACTAATGAATAATCAATCTGGCAATCAACATAAGAAACTTTATCTTAGAGCAGCAGAAAAAAGGGAATGCTTTGAACACTCACAACAATAGCCATATGACATAAGTGAGGTTTTAACACAGTAGAAAAAATGAATGTCACTCTACAAAACATTGCAGTTATGTCATCATGTATAGAAATTTATGAGTTCCTTTGTTCAATATGCCTTCAATGGGTTACATTGCGAATTTTGTGCTCATCCAACATGAAAACATGATTCCAATTGTGTGATTAAGTAATCTGTAGAACAGAACTGAACAGTTTAATTTATTAATGTATTCCAGACTTCATTAGCCAATAAAGAAAATGAATATTTAAACGGTTTGCATTTTGTCAGACAAGGTCTGATTTGGTTTTTGTGGCTGGTTATGGTGGAGAGGCAGTTTAGTGGCTGCATGTAATATAGTTTGATGTTTATTGTCATTTAGTCATGGTAGAGCATATAAAGAAGTGTCATGGCTGCCTTAACACACTAACTCACAAAGGTAGGTACTGCTTAATTTTTATGGGCAGTTACACTCGTGTATTTGGAATATATTAGTAGTATATAAATCTAAATGCGTTATTTTGTAAACACTTTAGTTTTTATTATGAGTTCTTTCTCGTGTGGGTGCCACACAATGCTATTGAGCTTGAGGGACGGCCTCGCCATTTTTTTGTATGATATTTACTACACATGCGTTGGTGCTGTAGGCAATTTCCTTCTCAAGAAACCTAACATACAGACGGCCTTGATGCATATGTTTTCTATGTGAGCATTCAGTTTCATTAATATCGTCACGACCCAGACACAGCAGAAATTGGATATAGAAGAGCTCACTTTAATTAAATGCAAGGCGCTCGCAAAGAGGACCGGCAAGAACTTCATCTTTCTTTCTTGCTGCGCGTGCCCTTCTCTGCAGGTGGAATGTGGCATTTGCCTCCCTCCAGGAAGAGCATCGTCTTGATGCTCTGCTACAAAATACGCAGTGTATGCAGTTGACGTATGGCTTCATCCATACAACGTGTACGATTTCTGATTTTCGCTGGAAAGTTCGTGAGGAACTGTCAGGGATGACCTCATAGTTCACGTCACTTAGGTGCCGTACAACATTGTAGGGACCAAAGTACTTCTTCAGTAACTTTTCAGAAAGGCCGCACTGGCGAATAGGGCTCCAGACCCACACTTTCTCACCTGGTTGATCAGTGACTTGTCGGTGTCACAGGTTAGAACGTTGTGTGTCAGAACTCTGCTGCCGGGTGATTCGCATGCATGCTAGGTGCCGCCCCTGTTTAGCTCGTTAGGTAAAGGCTTGAGCATTCATGTCTGTATCGTCGTAGTCACGCAGCAACATGGCATCAAGCACTGTCATCACTTCACGGCCATAAAGAAGACTGAATGACGTGCTTCGGGTAGTTTGCTGCTGCGCTGTATTATAGGCAAATGTCACGTGTGGTAGAATGTCGTCCCAATTTTTGTGGTCCACGTAGATGTACATACTCAGCATATGGGCAATTGTTTTGTTGAGGCGTTCTGTTAAGCCGTTGGTTTGTGGGTGGTAGAAGGTAGTTTTTCGAAGCGCTGTTCCACTCAACTCAAGCACTTACCTAAAGAGCATGGCCGTGAAAGCAGTGCCTCTGTCCCTTATTATCATGCTAGGAGCACCATGCCTCAGAATGATATTTTTAATGCAAAATCGTGCCGTTTCTACTGCGGTTCCACTTGATAAAGCCTTTGTTTCTGCGTAGCAATAATGACCCACTTGTTTCCAGTGTGCGAAGTCGGAAATGGTCTGAGGAGGTCCATTCCGATTTGTGCAAAAGGCATGGTCAGCACTTGAACTGGTTGCAATAATCCGGCTGGTTTTAAAGGTGGTGATTTTTGTCATTGACAATCGAGGCATGTGCGGACGTAATGCTTTACAGTTCCTGGAAGCTTCAGACAGTAGTACTCCTGTTGGATTCTGGCCAATGTGTGCGTGTATCCGAAGTGGCCGGAGGTTGGCTCATCGTGGCAAGCGCTCAGGATCTCATCGCAAATGGATGTCGGGGCGACAAGTAAGTGGGCACTTCCACTGGGGGAAAAGTTCTTATATAGGACACCACTGCACGAGCAGAATGATGGCAGGCTCCTTGCAAATATCTTGGGAACGCTTGTAGACTGGCCGTTAAGAAAATGTAATGAGAGGAAGCAACTCGTTTTCTTCTTTCTGCTTAGACGAAATGGTGACCGTGTCGACCACTCCTAAAAACGCCATGTTATTCTTTTCGGAAACATCGTCTTGTTTCATAAATGACCTGGATAAGTAATCAGCATCGGAGTGCTGCCATCCCGACTTATAGAAGACCGTCATATCGAATTCTTGTAGGCGTAAGCTCCAGCGGGCTAGCCGACCAGATGTTTCCTGCAAGTTGGTCAGCCAGCAAAGAGAGTGGTGGTCGCTGACTACGTGGAAGGGACGGCCGTAGAGGTATGGGCGAAACTTCATAACTGCCCATACTACAGAAAGACATTCCTTTTTCGTTGTGGAATAATGGGACTCTGCACGGGAAAGTGTCCTACTTGCATATGCATTCACTCGCTCAGCTGAGTCTTGCCACTGGACGAGTACAGCGCCTAAACCTGCGTTGCTGACATCAGTGTGGATCAGGGTAAGAGGGTCCTCGTCAAAGTGAGCTAGCACAGGTGGTGCCTGCAGGCGCTGTCGTAGGTCGTCGAATGCTGCTTGTTCCTCTTCGCCCCATAAAAATGGAACATCGTCTCTTGTTATGCGTGTTAAGGGCGACGCTATGTGCGATAAATTGGCGATAAACCTGCGGTGGTAGGCACAAAGGCCAAGAAAACGTCTTACGGCCTTCTTTTCTGTTGGCACCAGAAATTTTCAGACGGCATCGATCTTGTCAGAATCCGGACGAACACCTTCCTGGCTCACCACATGTGCTATGAATCGGAATTCCTTGAAACCGAAATGACATTTCTCAGGTTTCAGCGTTAGGCCGGCGTACCGTATTGCTCGAATTACTAATAGCAGCCGTCTTAGATGTTCCTCGAATGTTCCTGAAAAAACAATGATGCCATCGAGGTATACCAGACATGTCTGCCACTTAAAACCTGATAGGACGGTATCCATCAGTCTCTGAAATGTTGCTGGAGCTGAGCACAATCCGAAGGGCAAGACTTTGCGAGAGGTACTGAGATCAATACCCAGTACCTCCACCAGTGTCACGACCCAGACACAGCAGAAGTCGGGTATAGAAGAGCTCACTTTAATTAAATCTAAGGCGCTCGTAAAGAGGATCGGACAAGAACGTGCCACGCCGGGATTCGCAGCTGGAACCGTCAAACGACACCAGTTGCGTCATTTCACAGGTTATAGTCGGCTGAAATAAGCTTTACACTTCTGATGGGCTTATCGGATTAGACAGGGTAATATCTGATGACACGTATGCGCATATCTTGTGCGGCTACCCAGTGCTTAAATACTGGCAGCACATAAGCTGCAGGTTGTGCTTTTCGCTCGGCAGCAAGCCTGTGTGTACCCACCCCTCTGGTTCGGCTTGTTCTTCTGTACGAGGCACAAGTACGCTACATTAATGAAGCTTAGTCTTTCGCACCCTCGTCTTCTGTGGATTTCGATGATGAACACGCCTTGTGGCTGTATATAGCAGCTGCATGTTACCGGTACTTATCTACACAGTAGAAACCTGGACGCTTACAAAGAGGGTTCAGCTTAAATTGAGGGCGACTCGGCGATTGACAGAAAAGAAAAAAATGATAGGCATAACAGTAAGAGAGCAGAGTGGGTCAAGGAACGAATGGTGGTGGTTAAGGATATCATAGTTGAAATGAAGATAAAATGGACATTGGCCGGGCACATAGCATTTAGGCAAGATAACGTCTGGTCATTAAGGGTAACTGACAGAATTCCCAAAGAAGGCAAGTGGGTGAGGGAGAGAAAAAGTTAGGTGGGCAGATGAGATGATGAAGTTTGCAGGTATAACGTGGCAGCAGAAAGCACAAGACTAGGTTGATTGGCAGATCATGGGAGAGGCCTAAGCCTTGCAGTGGGCATAGTCAGGTCGATGATAATTTGTGGAGCACTGTATTTTGTAAAATGTTAACTACCAATGCTTTGCAGAAGTGGAACTAAAGTTGTAAGCATGCAAGAAAAACAATATTTTTTATTGCGATAGCAATTACATCGACACTCTCGGCTGGATTTCGGCGTCATGCTCGGTATATGTATACATTGTGGTAAAGCCTTCGAACAGTGGGTCGTCCTCTCCAGCGCGTTCTAGTGGGTCACCCTTTTCATAAGAAGAAGAGCAGCCCGTGCAGAGAGTCGGAGGGGGGGGGGGGGGCGCATTGACTGTTGCTGTCGTGAATCATCACAAAGTATCCGCCAATAAACCTATTAACAGTTTGGTGGAGAGTGCTAAGAGTGCTGTGCCCTTCAAACACCTTCGGTCCGAATTTGATGCCCTTGGAGCTTCGATACCGTACCGTGCCTTCAACCATCCACCAAGACGCCGCCCAACAAACGCTTCCTCCTACGCCGACGCCATGTCCCGGTGTCCCCCGCATCCGCCACACTCCTGTCTTCACCGGCACGGATGGCACCGACGTCGAGGACTGGCTGGCCATGTACGAATGCGTCAGTGTCCCCAACCATTGGGATGAAGCAGGTAAACTTGGCAACCTGTTTTTCTACCTCGGGGGTGTGGCTGGCATGTGGTACAACAACCACGCATCTGATTTCCCCTACTTGGTTCGCTTTTAAAACCACTGTCGTCAACGTGTTCGGCCGTCCGGCTGTTCGTAAGCTGCAAGCTGAACAGCGTTTACGTGAACGAGCCCAGCAGACCGGCGAGTCCTTCACAAGTTATATCGAGGACATCCTTGACTTGTGCAAGAAAGTCGACCTGAACATGTCAGAGGCTGACAAAATCACGCATGTTTTAAAAGGCATCGCCGACGATGCCTTCACCATGCTCCTGGCAAAGAACCCCCGCACTGTGGCAGAAGTCATTACGTTATGCCAAAGTTACGATGAGCTGCAGCGGCAACGTTTGATGACCCGTCGACCGCCACCACGTGATGCTGATCTCTCGGCCTTGTCAGCAGTTCCTGACCACGCGACCTTGCTCTCCGAAATCAAGTCGTTCGTGCGTGAGGAAGTTGCCCGCCAGGTCTCTTTACTGGCTTTTGCTTCCCCACAACATGCTCAACAGCCATCAAGTACACTTCCACCTCCGCTCCACCGAGCCATTCAGCAGAAAATCGCAGAGGTCGTTCCTGAATACCACCAGCCGCCTCCTGTATCTGTGCCACTCAGCTACGCCCAAGTTGTCGCCAGGCCGCCCCCACCGATTTCTGTCGCTGTTCCCCTTAATTACACCGAAACCATCGCGAGGCCCCAGGCCTTCGGAGAAACTGTCTCGCCTACATACGCCGGCGTCACCCACGTGCCCCGAGTGCCCCCTACCATGCACTCATATCAGCAGCCGGCTCGCCCATCGCGTTCTGCGACATAGATGGGACCCGCGAACCGATGGCGCACTGCTGACAATCGCCCCATCTGCTTTGCTTGTGGTCGCATCGGTCACGTAGCACGCTATTGCAATCGTGTGCAGCAACCGCAGGGCGCCTCCAACTTTCCCAGCCAATCAAGCCGCTTTTATGACCAACCGCCGCCTATGTCACCGTCGTCCCGCCCCGTTCCATCTACCCGCCGTTCACCATCTCCACGACGTCGCTCACTGTCGCCGATGCGGCCACGTCCACTCGAGGGCGACCAGGAAAACTACTCGTCGCAGTCCACGAGGCAAGGGCTGCGACGCTTTCGAACTGCGGAAGCCCTCAGGAAAGCCCGTCGAACGTGATAGACGTGTTTGTGGATGACGTTCGTGCAGCTGCCCTTGTAGATACTGGAGCCGCCGTATCCGTGATGGACGTAAAACTTAGCCGATTACTGTGCAAAGTGACCACGCCGCTTTCCGGACCCTCCCTCCGTACAGCCAGCGCCCAAAGCATTCACCCTACAGCGATGTGTACAGCCCGCCTTATGATTCAGGACGTGATGTATGCGGTCGAATTCATCATAATTTCTTCATGAGCGCATGATGAATACTTTGAGCGCATGATGAATACTGTTCTGCGTGACCTGAAATGGCACACGTGCCTGTGCTATCTCGATGACGTCGTTAATTTTGCTCCGGATTTCTCGACGCACCGTCAACACTATCGGCATGTTTTAACGCGTCTGAGCGACGCCAGTCTGCAACTGAGCCTAAAGAAGTGTCGATTTGCAGCTCGGCAGCTGACAATACTCGGCTACGTCGTGTCCAAGGACGAAATTCTCCCTGATCTAGCCAAGCTTCGGGCCGTGACCGAGTTCCCCAAGCCGACATCCGTCAAGGAACTGCGCAGTTTCGTAGGACTGTGTCCCTACTTTCGGCGCTTCATTCGAAACTTCGCGACTATCATATCGCCGCTGACAAAGCTTCTCGGAAGTGACAGGCCTCTCCATTTGTGGTCATCGCAGTGCGACGACGCTTTCACAACACTTCGTCATTTGTTGACGTCGCCTCCCATACTCCGCCACTACGACCCCTACAGAGGTACACACGGATGCCAGTGGTGTCGGCCTCGGCGCTGTCCTTGCGCAGCGCAAACCAGGGTTCCCGGAATATGTCGTGGCGTATGCAAGCCGTACGCTTACTAAAGCCGAGACTATTTACACAGTCACCGAGAAAGAATGTTTGGCAATCGTCTGGGCCCTTGGAAAGTTCCGACCTTATTTGTATAGTCATCCATTTGATGTCGTCACCGACCACAACGCACTATGCTGGTTGCCGTCATTGAAAGATCTCTCGGGCCGTCTCGCCCGGTGGGCACTTCGCCTGCAAGACTATGACATCTGCGTGCTGTACCGCAATGGAAGGCAACATGCTGTTGCCGACGCCCTGTCGCGCTCTCCCTTGCCTGACGACAATGCCAACAACTCAGCGTCGCACCTTGCCATTTCTCCGATTAGCATTCATACCATTGCTACTGAACAGCACAAGGATCAGTGGATTGCCTCACTGATAGACTTGCTGACTGATCCACTCGCGGGTTGCGTCGTCAAGCCCACCATTTCGCCCTTCGCGACGACCTCCTACACAGACGCAATTACAACGGTGACGGCCGCCAGTGGCTACTAGTCATACCTCGCAGTCTGCGCTCTGACATATGCGAATTCTTTCATTCTGATCCGCAATGTGCGCACTCCGGGGTATCGAAGACTTACCACCGTATTCGCCAACGGTACTTTTGGCGCGGCATGTACCGCTACGTGCAGAAATTCGTTCGCTCCTGCATAGATTGTTAGCGCCGCAAAGCTTCAACGCACCTGTCGCCGGTAGGTCTGCAACCTCTCCCTTGCCCTGCCAGGCCCTTTGGGCGCATTGGCATCGATTTGTATGGGCCACTTCCACTAACGTCGGCTGGTAACCGCTGGGCCATTGTCGCTGTGGACCACCTCACGCGATACGCCGAATCGGCCGCTCTTCCCCCGTCTACAGCAAGCGATGTGGCTTCCTTTCTGCTCCAACGATTCATTCTGTGACACGATCCACCCCAGGAACTGCTCACTGACCGAGGCCGTGTCTTCCTGTCTGAAGTAGTTGAAGCCATTCTCAAAGAGTGCAACGTTGTTCACCGCAAAATTGCTGCTTACCACCCGCAGACGAATGGCCTCACCGAACACTTCAACCGTACGCTCGGCGACATGCTCTCCAAGTACGTCGCCGCCGATCACACAAATTGGGATTCCATTCTACCCTTCGTCACCTACGCATATAATACCGCCCCTCAGAGCACTACTGGCTTTTCACCTTTTTATTATATGGAAGGCACCCGTCACACACCATCGACACGATACTTCCGTACAGGCCAGATCCTTCTGAGTGGGCACCTATTTCTGCTACAGCCAAGCTTGCTGAAGAGTGTCGAGAGCTCGCAAGGACCTTTACAGCGCATGATCAAAAGCGGCAAAAAGGCATTCGCGCTGACACCAGCACTACTGCGCCCACATTCCTTCCTGGAGCGCTCGTCTGGCTCTCGATCCCTACCACTGCAACTGGCCTATCTTCAAAACTATTGCCCAAATACGAAGGCCCCTACCGTGTCGTCAAATGCACTTCCCCAGTCAACTATTTGATTGAACCCATCGAACCATCTTCGGACATGCGCCGTGGAGGACGTGACATTGTTAACGTGGAGCGCCTCAAGGCCTACCTTGACCCGCTCATTGTAACCAGCTGTTAGGTCGCCAGGCGGCTCCCTTTTCGTACCCGGGGTAGTTGTGGTAAAGCCTTTGAACAGTGGGTCGTCCTCTCCAGCGCCTTCTAGTGGGTCACCCTTTTCATAAGAAGAAGAGCAGCTCGTGCAGAGAGTCGCCCCCGCATTGACTGTCTCTGTCGTGAATCATCGCGGAGTGTCCGCCAATAAACCTCTTAACAACATATAGATATCGATGAAAATGCAAGAAAGAAAAAAATCCAGAACATGACTCCGGCGTGTGGAATCGAATGTGGGACCTCCACGTCGTGAATGTTAGGCGTTAACCACTGCGCCACCGAGCGGTACTTCTTTGAACGTTCAAACGGCAAGCTATATCTACCACTTACCTGTTGGCGGACATCAGGGGGGAACCTATTGTGTTTTTAGCATTATCAGCAAGATCGCACAATGAGTGCATGGCAGCTCTGATCTCTCGCGCGTACTTTGACCCGCAGAAAGGAGGAGTGGACGATCTCTCTCGCGCGCCCTTATCTCCCAGTGGTAAGGATCATACTTCTTGGCTGGCGTTGGGCTTGCACTCGAACGATTCTGTTGTAGTTACGGGGCGCACAAAGGTCGCTGCAATCGTTTCACAGCCTCCATTTGTGAAAAGGGCGCGCTCTTGAGACGTAGCAAAGTAACAACTGAGACGCTTATTCGCGTCCACCTGTACTTGTGAATACGTTTCGTGTGTCATTTGTGTGTGAGAAATGCGGGGCACGTTTCGATCTGACTGCCATTCTGTGCGTGACCTTCCAATTCGTTGCTATGGCGTTCATTGCTTTGCAGTTAATTGCTTTGCCTTTGCGGCAAAGCTGTGATTATTTTAAATGTTTGTCAATGTATAAAAACTGGAACCTAATAATGATTTTTTTCAATACTGCAAAATACAAATGCATCTAGGCTACTGATTTTAGTACCAATTATAATGATGCTGCGAATTAATGCATGAAAAAACTTCTTCGCTTATGCCTGTTAGTTCCTGATAAAAAGGTACATATATTGCAAAGATGTTTTGAGGAAAAGGCAGAAGTAACATAAAAGGAAGCACGTGTTTCCTATCAATGTGTAAAATAAAAAAATACTGAAATTTCTTTTTGAAACCGAAAATGCGGAAGGTTGATATATTTCCTAAAGGATGAAAAGATTCTCTTCTAGGTAATTGCAAAATCCCAAAATTGGAATTCTTTATCACAGGGCAACTCACCCCACCTTAAATGCAGTATTTATAACGCACATGTCTATATGGCTGAGCCTGCAATTTATGCCATCTGCTTTTATACGTTGCTCCAAAACCTTTGTGGTTTATTTCTTTTGTAGTTTAACATATTTTCGTAGCATGGTATCTCATCATCCATGGCGTAGCTGAGAGTGAAATGGAAAGTGGCGACTCCCTTAAAGAAGCTATAAATCAAACAAATCAAATTCACAGACGTGGGACACCAGCAGCCAAAAAAACACGACCAGTAATCGTGAAACTTGCCCACTTTCGAGATAAAGCTAGGGTTTTGAAAAACTGCTGCATGTTGAAAAGAACCAATTATTTCGTAAGTGAAGATTTTTCAGTCTTTCGAGGCATCAGAAGGAGACACTCTAGCTACGGAAAAGCAAAATACGAGGCTGAAGAAGGTGCTTCTTCAACTCATGACAAGATGAAAATAAATAGTGAGCTGTATTGCTGGGATGAGAGCCAAGGGAGTATGGCATCTTTAAAGAGGCAGTCGGGTACCTCTAGCTCGAAAAAAAAATCGGCGAGGACCATCAAAATCTCGGCACACACGAATTGTGAAATGTTTCATAATTTTATATACATGCTGCATTGTTAATAAGGTAGTTTCTTTAGAATTGGTAATAATTCATCTTGAGCCAGATTTCGTTGCTGTGACAGACATGAATGACACAAGATATTATGGATGTTCAAATGACCCCACCAAATTATTCAGTAGTCCGAAAAGACAGACACATAATGGGGGCATTGCAATATTTATTCTTCCGAATGTCGAAAATCTTGAAGTTATCTTTTGTTAACTAATGTTGGCCTAACACCCTGTCACCATGGTGTGCATTTACCCCTGTCCGACATCTAATTTTATAGCATCACATGTTCACTGTATGCAAATGATGATCACCTTGTGCAACGCCATGTGTCATGTGGCGGGCTAATCTTGGTGGGTGATTTCAACCTACCTGATATTGATTGACAAGCCATGCACTTTCCAATGGCATCTTTCAAAATAATCAGTGATACAATGTTGCATTGCAACTTCAATCACGTAGGCACCCAGCCCATGGGTATTAAGGGAACTACATCAAATATTCTTGATCTGACATTTCTCAGTTATCACTTTCCCCTTGAACGCATAAATTTACAAATTTTGAAAGGTATATCAGATCACGACATAACATATTGCATTATCTGCTCACAAACCCCTGTCCCTGTTGTTGAAAAGTGTAGTACATTTTACGATTTTTCACATGCTCATGACGTCGGCATTATGGATAACCTCTGTTTTGAATTCACCAAATTTGAAAAGCTTTCTTCAAACACTTCCATAGATATAGACGCTTTGTGAAAAAAGTACACTGACATTGTATTTTTTAGTCCTGAAAAATATGTGCCAGTCAAGTCTAGAAAAGCAAAGAAAACAAATCCATGGATAACGTTTGGTGTAGTTCATGCTAAATCAAAAGCAAAAAGGCTACATAAAACACTTAAGATAAAGCCAACTCATGTAAACAGACACACGCTTAATGTATCTAGTACAAATATGAAATGAAAAGTCAAGGTAGCTAAAAGCAACAATTTTTCGGAGACTCTTCTTAACTTCTTGAAAAGTGCACCGCAGAGGTTTTGAAATTACCTGAACCCAAAACTCCACAACAGCCCGGTCACAGACAGTGATGATAACAGAAACTGCAAATTCTTTTAACAGTTATTTTCAGTCGGTATTTTACATCGGTAATGCTTAACAACTGAATATAGTCCTATGTGATTGAAAACCTATCGAGCCACTCAAAGCCACTGAAGCAGGCCTGTTACACCTATTCTTAAATATTTACACGAAAAATCGTTCGGATTCGATAACATACCGAATATCTTAAGAGATATGCTGAGTGGAATGCTTAACACTTGTACCATATCTTTAATAAATCATGAATGGCGTGCCGACTTCCTGCTGAGTAAAATATTGCTAAAATTGTCCCAGTGCATAAATGTGGTTTCGCATCATAGGTTTCTAATCCACAGTATGTAAACTGCTCGAGCACGCAACACTTAAACATATACCTTGAACAGCAATCTATTCTGTCACCCTATCAACATGGCTTCCATCGTGGTCTTTCAATCGTCACACAGCTACTAGAACTGACGCACGACATGTCACTAATTTGTGCATATCAATAGCGAAAATTTCAATTCAGCATTTGTTACATTGGGAAGTGCCCCAGGGCAGTGTACCAGGGCCTGTTTTGTTCCTTATGTACATCAATGGTTTACCTTCCAGATTAAATGTTAACATACGGCTATTCACTGATGATTGTATATTGTACCGACAAATTAATTCCGCTGATTATCACCGTGTACTATGTAAATAATGCTCTGGAATCTGTCATTTCCTAGTGTGAGAAATGGCAGATGACTTTAAATGCCCAGAAATTTGTAACACTTACTGTAACTAGAGAGAAAGAAATATTCGATTTCACTTACATTATTAATGACACAGCTCTCACTCGTGTATTCGTGCTTAAGTATTTAGGCGTCACTTTAACACGATCTTTGATGGGGAAACCCATATTAACAATATAACTTCAAGTGCCCTACAGCTGCTTTTCTTTTTGAGAAGACGCCCTCATCTGGGGCCCCGCATACAATGCTGCTTGCATACAAGATGCTTGTAAGGCCAGTGCTGGAGAACTCGCTCGCTGGATTCCGTGCCGACAGGTTGTGCCCTCGGGATCTCGGACGACAGCGCAGCTCTGGCCGATTGGGCTGGTTCTACGCCACCTCCTGCCGCCAGTCCCTTACGACGTCAGCATAGCTCTGGCCGACTGGATTAGCTCTACGCCATCTCCTGTCTCCGACAAGAGCTCTCGCAAGTGGCGCCCCGTACTCGGACTCTTGTCATCGTGTTTCCATCTTTCCTATCTCTCTTATGTCATCGCTCGCTGTCCTAGCGCATCGCTCTCTCTCTCTCTCTCTCTATACCTTTAATCCTATCCTTTTAATCCCTGCTTACCCCCACCCCTTGTGAGCAACTGTTGAGGTGTCACACGCTGATGCAGACAGTTACGGGGCTCACTTTTCTTTTTTTCTCCCTCTTATAACTCCAATCTAGACCAGTGCTGGAGTACGCCAATATTGCTTGGCTTCCATATACAAAGGAACTAATCGCAAGGATGGAAGGGGTGTAGAGAAAGGTGGTGTGGTTTGTTTATAATGACTACAGCTTAATGGATTCTCCAACTGAATTACTAAATAAAGCTGGCCTGTTAGCACTACAAAGTCTGGCGAAAATAGCAAGACTAAAGTTTTTGTTTCAATTGATTTATGGTGACATAAACATATACAAGTCAACTAATCTCTTTCAGTCGTTCTTAGTGTACTTGTCACAGGCACTCGCAAACACTTAATTACACTTCCAACTCAAATCGTTTTGAATATTCTTATTTTCCACAAACCATAAGAGAATGGAACCGACTGAATCCTTTTTGTTACTAACGCCTCATCTTTACTCATGCTCTTAGAAACGATAGAGCCAAGTGTACATGCTGAGCAATTTCTTTGAAATCAATTGTTTTTTTCTCTTTCTTTTTATGTTTTTTGTATCCTTGTGGTTTGTATTATGTATGCCCTCCCTGCAATGGTCTTCTTGTGGTATGTATTGCTAAATAATAATAATAAATAATATTTGAGAAATATCACTTGACATACTGTTGGTACATTAGGTCTGCCAACCTCCTTAATGCTCCACATCACTTGCGCTGTGTTACCTTGGAAGTCGACCTACCTGCCCGATTAAAAATTGTACTAAGCAAGCAAGAAGCGGTGTTTCTGTCTGCAGAAATGAAACCTTATGTTAGCCATTTATTGAGACACTGCTATGTGGACATCTAGCAAAATGTCCTTTTGTGGGTAAAGGTTACTATGTACATCACATAAAAGTACAGCAAGCATTCTTTGTTGCCTGGTGCTACAGCCTGGTTTCATGTAGAGACACATGATTTGCATTACTTTTATATTCTCTGTGTAACTTTGCAGGCTCTCTGTCATTGGCCTCCCTGGTGTAGTATAATTCGCATTAGTTTATACCAGTGTTGTATGCGTTACCTGAAATAAGTAACTAAGTGTGTCACTCATTACTTTAACAAGAAAGGAACATGTTACCGGCCTACATTACCTGCAAAAACGGGTAATGTTCTACCATTATACAGCCGAACACCTTTATAAGAGGCACTGATATAAGAGAAAAATGGCTATAAGAGACACTAGCATGCCTACAGTAAAATAAGGGGGATAGGAAAATGCATGCGAAGTCCCATGGTTATAAGAGACATCCTATATAAAGGACAAGAATTGTTGCCCGAAGCATGCCGCTTATAAAGGTGTTTAACTGTACCATTACAGAAAATAGTAGAACATGTTACTTTTGTCCAGGGCCTAAGCAATATTATAATGGTGTAATGTTTACCGTGGGGTTGCATGCAACGATCTATAAGTTCATGGCACATAATCAAGCCATTTCTTAAAATTGCAGTAAACAAAAAATTAGAATTGATCATCAACGTTCTTCGGAGGGAAAACATGGCCAACCCCTCTAAAAATTTGCAGTCATTCTGACGCCGTGTTTCTAATGGCATACAAAATGTGCACACACCTTAAAGAAATAAAAAATTCTTAAATTGCATAGCATCGAAATAAATATTTCCTGCATAAATAATTTTTGACCCTTTAACATATATAATCACTGCGAAAATTGCTACTGTTTGCTAAGTCAGCGTCACGTGGTAATTCAACAACCAGAAACGTGTACCCAGAGTTAAAAGCAGGTAGAAGCAAATTTTATTTTTAAAGCAGAACTGACAAACAGCACTGTAGTACTGCAGGAACAACTTGATGACATCTACAACTTGCAGAATTTAGGCAATAGCGCGATTCATATAATGACATTTAACAGCATGCCTCAATTCTTGGTGACCCCACAGGTCTGTGTAAGGGGCGTCTGTGTAAGTAGCCATTTGGTGCGTAGCGACACCATGGACCCGAGCTAACGGGGGAGTTCCGACTCCATCTAAGCCTAGCCGTGCGTGGCTCTGCCATGTCCAGGGAAAAGGGGATCCTGGAGGTTGAGCCGACGCCGGGTGATTGGACCATTAAGGCTCCCCAGCAGAGGCAACCCACCCCTCTGGCCCTGGCTTCACGTAGACTGCACCCCTGGGCTGACCCACCCAGGGGAAATCGGCAGTCACCTTTTTCTATCTCTCTCTCCCTACATCTTCGTCTTTCTTACTTTTTTAGCTTTCCTGTCTACTTCTCCCTTCTGTTTACTTCCAATTTTCTCGGCAGCAAGGGTTAACCCTGTGCAAATAACCTACCTTGGCCTAGGCGCATTGGGTTATAGCAGTGTTGTACGGCTGATGTCTGCAAGCTTTCAGCATCCGCAAAGTTGCAGCGTCCCTTCGTTGGGCTCCGCGGTTGGTGGCCGCCAAAGCTGCTGAACAAACATACAATTAGCATGCCAGAACTGTATCCCACTTCGTAGTGGCTAGGTGCTTAACCGAAACTCTCGGTGCTGGGTACAAGGTTACCAAAATGGCCAGCGGAGGTCTACTCCTTGAGATACGTGACAAAGACCAATTCGAAAAGCTGAACACTCTCACAACTTTTGGTGACACAGGCATCAGTATTACGCCGCACAAGTCCTTGAACTCTGCTCGCGGAGTAGTATCGGACGCAGATTTTTTTAGCTGACCGAAGCTGAAATTCTGGAAGGATGGAAGAGCCAGAATATGACAAACATACAGCGTATTAAGATAAGAAGAGATAAAAAGGAAACACCAACCAAACACTTAATACTGACCTTTGCTTCGAGCGATGTGCTGAAAACTATTCAAACTGGGTCACAATGATGCAAAGACATCCTTGAGGCCATATATTCCCAACCCCCGTCGTTGCTTCCAATGTCAGAGATATGGCCACGGCTCGCAAAGCTGTCGTCGCCGGAAAACTTGTGCTCTGTGTGGAGTCGTAGGCCATGCGTCCGACAACTGCGAAGCACCTGCACACTGTGTGAACTGTGGCGGTAATCATGCCGCATACTCACGATCCTGTTCTTTCTAGAAAAATAAAAAAGAGATCATCACAATAAAGATAAAAGAAAACATTACATTTAAAGAAGCAAGCAGAAGACTCGCCAATTTATTGCCCCAAAAATGACGCTGCCCCCTGGCGCGCCAGAGGGCAGCGTCGCACCAGCCCTCGCCACTACTTCGGCCTGCGCAGAGCGAGCAGCTGGCTGTGGCGCCTGCCCCCAAGGCGGCAGCAGTTGAGTCTACTCCGCCTACTATTGAACAGAGACGAGAGACTCCAGAGTCCTCTGATCTCAAGGCCTCACCTCGTCAGGCGAGGCCCGAACTTTGAACAACCAGCTCGCATGAGCGGGCATCCAGTGCCTTCGAGGAGGCAAATACGGCAGCACCCAGCTCTCTGGAGCACGCCAAGAGAACTAAAAATCTCGTAACAAGGCCTGGTAGCCCTGTTACTTGAGCTCGAACTTTCAGCTTAAACAAGTCACTCCCTTAATGTACACACAGCACTACTTTACTTCCAATATGGAAACACAAATTATACATTGGAATGTCAGAGGACTGCTTAAAAACCTCGACGACCTCCAAGAGCTCTTATACAAATAAAGTTCTGTGTGTACAGGAAACACACCTAAAATACTCCAATACAAATTTTTTACGTGCTTAAGTCATATACCGAAAGGATCGAGATGATGCTGTGGCGTCATCCGGTGGCGTAGCCATTATGACTAATCAAGGAGTAGCGTGTACACATTTGTCACTCCAGACATTCCTTGAGGCGGTGGCTGTTCGAGCAGTACTTTTAAACAAACTCGTCACCATCTGCTCTTTGCTCGTACCTCCGCACCACCGTCTTGAAAGACGTGAATTCCAGTCTTTAATAGACGAACTACCTGAACCTTATCTGCTCCTTGGGGACCTAAATGCACATAGTGGACTGTGGGGCAATTCTCGCTGTGATACAGGAGGTCGTCTCATTGAACAGTTTCTCTTCTCTTCTAGTGCCTATTTGTTGAATAGGAAATAGCCAACATACTATAACGTCGCCAACAAAACTTACTCGTCTATAGACCTCAGCATCATATCACATTCACTCCCACCACTACTGAAATGGAAAATCATAAATAATCCCTATGGAAGTGACCATTTTCCTGTAGTGTTGAGTTCACAAACAACATATGAATGTTATCTACATGCTCCCAAATGGCTGATAAACAAAGCAGACTGGGAACAGTTTCATAACACTGCACGTTTAAGTTGGACAGGCATATGTAGGTTAAACATAGATGAAGCTGTGCTGTACTTCACAGCTTTTCTAACTGACGCAGCAGCCAAGTGCATACCGCAAACATCTGGAATGCCCGGCAAACGACACCTCCCATGGTGGAACACAGAGTGTCTTAATGCGCGAAAGGAACAGAACAGGGCATGGAGGTCTCTTCGGAACTCACCAACAGCCGAAAATCTTGACACCTTGAAGAAAATAAAGTCTCAAGGCAGGATAATGCGTTGGCAGGCCAGAAGAGAAAGCTGGCAGAAGTTTTTGTCAGGGATCAATTCATACACACAGGAGGCTAGAGTCTGGAACATTGTTGGTAGGGTAGCAGGATGACAAGCACACACACTCTCACTTGTAAACACACAGGGTGACACCTTTAAGGATCAGGCGAACTTCCTCGGTGCACACTTCGAACGGGTGTCCAGCTCGTCACACTATACTGACGCTTTCCAAAAATACAGAACAAGAATAGAAAAGTAGAAATTCGAAAACAAATGTACTAGATACGAGGCGTACAACCAAGATTTCAGTTTAGCTGAGCTCCAAACATCTTTAAACTCCTGCAGTAATTCCCCCACAGGGGTGCCTGCGCAAGTAGGCGTTTCGTGTGTAGCGACACCACGGACCCGAGCTAACGGGGGAGTTTTGACTCCCTCCCACGCCTAGTCGTGCGTGGCTTTGCCGTGTCCGAGGAAAAGGGGATCCTGGGGGTTGAGCTGACGCTGGGTGATTGGACCTCTAAGGCCCCCCGGCAGAGACAACACACCCCTTTGGCCCCGGCTTCACGTCGATGGCACCCCTGGGCTGACCCACCCAGGGAAAATCGGCAGTCGCCTTTTCCTATCTCTCTCTACCTACATCTTCGTCTTTATCTCTCACTTTTTATCTGTCCTGTCATCTTCTCTTTTCCGTTTACTTCCAAATTTTCTGGCAGCGAGGGTTAACCCTGTGTAGTTACCCTACCTTGGGTAGTTATATTCGGTTATAGCGGCGATGCATGGCTGGTGTCTCCAAGTGTTCACTATTCAACCTTGTAGCGTCCCCTTGTTGGGCTCGGTGGTGGGTGGCGACCATCGCCGCCGAATTTAAAATGCTTCTTATGGAAAACCCTTTTCCTGCACTCCCTGATCGCCGCCTGAAAAGGTGGCGCACCGATGACAGCTTCTTTACTGCACAGCCTAAAGAGACCTTCCCCAAGTACCATGTAATCCACAGCCAAAATGAAAAGAAAACAGTTTGATCTATTTCACCATTTATTGTCTCGAAAACGCTCACAGATGCAATTGGCCCTGGCTATAAAGTAACTAAGATGGGGAATGGCGATCTCCTTCTAGAAGTTCGCGACAAGACTCAGTACGACAAGCTCACAAAAGTTGTTTCATTTGATAACATCCCAATATCAGTGGGCCCACACTGGTCGATGAACACAGTGCGTGGTGTCATATCTGATGATGACCTCCTCAAGCTGTCTGAAAGTGAATTGCTCGAAGGGTGGCAAGAACAAAATGTAGTGAAAGTACAAAGAATAATAATCAGGCGAGATAATAAACAGATCCGAACAAAGCACATTATAGTTACCTTCGGTACAAGCAACCTTCCCCACTTTATTGAAACTGGTTACTGCAAGCTTCTTGTCAGACCTTATATACCGAATCCTCGCCGATGTTTCAAGTGTCAGCGCTTCGGACACGGGTCCCAAACGTGCAGAGGGCGCGCTAGGTGCGCATCTTGTGAACATGTAATTGATTGATATGATTGATATGTGGGGTTTAACGTCCCAAAACCCCCCGCAGGGGCGCCTGCGCAAGTAGGCGTTTGGTGTGTAGCGACACCACGGACCCGAGCTAACGGGGGAGTTTCTACTCCCTCCCACGCCTAGCCGTGCGTGGCTTTGCCGTGTCCGGGGAAAAGGGGATCCTGGGGGTTGAGCCGACGCTGGGTGATTGGACCTTTAAGGCCCCCCGGCAGAGGCAACACACCCCTTTGGCCCCGGCTTCACGTAGACGGCACCCCTGGGCTGACCCACCCAGGGGAAATCGGCACTCGCCTTTTCCTATCTCTCTCTCCCTATATCTTCGTCTTTTGTTCTCACTTTACATCTTTCCTGTCTCCTCCTCACTTCATTTTACTTCCAATTTTTCCTGGCGGCAAGGGTTAACCTTGTGTGGCTATCCAAACTAGGGTAAACCATATTGGGTTATATTAACTGCGTACTGCTGGCGTTGCGCAGACATGCCCACATGCTCTGCCACATCCCCTTGTTGGACTCCATGGTGGGTGGTAGGCGCCGTTACCGAAAAATCCACATTTTCCCATGGGATCCTCGACCCCTTCGCTAACTGATCGTGGCTCGAAAAGGGTACGCACCGACGCAACTTTACTACTTTGGCCTAAAAACAGAGAAACTTTCCAAAAATACCATGTCCTTCACTGCGAACAATCGTCTACAAAAGCTAGAGCAATCTCACCCTTCCTTGTAGCCAAGTGCTTGAGAGAGACTATTGGAACCGGTTATAAGGCCACGAAGATGGCAAGTGGTGATCTGCTTCTTGAATTAAAAGACAAAGAACAGTACAATAAACTCTCGCACCTTGTAGCCTTTGGTAACATCCCCGTCTCGGTGAGCGCATATCGTACGATGAATACAGTGAAGGGCGTGGTATCGGACGAAGATTTGATGACGCTGAGTGAAGAAGAGCTTCTTGATGGATGGAAGGACCAAGGTGTGATACATGTCCAGCGCATCAAAATCAGACGTAACAACAATGAAATAGCAACAAAGCACTTGATACTCACCTTCAATTCAACCACTTTACCTGAAACTCTCGAAACTGGCTATGTAAAACTCCATGTCCGACCTTTCATTCCAAACCCGAGGCGTTGTTTCAAATGCCAGCGATTTGGTCATGCATCCCAGAGCTGCCGAGGGCAGCTGATCTGTGCTAAGTGTGGCACAACCGGCCACACTGCTGATGAATGTAGACATGATGAGGTCCTCTGTGCTAACTGCGAAGGTAGTCACCCCGCATACTCCAGAGCGTGCCCAGCCTGGAAAAAAGAAAAAGAAATAATAGCTATAAAAGTAAAGGAAAATATCACATTCAGGGAAGCAAGACAACGGATGTCGTTAACACTGGCACTAAAAACACCTTTCGCCGAAGTGGTGCAACGAGGGGCGGCACCACAAAGGCCCTTGGCAGTTGCCCGGACCGCGCCTAGCGTGCCGAGGCCAACGCCACAAGCCCCTACGGCGAGAGCAGCCAGCGCTGCCCTGCCCACATTCACTCCGTCCACACCAGTGGCCTCTACAAGCTCTGGCAGCAGCCAGGGCAATCACGAGGCCAAGGAGGCTTCATCAACCCCCAGCTCGGTGGGGACAAAGACTTCGTCGATCGAGGCGAAGTCTAAGCGACGCACAGATCGCTCTTTAGAGCAGGTGTCCAGTGCCTCGCAAGAGGCTATGGACACCAGTTCAAGCCAAACGGCGCAGGAAGCGCCGAAGGAGCGGCGAGCTTCGCTCGACCGCCCCAGAAAGGACAGAACGCCGATTACAGGGCCTGACAAAGGCCCTGTAAAATGAGTTAATCCCCGTCTTCTTTGCACACAGCACTTTTTCCTTTTTTATTTCCACAATGGACAAAATCATACAGTGGAACGTAAGGGGAATGCTTAGAAATTTAGATGACATCCAAGAGCTTCTGTGTAAGTTTAACGCGAAAGTGCTATGTGTGCAAGAAACGCACTTAACTCCTAAGCACAAGGACTTTCTACGACAATATATTATTTTCCGAAAAGACTGGGAGGATCCTGTCGTACCATCTGGCGGTGTAGCCATTATAGTCGATCGTAGTATAGCATGCCAGCATTTGAAGCTCCAAACGGCCCTGGAAGCAGTGGCCATTCGAGCTGTACTTTTTAACAAACTCATTACCATATGTTCTGTGTACATACCACCGCATCAACAGCTACACAGACGTGATCTGGAATCATTAATATATGAACTCCCAGAGCCATTCCTGGTTCTAGGTGATTTTAATGCACACAATGTCCTGTGGGGCGATGCTCACTGTGATGCGCGAGGACGTCTCATTGAGCAGCTCCTTTTCTCTTCTAGTTTATGTCTTTTAAATATGAAGGAGCCTACATATTTTAGCCTTGCAAACAACACATACTCCTCTATAGATCTTAGCATTTCATCACCGTCCCTTTTACCTGTTTTTAAGTGGAACGTTCTTAAAAACCCTTATGGGAGTGATCACTTCCCAATCATCCTGAGTGCGCCGAACAAAGATCAACTACCCCCACAGGTTCCTCGATGGAAGATTGACTCAGCTGACTGGGAAGGGTATAGAACTCCTACACACATGACATGGACTGAGCTGTCTGCCCTGACCATAGATGACGCTGTCACGTATTTTACAGCTTTTATACTTGATGTCGCATCTAAATGTATTGCCAAAACGAGTAGCATGTGTTCTAAACGGCGAGTCCCATGGTGGAACGACGCATGCAGGAAAGCGCGGACCACTCAGAACAAAACATGGGCGTTGCTTCGCGATTCCCCTACAGCAGAAAACCTGGAAAATTTCAAGCGGGTCAAATCGCAGGCAAGAAGAACGCGTCGACAAGCTAGACGAGAGAGCTGGACAAAGTTTATATCGAGTATCAACTCGTACACAGACGAGGGAAAAGTGTGGAATAAGATAAAGAAAATTAAGGGCCAACAAACTTATTCTCTTCCACTAGTTAATAGCCTCGGGGTAAGCTTGGAGGATCAAGCCAACTTTCTTGGCACACATTTTGAACACATATCGAGCTCCTCAAACTACTCCGAATCCTTTCAGAATTACAAGGCACGAACAGAAAAACAAAAGTTAGAAAGAAAGTCCGCAAGAAATGAGGCATATAATGCACCATTCTGCTTAGCAGAACTGCGAACAGCACTCAGCTGCTGTAATACATCTACCCCAGGTTCTGACAACGTAATGTATGCGATGCTGAAGGAACTACCCTCCGAAACTAAAGAAACCCTCCTCTCTCTTTTTAATCGCATATGGTTTTCGGGTGTGATTCCTTCCTCCTGGAAGGAGGCTGTTATAATTCCAATTTTGAAGCAGGGAAAAGATCCCTCTACTGTATCAAGTTACAGACCTATAGCGTTAACAAGCTGCCTCTGCAAGCTATTTGAAAAAATGATTAATTGCCACTTACTCCACTACTTAGAAACAAACAAATTGCTCGACCCATACCAATGTGGGTTTCGAGAGGGTAGATCCACCACCGACCATCTAGTGCGTATCGAGGCACAGATCCGAGACGCTTTCGCCCACAAACAATACTTCCTCTCTGTGTTTCTCGATATCGAGAAGGCCTACGACACAACATGGCGTTTCGGCATATTAAGAGACTTGTCTCACCTGGGTGTGCGCGGTAGAATGCTTTCCATAATCGAGAGTTACTTGTCCAATCGGAAATTCCGTGTCCGTGTGGGCAGTATTCTCTCCCAAACATTTGTGCAAGAAACGGGAGTACCACAAGGTGGTGTACTTAGTTGTACACTTTTTATTATCAAAATGAATTCCTTGCACCTGTCCATCCCCCGCAACATGTTCTATTTCACATATGTCGATGACGTCCAGCTTGGCTTTAAGTCATGCAACCTAGCAATGTGTGAGCGGCAGGTTCAGTTAGGTTTAAACAAGGTGTCCAAATGGGCAGAGGAAAACGGATTCCGGCTGAACCCAGAAAAAAGTACCTGTGTCTTGTTTTCCCGAAAGAGAGGCGTGTACTCAGAACCTGACATTGAACTGAACGGTCAACGTCTGTCTGTCAATGCGGAGCATAAATTCTTAGGCTTAATCTTAGACAACAAGTTGACCTTCGTACCGCACATCAAGTATTTAAAAACAAAATGTTTAAAAGCCATGAATGTTATAAAAGTGTTGTCACGTACTACGTGGGGTAGTGATAGGCAATGCCTCATGAACCTCTATAAAAGCCTCATTCGCACCCGCTTAGATTATGGGGCCATTGTCTATGGGTCTGCTACTCAAAGTGCCTTGAAGATGCTGGACCCCGTGCACCATTTGGGTATCCGCCTTTCTACGGGTGCTTTTCGCACCAGCCCCGTAGAAAGCCTTTATGTTGAGTCAAATGAGTGGTCGCTTCATCTGCAAAGAACCTACATGTCCTTTGTATACTTCCTTAAGGTGAAAGCAGACAAGAGGCACCCCTCATACTCTACTATTAATGACTTGTCGAGCTCCATTCTTTTTCAAAACAGGCCTTCAATGAGGCAGCCCTTCTCAGTTCGCCTGAAGGGTCTAGCTGAGGACACTGGAGTGTCACTCGAGCACAGTTTAATGGCTCCTGTAGCATACCCGCCACCGTGGCAGTGGCAGACTATAGATTGCGATGTGTCTTTTCTAGAGGTTACAAAACATGCGCCCATTGCCCATATCCGAACATATTTCCTGAAACTTCAACACAAATACACACCTCCTGAGTTTTTTACAGATGCCTCTAAGTCTAACTCCTCTGTGTCCTACGCTGCTGTTGGCCCTTCCTTTTCGGATGCTGGCCCTCTACATCCAGGCACAAGTATCTTCACAGCGGAAGCTTACGCGATACTTGTGGCAGCTAAACACATTAAACAATTACAAATACAAAAAGCAGTAATTTATACAGACTCCCTCAGTGTGGTAACGGCTCTGCACAGTCTTAAAAAACAAAAAAACCCTGTCCGTGTCTCACTTTACTCCATATTTTGCACACTCCACACACTCAACCAACATGTTGTGGTGTGCTGGGTGCCAGGGCACCGTGAGATCCAAGGCAACGTGAGGGCGGATCAGCTCGCTGCATCCGTCCACAAAAACACTGCCCCTACACCCATATCAATCCCGGTCCTTGATCTGAAGCACTCTCTCAAACGAAACCTCAGGGACTACTGGCAGAGCAAGTGGGATACACACACACAAAACAAACTACACGTTATCAAGCCACACCTTGGCCATTGGCCACCAGTATCAAAATCACGTCTAACAGAGGTAACACTAACAAGACTTAGGATAGGACACATATACACGACACACACACATCTTTTGTCCGGTGGTGATCCACCATTGTGTGATAAATGTGGTGAGGCATTAACAGTTCTTCACGTTTTAATTCAATGTAAACATTTAGACACTCTAAGAAGACAACACTTCCCACTATCCTACCGACAACATATACCTTTACACCCTGCAATGTTCGTCGGTAGGGAACCGCTTTTTAGTCACAAATCATTATTAGCGTTTTTAAAGGAAATTCATAATTTTCATATCATATACCCGGGCATACCGTAGCACGACCTCTCTAGAGAGGTTTTTGCTGCGGTGGCTACACAGGAAAGCACTTGCCTCACGGCCCTTGCACGCAAGAGTACTAACGTGTGAGGTACTTGTGCTAATGCCATACATGTCCACCATCGTTTTTCATTATCACCAGCTTTTGTCACCTATTCACACCATGCACACCTTTCACGGCATAGTCATGATTTTATTACTTGTATGTTTTTACCCGCTTTACTGCGAGGAATTTTATGGCTCTTATACAGCCGCTAATCACAACCATTGTCCACATTCCTGTCTCATGAACTGGCGCTCTTTGGCCATCAAATGGCCCTTGCGCCAAAAACACCATATATCATCATCAACGTCCCAAAACCACTACATGATTATGAGAGACGCCGTAGTGGAGGGCTCCGGAAATTTAGACCACCTGGGGTTCTTTAACGTGCACCCAAATCTGAGCACACGGGCCTACAACATTTCCGCCTCCATCGGAAATGCAGCCGCCGCAGCCGGGATTCGAACCCGCACCCTGCGGGTCAGCAGCCGAGTACCTTAGCCACTAGACCACCGCGGCGGGGCTCTTGTGAACATGTATCCGAAAAGTGCACTTCATAAGCCTGTTGCGCTAACTGTGAAGGAGATCACGCTGCCCACTCCCGATCATGCCCTGCATGGAAAAAAGAGAAACAAATATTAGAACTTAAGGTCAAGTTCAACCTGTCATTTCAAGAGGCACGTCAACGTTTTTCTACACACAATAATTCTGAACCTTCCTTCGCCGACGGGGCGCCATTCCACGTCTTTCGGCACCCGCGAGATTCACACCAAGTGTGACTGCGATTGTGCCAGAAGCGCCTCCGGCTGGAGCAATCTGTACTGCTCCGCCTCCTATTCAAAAGGGCCAGCAGACTTCAGAGACTGCTGGACCACGGACCACTGCAAGTACAGTCAGTCCCGAAACTGCCATAAATGTGCCTGCCAAGCAGGCACCATCCACCACCTCAGATCAGCTGATGAACACAAGCCATACTCCTCCGGCGCCCCACACGCCGAAGGAAAGGCACAGCTCTTTCGAGCGAAGCAAGAAAGAGAAAACCCGTTCTACAGGGCACCAACAGGCCCTGTAACTTAAGGCAACGTTTCTGTACACACAGGACTTAACTACATTAAAAATGGAGACACAAATTTTACAGTAGAACGTCAGAAGACTACTGAGAAACCTTGACGATATTCAAGAACTTTTACATAAACAGTCACCAAAAGTGCTGTGTGTACAAGAAACACACCTAAAACCCAAGATCACTAATTTTCTATGCCAGTATATCATTCTTCGAAAGGACAGGAATGAAGCCGTCACGTCATCTGGTGGTGTGGCCATTATAGTAAATCAAGGGATTGCATGTACTCATCTACCACTCGAAACATCTCTTGAAGCAGTGGCTATTCGTGTAATCCTCCTGAACAAACTCGTGACCATCTGCTCTGTCTACATACCTCCACACTACCATCTTGAAAAACGTGAATTCCAGTCCCTAATAGATAAACTTACAGAACCTTTTATCCTCCTTGGAGATTTCAATGCACATAGCAATCTATGGTGTGACTCTCGCTGCGATGCTCGAGGTCGCCTGATTGAACAGTTCCTTTTTACTTCTGGCACGTGCCTTTTAAATCGGAAAGAGCCCACATATTACTGCCTTGCCAGCAATACCTACTCGTCAATAGACCTTAGCATTGTCTCACCATCCCTCCTTCCTTTATTGACATGGAATGTAATCAATAATCCTTAGGAAAGTGACCACTTTCCCGTAACGCTAAGCACACCCAAATCAAATGAATATCACCCACAGGTCCCCAGATGGATCACTGACAAAGCTGATTGGGAACAGTTCTCGCAGATTACTCACTTAAGTTGGACTGACCTATCTGGTTTAAACATAGATGCAGCTGTACAATACTTTTCTGCTTTTCTGACCGACGCTGCAATTAAATGCATCCCGCAAACTTCTGGACTGCCTGGCAATGCACGCAAACAACAAAACAAAGCGTGGAGATTGCTACGGGTCTCGCCGACAGCAGAGAATCTTAAAAGTTTTAAGAAAATCAAGTCCCAAGGCAGGAGAACGTGCAGGCAGGCTAGGAGAGAAAGCTGGCATAAGTTTTTATCAGGCATCACTTCATATACACAAGAAACTAAAGTCTGGAACATGGTTCGCAAGGTAACAGGACGACACGCATCTTCCCTACCTCTCGTAGACACACAGGGGGCACCTTGGAAGACCAGGCGAACTTCCTCGGTGCCCACTTTGAAGAGGTGTCCAGTTTGTCGCATTATACTGCAGCTTTTCAATGACACAAAAGAAAAATCGAAAAAGAGAAACTTCAGCGAAAATCCTCTAAACATGAGTCGTACAACAACCCTTTCAGTTTGGCCGAGTTACAAGCATCGCTACATGTTTGCAATAAATCAGCTCCAGGTTCGGACCATATAGTATACGAAATATTAAAACAACTGCCTTCTGAAACGCAAAGAACCCTGCTTTTCCTGTATAACTCTATCTGGTTTTCCGGTGAAATCCCTGCTGCGTGGAAAGAAGCCATTATTATTCCGATTTTAAAGCAAAGCAAGGATCCATCTTCCGTTAGTAGTTACAGGCCAACCGCACTTACAAGTTACATGTGTAAACTTTTTGAAAAAATGATAAATCGCAGACTTGTACATTACCTTGAAACGAACAATCTGCTCGACCCATCCCAATGCGGGTTTCGAGAAGGTAGATCCACAACTGACCACCTCGTGCGTATCGAGGCACAGATCTGAGATGCCTTCGTCCACAAACAATACTTTCTTTCTGTGTTCCTCGACATCAAAAAAGCCTATGATACGACATGGAGATTCGGAATATTAAGAGATCTGTCCAGCCTTGGTGTGCATGGCAGGATGTTTACTATTATCGAAAGCTACTTGTCCAATCGTACATTCCGTGTCCGTGTGGGCAGTGTTCTCTCCCAAACATTTGTCCAGGAAACAGGCGTGCCGCAAGGTGGTGTACTTAGTTGTACACTTTTTATTATGAAAATGAATTCGTTGCACCTGTCCATCCTCCGCAATATGTTCTATTGTACATATGTTGACGACGTTCAGCTTGGCTTCAAGTCATGCAACTTGGCAATGTGTGAGCAGCAGCTTCAGTTAGGTTTAAACAAGGTCTCCAAATGGGCAGAGGAAAATGGATTCCGACTGAACCCACAAAAAAGCATGTGTGTCTTATTCTCCCGAAAGAGAGGCATGCACTCAGAACCCGACATTGAACTGAACGGTCAACATCTGTCTGTAAATGCAGAGCATAAATTCTTAGGCCTAATATTGGACAACAAGTTGACCTTCGTACCGCACATCAAGTATTTAAAAACAAAATGTTTAAAAGCCATGAACGTTTTAAAAGTGTTGTCACGTACTACGTGGGGTAGTGACAGGCAATGTCTCATGAACCTGTATAAAAGCCTCATTCGCACCCGCTTAGATTATGGGGCCGTTGTTTATCAGTCTGCGACTCAAAGTGCTTTGAAGATGCTGGACCCCGTGCACCATTTGGGCATCCGCCTTTCTACGGGTGCTTTTCGCACCAGCCCCGTAGAAAGCCTTTATGTTGAGTCAAATGAGTGGTCGCTTCATTTTCAAAGAACTTACATGTCCTTTGTTTATTTCCTTAAGGTGAAAGCAGACAAGAAGCACCCCTCATACTCTACTATTAATGATTTGTCGAGCTCCATTCTGTTTCAAAACAGGCCTTTGATGAGGCAGCCCTTTTCAATTCGCCTGAAGGGTCTAGCTGAGGAAACTGGAATGTCACTCGAACACAGTGTAATGGTTCCTGTAGCATACCCGCCACCGTGGCAGACTATTGACTGCGATGTGTCTTTTTTAGAAGTCACAAAACATGCGCCTATTGCCCATATTCGAACATACTTCCTGGAACTTCAACACAAATACACACGTCCTGAGTTCTTCACAGATGCCTCCAAGCCTAACTCATCTGTGTCCTACGCAGCTGTCGGCCCATCCTTTTCGGATGCTGGCCCTCTACATCCAGGCACAAGTATCTTCACAGCGGAAGCTTATGCGATACTTGTGGCGGCTAGACACATCAAGCAATTACAAGTACAAAAAGCAGTAATTTATACAGACTCCCTCAGTGTGGTAACGGCTCTGCATACTCTTAAAAAACAAAAAAAAAACAGTCCGTGTCTCACTTTACTTCATTTTGTGCACACTCTACACACTCAAACAACATGTTGTAGTGTGCTGGGTGCCAGGGCACCGTGAGATCGAAGGCAACGTGAGGGCGGATCAGCTCGCTGCATTCGTCCACAAAAGCACTGCCCCTACACCCATATCAATCCCGGCCCTTGATCTTAAGCCGTATCTCAAACGAAAGCTCAGGGACTACTGGCAGAGCAAGTGGGATAGACACACTAAAAACAAGCTACAAGTTATCAAGCCACACCTTGGCCATTGGCCACCAGTATCAAAATCACGTCTAACAGAGGTAACACTAACAAGACTCAGGATAGGACACACATACACGACACACACACATCTTTTGTCCGGTGGCGATCCACCGTTGTGTGACAAATGTAGTGAGGCTTTAAAAGTTCATCACGTTATAATCCTATGTACACAATTAGACACTATAAGAAGACAACCCTTTCCATTACCCTACTATCAACATATACCATTACACCCCGCAGTGTTTGTCGGTAGGGAACCACTTTTCACCCATAAATCATTGCTAGCTTTTTTAAGAGATGTCGGTTTTTACCATGTAATATACCTAGGCATTGCGTAGCGGGACCTCTCAAGAGAGGTTGCTGCTGCAGTGACTACATTTAAAAGCACTTGCCTCACAGCCCTTGGACACAAGGGCGCTGATGAGGCACTTGTGCTAGTGCCAAATATTTTTACATGTTTTTATTATCAAAACCTTTGTCACCCTTTTTACTATGCATATCACGCCACTGTCATGAACTTAATACTTATGTTTTTACCCGCATTATCGCGAGGAATTTTTAGGCCCCTATACAGCCACGTAACATATCATTGTCCGCATCTCTACTCATCGAAATGGCGCTCTTTGGCCATCAATTGGCCCTTGCGCCACAAAGCGCCACTCATCATCATCATCCTGCATTTCTGCCCCAGGTTCTGACTGTGTGGTTTACAAAATGTTAAAGAACCTACCAATTGAAACACAAAAATTTTACTTGGTTTGTACAATGCTATTTGGTTTTCTGGCGCTATTCCTGCTTCTTGAAAAGAGGCTATTATTATTCCCATTTTGAAAGAAGGCAAAGGCCCTTTTTCAGTTTCGAGTTATAGGCCTATCTTACAAGCTGCTGGTGCAAAGTCTTCGAAAAAATGATAAAACTGCCAACTTGTACATTTCTTTTAAACAAACAATTTGCTCGACCCATTTCAGTGCGGGTTTCGGGAAAGTAGATCCACCACAGACCACCTTGTTCGTATCGAGGCACAGATCAGAGACGCCTTCGTCCATAAACAATATTTTCTCTCTGTGTTCCTCGATATCGAAAAGGCTTATGATACAACATGGCAATTTGGAATTCTAAGAGACCTGTCCCACCTTGGCATGCGCGAAGGAATGTTTCGCATAATCAAAAGTTACCTGTCAAACCGGACATTTCGTGTCCGAGTGGCCACGGTTCTTTCCCAAACATTTGTCCAGGAAACAGGCGTGCCACAAGGTGGTGTACTTAGCTGCACACTTTTTCTCATAAAAATGAATTCCTTGCGCTTGACCATCCCTCGCAATATGTTTTATTGTACATATGTCGATGACGTTCTGCTTGGCTTTAGATCTTGCAATCTGGCCTTGTGTGAGCGCCAGGTTTAGCTTAATTTGAACAAAGTTTCCGATTGGGGCGAAGAAAATGGTTTTCGTCTGAATGCACAGAAAAGCACGTGTGTATTGTTCTCCAGGAAGAGAGGCATTCATCCCGAACCCTATATTCAACTGCATGGTCAACGTCTTTCCGTTAATACCGAACACAAATTCTTAGGCCTAAACTTAGACACCAAGCTAACCTTCATACCACACATCGAATATTTAAAAAACAAGTGCATAAAAGCTATGAACGTTCTAAAGGTGTTGTCTCGCACTACGTGGGGAAGTGACAAGAAGTGTTTAATGAATTTGTATAAAAGTCCCGTACGTACCCACCTAGATTATGGAGCAATAGCATATAAGTCAGCGACACCTACTGCCCTCAAAATGCTTGATCCTGTTCAACATCTAGGCATCTGTCTCTCCACAGGTGCTTTTCGCACTAGCCCCGTGGAAAGCCTCTACGTGGAATCGAACGAATGGTTGCTCCATCCACAGAGATGTTACATGTCTTTTAAATATTATCTTAATGTAAATGCAGACAAGAATCACCAATCACATTCATTAATGACATGTCAAGCCTTGCTGTATTTGAAAAACGGCCTTCTATGGGACTACCCTACTCACTCCGTTTGAGGGGCCTAGCGAAAGAAACCGGTGTGCCACTTGAACGCCGTTTGATGGCTCCTGCAGTGTACCTGCCACCATGGCAGTGGCAGGTAATAGATTGCAACGTGTCTTTCTTAAAGGTTACGAAGCATGCATCAATTGCATACATCCAGACATACTTCCTAGAACTACAACAGAAATACACATGTCCTGAGTTTTTCACGGATGCTTCCAAGTCCAACACTTCTGTCTCGTACGCAGCCGTGCGCCCATCCTTTTTGGAAGCTGGCGTTCTGCACTCTGATTCAAGCATTTTCACCGGCAAAGCTTATGCGATACTCGCGGCCGTCAAACACATTAAACAAATAAAACTACAGAAGGCAATAATATATACAGATTCCCTTAGCGTAGTAAAAGCTCTGAAAACTCTTAAAAAGCACAAGAACTCTGTCCTTGTCTCGCTCTATTCGCTCTTATGCACAGTCTACTCATCTAAGCAGCATGTTGTAGTCTGCTGGGTGCCAGGACACCGCGAAATTCAAGGCAACGTTCTGGTGGACCAGCTAGCTGGATCCGCCAACAAAACCTCTTCCAATACATCGATACCAGTTCCTGCACACGATTTGAAACCTTTTTTAAGACGAAAGCTCAGAGGCTATTGGCAGATCACATGGGACACACACACAGATAATAAATTGCATGTCATCAAGCCGCAACTTGGTCATTGGCTGCCAGTATCAGTCACTCCACACAGAAGTAATCCTTACAAGGTTAAGAACAGGACATACACATACAACACATTCATTTCTTTTGTCTGGTGGCAATCCACTTTTGTGTGATAGATGTGGAGAAGCACTCTTTGTACTTGACATTTTAATTCAGTGTAAATAATTAGACACGCTGAGAAGACAACACTTTCCGTTACCCTACCGACAACAGATACCACTACATCCTGCAATGTTCAATCGTAGGGAACCACTTTTTAGTCATAAATCATTGTTAGCGTTTTTAAAAGAAATTTGTACTTTTCATATCATATACCCGGGCATTCCGTAGCCCAACCTCTCCAGAGAGGTCTTCGCTGCGGTGGCTACACTCAACAAAGCACTTGCCTCACGGCCCTTGGAAGCAAGGGTGTGAACGATCGAGGCACTGGTTCTTATGCCATACGTGCCCACCATGGTTTTTATTATCACAAACTTTCGTCATTCATTAACACCACACACTTTTCATGACATGCTCATGATTTTATTACTTCTATGTCTTTACATGCCTTAGGACGAGGAATTTTAAGGCCCTTATACAGTCACTAATCACAATCATTGTTCACATCTCTTGCCCCATAAACTGGCGCTCTTTGGTCATCAAATGGCCCTTACACCACAAAGCACCAAACTTCATCATCATCGCTTCTTGGTAAGTACGTACACAGCTACGATAAGTAAGCGTTTAAAGGACGCATGGGACGACACTGGTATCCTGCTATCAGCTGTTTGGCCAATAGCAGGATAGCTCTGGGAATGTGATGCCTATAAGACAAAAGATATTTGTGTAAGATGGCAGGGATAGCTGGAATGAAAAGTAAGCAGTAACATGACACCTTGTATTTCCGAAAAATGTTAACAGCAATAAAATCCTAGAAAGTATGTTACTAAATTAGCAAGAAAAGTTACGTGTTACCTATACCGGCGTTACTTGCAATGCGCTTCCGCCAGCACTGGTTAATACTAGGCCAATGCATTACTGTGTCGCCGTGCGCATAAATAAACGATGACAAGTCGTGAATGTATGGACGTCTTCGCATACACACACACACAAAGGCGAGCACTTTTTTTTATTGGCACACGTGTCTCGCTGTATTTATTGAGAGATTCAACCTCGTGAGTTGTCTGCACACCCACACAGGAGTGTATATAGCCTTTTCTGTACCCTATGCAGCCTACCCTTTTCATGAAGAGGCAATGCTAAAGGAAACATGTCCCATTTTCATACACAGAAGAAATGCTAAATATGAGGGGCGTTCATTTTGCCAAAGAGGAAAGAAAGGTTGATTGATGAATACAGATTTATTCCAGAGAGTAACATACAAAGTGTGTAAAATAGTTTCAAGTACCTCGACATTGAATTTCTTAAAGTATACCACTTCAACAGACATATGTCAGTGGCAATCAGAATTTTCTACCGGGTAATTGCATAGGCATGCCAAGATTTCGAAGGTCTGACATGTCTGCAATGTGAATTGGCAAGAGATGCATTGAGGAATTGAACTATGGCAACATACGCTACGTCTAAACCCGTGATTATCTTGCTTAGTCACTGCAAGCTATGGCATCCATATGGACAAGTGCACATTGTAATGTAGTGTAGATCGGTGGGGTGCATCCTTGTGAGCATGCATAAGGTTGTAGCTATGTACTACAACCTATACTCACTTACAACCTAAGGCAATACATCACCTCCGTTCATGTAACCGTGGCATGGGGTAGCTAGTTCTCACTCGAATTGTAGCACTTCTTGGCTAATGCGAATACTAAGCATATTTAGAACTAAATTGAACTACCTAATCAATGTTTTTGACTGAGGAACGGTGCCAGAGTCCCTAATAATATTTACGAGAAGGATCAAGTATCAGACTTAAAACTAGCAGTCGTGGTGGCCCAATATTTATGGGGCTCGACTGCCACTCTGCATGTCGCAGAATTGAATTCCTGTTGCGGCAACCACATTTTTAATGGAGGTAAAAATGGTTAAGGCTCATCTGCTTAGATTTGGGCACACGTTGAAATACTCCAGGTGGCCTAAATTATGGGAGCCCTCCACTAATAATAATGATATTATGGTGTTGAAAGGTTAATTATTCACAATTAATATAAGCCTAAAACTAGCGACAAAGATGGTCTGCATGGGAAAAGTCAGCTATCTTGAAAAATGCTTGAAATTAGGAAAACAAGTGAGCGCAATTGGACAAATCACCTATGCGAATTCTCAGTTGGAGAGAGTGATGGCAGTGGGTGGAGCTGACCACCAACATCTCATGCTTACACCTACTTTTTCATCGCAGAGGTGCCATCCATTTTTTAGCTATTAGTGCAGTTGTAGATTAGCTCAAAAAACAAAAATATTGAAAGATGGTTTAGATCACGTGACCACCTTCAGCCAATAGCGGCCCGCATTCAACCCATACATCTATAGGGATATGTTTACAAAACACGTGGCCTCTGCCTGTTCCTTAGACATTGGGCTGATCCCCGCTCCCCAATACCAGCCAATTTAATGTGTTATTTTTTGCGTTTATTCAATATGAATTTAGCAGCTTCGAAGACACTAAATACTTTTCATCAGTCATCAAAATGCTTGCAATCTTTAACCCATTTATATCTTGTGCTCATATAAAATCGCAAAGTACTTTATCCAGTAGTACCGAGAGTTAATATCGAGGTGAAGAATGATCAAACATTAATAACTGGTTATGTGCTAGCATCATGAGCCTAGTTTCTCCGCCTTCAATGCAGCTAGCGGAAATTACATCAGTGTTTGTTCCGAAAGAGTGGCGATGACAATCTGAGAATGAGCGAGCAAGGGCTGGCTTCTGGCCGTGAAGGGCGTCGACACACGCCATTTATTTTTATGACAAAAGAATATTTGGTTAGCTGTTCTTGCTTTTTTTGCACGTACATTATGGTAACTTCTAATGTGCAAATATTGTTACAATTACAAGATGTACATTACATGTCAAAGACTGAACATAGCATCTTTTTTTTTTCAGCATAAATTCAATTACCTCTGTACCCCGGCCTCCCCTATTTCTGAATATGGGCCAGTTATTTTCGAGTAAGTGACAAACCCAAGCACAAATCTTCTTTGCGAAAGTCCTAGCTGTACGCCACGTGTGTTGTAGCCGATGGCTGTTCACAATGTCTAAATTAGAGCTTCACAGAGCTTGCTCTTCGAACACGAGTGAAGGCTGTCGCTGGGAACCAGTGCATGCGTCTAGCTGCACTGCGGCCCCTGGCAGCTGACCCGTCTCAAAAGACTCCTTCTATGGCAATGCTTTCAAGTGTTGTCAAGTGCATAGCCGAAGTGAGAAAATTGCCTCATTTAATCGGAAGTGCAGCGCACGTATTTGCAGTCTTGTATGTCGTTTCCAGCATGCGTTGGCTTTCCCGGAGCAGACGAATGTAGTGCTGTTGAGCCTGCCAAGCACGTCAGTGTTACGCCTGCCGACGCGGGGTGACAGGTCTGACATTTTTCTGGAATGTGCGAACCTGCACTACAACTATTCCAACACTAGAGATTTATCTCTATATCTAGGAATTTTTAACCTCCTTCAGTGATTTGGCATCTTTATTGTTGAGTCTAGGGGTTTTTGTAGGGCTCTGGAAATGTGTCATTGCGCGGCCTGATTAAAAGCATTACAACGTGACCACACTCTTTCAATTGCAAAGAAGCTTAAAAAATGATAATATAGGCTATTTCGTGTTTTTTTGTTTATTTAAGACAGTCTTGGTGTTCTGATAAACCATGTTAACAAGATAGCATTTTTGTAATGTGATATCATTGAATACTGTGGTAAATTAAACTCTGTAAGTGCAAGAGTCAAGCACACGCATATCATGAGCTCTCCCTCTCAGAGTGATTGCTGCACCGCGAAACAAAGATAAATTTTGTCTTGTAGTGCACATAAACACGTGTCAGCAGAGAACTTTTATTAAGTGTACGCAAGGCTGTACAGTGGCGGTGAAAATATTGCGGACCACGGGAACGCGTGTCAAACCAGAGTTACTACCGTATATACAGTAACTCTATGTCAAACAGCACCGGGGCGCCTTTTGATGGCTGCCTGCAAAGCTCGGGAGCGCGCCCAACACTTCCAGAACACTCTACCTAACTGGTAGGTGTTCTGTGACTTTACTTCAACAGCGCGCGCACCAGAAGCAACGCAAGGTGTCACTCCTGCTGTCGCCGAGCGATATGGAGAAGGCGCTGGTCAGTGGCAGTGCACGCCACTCGGTGCGCGCCGCATTCTGCGACCAAGTGGCTTTGAAAAGAGGAAAAAGGAAGAAAAAAGCGCAGTTCCGTTACTGCCTCTCTTAATCGAGGGCACCGCAGCAGTTATGCGCAGGGAAGGGGGGAATGGGAATTAAAGAGACAGAAGAGAAGAGGTAGGGGAAGGGTAGTGAAAAGCATTCGATCACTCGCATCACGCGCGCAAGAAAACAAACGCGGCACACGCAACCGACCGAAAGACCGCCGAGAAGCCGGAGGCGAAGAATGCGCCCGAGTAGCGAGGAAAAACACACACACACACACACACACCACCGGAAGTTTGGGCGCTGCGCGACCACGAGGGTAGGGGAGAGAATGTTTACTCCGACGGGGCAACGCCCCCATAGGGGAGGGGGAGAAGAAAGAAGAAAAAAAGGCCATCAGGCAGCTCGGAGCAGCCTACGCAGGCAAAGTCACGTGGGACTCCGAAGAGGCGTGGCGCGCGGCGGGATGTAAACAACGACACGTGCGTGCGCAACGGGCCTCTTTAGAGGCGCGTAAAAAGGTCTGCGTCGCCAAAAATGTCCAGCAGCGCATGGAACGCACGGCGGAGTGTCGCAACGTTCGCCGTGGGGAACAACATGTGTTCTGGTCTCACGTGTGGCAGTCCGAGTTGCGCGTAGGTGTTGTAGAGACGGCGACGAATATCCGCGTATCCCGGGCACTGGCATAGGATATGTTCGACGGTCTCGTCTGCCGGACACTGCACGCACGAAGGGCTGCCCCTGCCACGCTGTTTGAAGAGCCGTTGCGCTGCACGGCTGCATCCCGTACGAAGGCGCAGCAAGAAAGCTCGAGCACGCCGACCGATTCCCGTTGACGGCAGGCGTGCGACAGGTTTGCCGGCTGCTGTGCGGGGGTCCGGGTGAAGAGCGCGGACGTGGCGTGTGATAATCTGCCGCGCCACATCGAAACTGTGTACGAAGTTGGGCGGGTGTGGAGGGGCGTCCTTTGCTAGCGCGTCGGCTGCCTCGTTGCCGCGCACTCCGACGTGTGAGGGCACCCACTGGAAAGACACAGCACACCCACTTCGCACGATCACAGTAAACTTGCGCGTGAGGCGCTGCGCGATCGAAGGGCCGTTTTCACCCTTCGCGAGGGTGAGGAGCGCCGCCCGAGAGTCGCAGAATACGACGACCGATGGCGGCAGCAGGTCGGCCAGCTGATCGGCCGCTAAGTTCAAAGCCGCGAGCTCAGCGGTCGTCGATGTCGCCGGGAGCGGAAGACGGCACTTCCTCTCGGAGCGCCGGAACGACGCTGGCAGCAGCAGCCGAGCCGTCCGTGTACAGATGGAGGTGGCCGGAGTACCGCTCTTCTTCGATCATGGCGCAGGTTTCCTGTAGTAGGGCAGCCCGAGGTGTGTGCCCCTTGCTGCGTATACCTGGAACCCTGATCGAAATGGGCAGCCGGGAGTCCCAGTGTGGTGAATAAGGCAGGAGTCCTGCGAAAGGGGCTCCGGAGATAAGGCTGGCGTACTCCAGCGCGCTGTGGCCCATACCATTGTCGGGCAGCGACAGGAGCCGATGGACCAGCGCCTTGCCCCCTCGCGTCATGTGCATACGCTCCACGTGACGCAGAGCACAAGCCTTGGCTCTGAGCGAGAGAGAAAACTGGTTCGTTTCTGCATAAGTGATGCCCGCTGGTGACGTTCGAGGCAATCCAAAAAGGCGGCGGATGATGCCGCGATGTGCCGTCTCGAGAGTCTCCCATTGAGTCGCACGCAGGGTGACTAAGGAGAACGCGTAGAGGGCCCTGACTCCGGCGACGGCGTTGTAGTACATCCTCAGGGCAATGTCAGGCGAACAGCCCTTGCCCCGCGCGAGGAGAGAGGATGCCGCTCCTGCCACTCTACGAGAGCTTTGTCGGTGGCCGGTAACTGCTGGCTTCCAGCTCAGGCGGTTGGACGCTCTAAGCATTCTGCGATTTCGCTCTGTCGAGAACGTGCATACAGCATCAGTTTTTCGAAAATCGACCTTTGTGATAAGGTTCGCGCGCTGACAGCCAGAGTGATACCTTCCCACAGAACGTGCAGAGAAAAAAAAAAAAAAACCTGAATGAATGGTCAGTAGTGATTTTTACTTTTAACAAGATTAATAAGATCTTGGTCGCAGATTGCACTTTGCTAATAATTTGTTGAGAGTCGACTAGCCTAAATCAACCTAAATGATGATAATCTAGGGATTTTAAAAGGTCGATTTAGGGATAAAACGTCTCCTTGGTTTGGCAGTGGTTTGGCATATCTGGTTTCGAGTCTGTTTTGATTGCAGAATGCATGTCATTGACGAGTTAATTTTGCGGGTTATCACCCACATATTTTAATGATTGCCATGTCGGTCAATAATAGGTCAACAGGGAGCCACTGTGCTGTGTGTGGGTGCACTAACAACTACTGAAAACGAAAACTGCTGTCGAAAACAATTTGCGACGTGCATCAGCAGACAAGGGGTGTTTGTGGCTGCGGGCTCTTCAAGTTACATCGTTTTCCTGTTGACAAGGAGCAGCGACGATTATGGCTTGTCAGCTTAAACAGGAAGAATTTTGTGCCTTCCGAGTGTTCTCGGATATGTTCGCAGCACTTCTCATATGGCGAACGTAGCGCAGTGAGCCCGATTCCGACGCTCAACCTGGGCCACCAATGTGATGAACGATCTAATCATTTGCGACACAATCAGAAAAAATTTCCAAGCGGTACACAGTTCCTCTAAAGGCCAACTCCAGTGATTTTTGGAGGTCAGTAGAAGAAATTCACTGGGTACGTTGCTTTCCTCGTTTTTAAAATTGGTCCCCAATTACAGGGTGGAGATATATGCTTATTCTTTACAAATGAACTTTATAGATTGCCCCGACTCTCCCCAACTGGCTTCTCACAATTATTGGCAACATTGTGTATGCCAACGTGTACGTCAATGCGAAGGAAGTGACAGAATCGAGGTGTTACTACGTCGTATGCTGTTCACAAGGAAACGATCGCTTAACGAACGTTCTGTTTGCTCGACGTGCGAAAATCAGTTGGTTTTGGGCCTGCATGCGATGAGTGTAAAGTGCCGTTGTGTTGTGGTTGCCCAGGATTCCCTGTATGATTACTTGAACCTTCACGAAACACTCAGTGGTAATTATTACCCTTCGTGTCGATAATATATTTTTTTATTTAGCAGTGCCGGCTCACTTCATGGTAAGTTTGTTAATACCGCACCGGCCCAGGGCACATGCGTGAGCATTACGGTAGTGTACCAAGTGAGCACATTACCGTACAGAAACACTTACTCGTGCAAAAGATGGCACGTACTTGGCTTAAAAAATAAGTTCCTTCAGCCCTGCCAGTGCAATTTTAAACTCTAATATTGTCAAACATAGGGACTCTTCCTTTTGGCATCATATGCTAAGAGCGTCCCCTTTATAATGAGGGGGAGGGGGGTGACGTGTGCCACCAGGCGTGCAAAAAAATTAATTATTTTATTTTGGCCTAATGACTTGTCCTCTTCAATTAAGCGCCCTCTTGGTGCCCTCTCGCGTGTGACGTCAGTTTGTGGACTCCGCTCTCAATCGCGCTGCAGCAGCCACTGCTCCTATGCATGGATCGTCTGCTTCAAGCGGGAACTTTGCCGAACGGACAGCCTCGCAAGGGTGAACCAACGCTTGCAACAAATGTTTTCAAGTGCAGTTATGAGTTTGTTTTAGTTGCAGCCCAATTGACCTGGCAGAGAAACCAAGATGGCCAATAAGTACGTAAGCTCGCCGATGCCGCCGACTGCATTACTGGTCAGAAGTGAAATTATGTGCAAGTGTTTTTGCTCCTCATCTGCAGTTTTAACCGTGTGATACTAATGAGTTCGCTTGTTTCAAAATTTCAATAAGTGTGCCTTTCTCCAGCATCTACAAGCATGCAGATGCAGCCACCGAAACGTCCTGGTGTCTCATCGACGACGCGGTGGTGTACGACGCTATGCCAGATTATTCAATGTGTGCAGCCGATGCCATGGAGATCACATCACTGTTGCGGCTTTGGTCCTGCAAAGACCTGAACTTGTGAACCCGCCACACAACGTCCTCGTGGTGATCGAGTGCTGCGCAATTGTGAAATACTGCTTTTGCCTCGGTATGTTTCCTCCGCTTGTGAAAAGGATGTCAGCTTTCACAGAAATCCTAAAGGGCTAGTGTGACATTTTCCTTGAGATATTTTTTCCACTGTGCAATGATAGTGGCCGTGAACACCAGGATATGTGTGATAATCACTGATTCCTGCCACTCTTGCATTTGCAAACAACACATGAGATAATTACTGCAGAGCAGCTGTTTAAACTACTGCTTAGCGGTCAATTGACCGGTACATTCATGGCATTTTTTTTAAATTTTATTTAAGTATACTGCAGACCTTCTCGGTCCAAGCAGGAGTGGTACATAGGATATACAAACAATGATGCCACGTACAGAAAGGCACCGATACAATCCAAGAAGAAAAAAACTATTGAATTCCAAGTAGCCAAAACAACAGTGTCATAATGCAACGTTCAGAATCATGCTAAAAAGACAAACCAGTCAAAGGGAAAGAAACTGCTCACAATAATCCCTATTCGTACATTTGTGTCTATTTTCAATAGTTTAATCTTTTCAATAAAGGATTCTACTGTGTCACAGTTCACAGCTATTAATGGAAGTTGATTCCAATATGCAATTGATGACGGAAAAACAGAGTTTTTGTGAATGTTGTTGTGACTTGTGGGCAGTCGTATTGTCTTATTGTGGTTAGTTCTCGTGGAATGCCTGAAAGGTTCAAGAAGATAGTCTGATCTGGATATTGTATATTTCCCATGATAAGAAGATACAGGAATTTAAGTTTAGAATGTATTCTCCGTTCGGAAAGGCAATGAAGTTCGGCTCTTTTACGCAGATTAGTAACACTGGTATACCTGGAGTAATCGGAAAACACAAATCGAACTGCTAAGTTTTGCACTGCTAAGTTTTGCTAAGTTTTGCAACTACACTTCTATAGTAGTTTTGCATCTACTATAGAAGGGCAAATCGGCATCAAATTACCAAATATGAGCTAATCGTGCTTGGTTTCAGTTAATGGGCGTCGACAGGGTGCAAGCCCATGTTGTATATTGCAGTAAGAGAAGTCTTGAGTGGTAGGTGCTAGTGTGACTCAGGAAGGGGGCGAGTACCGCCTTAATACACCCCCTGGCGGATGCAAATGAATGATTGCAGTCTGTGAGAGCGACATCATGAAGTAGGTCTTATTAATACCACACACATACCCACAAAATTATGTGACAACCTTCAGTGAATGTGCACACTAAACAGTGACGGTCGGTTTCGCTTATGAATTTATGGTAAGCAGTGCGCTAGGCGCGAGCTTGTCTACATATATATATGTAGGTACTCCAACCAAATAAAACGGTAGCCTCAGATCTTCTGTGCTGCTCAGATGTGCTCACGAGGCACGCTTAGCTGAGGCGATTTGGAGTCTGCATCGTCGGTTCCTTGTCTAGAGGTCTTCGCTGCAGGTTTTGGGACGGCCCCTCACCTGGTGTAAGGAAGTACTGCTGAGCTAGGCGCTAAAACACAGTTAAAAGCTTACCGAAAATTGGAGCGTAAGTCACTGTCAGCGAAGTTCTTGTTGCACATGGTCGATAAAGACGAGGCGTGCTTTTTTTTTGCGAGTTTTACTATCTCCTCAGCTTCGGGCTCTTAGGATAGTTGTGAAAGCTAATGCCCTTTTCATGGGTGGGTGATCATACAGAGGTACAGAGCAGTTCTTCACCACAGAAAGCGAAATCCACTCAGAAAGCGGAACCCACTCAGGAATTGTTCTTGTGAATGGAGGGTGCGACAACAATAAACAGCTCTCTGAAAAGTTGCACTCGCCGATCTTAATACAATGCATTAGCAGCCGAGCAAGACCAAATGCTTTCGTATGTCGTTTCAGGCATACCTAGAAACAGTTACACTCACGCTGAAATGACCGTACAAACCACACTACGAGAACGTGAATGACGTGCGCGCACATAGAAACACGACGTGGCTACCAGACGACGCATGAAGCAATCCACACTTCACCACTTCGGCCAGTTGCCGCCAGGCGGCGACTCTGCTCAATCTCGCGGCCAGATTCTTCAGCTGGCGGCGCTGCGAACCGCGCTTGTATGACGTCAGTTCAAGGATTCGCGCCCCTTTCTTGGCTCTGCAAAGAGCCAGTTCAATTGGTTATCTTGTGTGTGGTGGCTAACGACGCTGTTCTAACAACCGTGGATGGATCCGCTTTTAGCGCTCATTTAAAAAGCACAACGCTTTGTTTCTTAAACTGCGGCGTGCAGAACTGCTTCTGTACCTGTATGATGGTGCAACAAGCGATGGTGTAAGGGCGCTTGTTGAATCGTATGGCACGCACAACCCTGTCCCATATCCAAGCAAAAAAGTAATTGAAATCTTCACAAGACTTGTACTCGAATTGAACAGCTTTGAATTTAAAACAACCAGTACTACCTTGAAATCAGCGACACGGCAATGGGTAAAAAAATGGCCCAAATTACGCTAACATATTCATGCACCACATAGAGTCCAATTTCTTTCATCTTGTGATATCAAACATTATTCTATAAACGGTACCTAGATGATATATCTTAATTTGGACACATCCTGAAAACGAGCTCCTCAAATTCATACAGGCATTCAACCATGTACACCCCAGCATTTATTTTACACACTCCTACTCTAACACTGAAATAAACTTTCTTGATGTACTCATTCGAGTTGACGATAGTGTGTTGTAACTAGCGTATACGAAAACCAACGGACAGGCAACAATACTGCACTTCAAAAGCTGCCACCCGCGACATTGCAAGACCAGCATTCCCTATTCCCAAGCACACAGATTCCGACGAATCTGCTCCCCCGCACCGAGGACTTCCACAAAAACAGCACACTATGCGCGAAGTACTCCTTAATCAAGAATACCCGCCAGCTATCATCGATGACGCCATCAAATAAGCTGAAACTCTGGACCGCCAGATTCTTCTCAACCACCAGAAAAAAACGCCGACCAACACCGCAACAAAAACTTGCTATTAACTTTCACGAGCAACCCACCGAACATAAACAAGGTCCTAAGGAAAACACTTTAACATATTGGAACAGAGCGTGCCTATCCAAAATTTTCACTTCTCCCCCTTGTGTGGTATACAGACGGCCGAAAAAATATAAGGAACTGAAAAAGGGTTTATTGGTGACTGTTGCGACGGTGGTCCTACAATGAAACCGATCGGACAAGAGCAACGGTCAAGCAGATACCGGCGATGATGAGCACGAGCCGAGCGAGAGAAGCCCAGCACCCAGTACCCAAGCGGTGGCGATGTTGCTTGCAAACGATGCGTTTTCTTCTTCACAATTTGCCCCCGCCGAAAAAGAGCCATCCTGGCGACCTAAGAGTCTGGAGGCAGAGGGCTATGATATGGCTTAAGGCGGGTGACGTGGACGATGTCACGTCCACTCCGGCGCATGTCGTCAGATGGGGAAATTGGCTCAATGAGAAATTCACCGGCGAGGTTTGTTCCAAAACGCGGTATGGGCCCTCGTACTTTGGAACGAGTTTTGAGGAAATGCCGTGGGTTTGGTAAGGAACAGCCAGCCATACAAGTGATCCCGGGAATAGCTGGGGCTTTGTGAAGAGTCGGGGCGTTGTTTTCTTTCTGGCGCTGTTGTTCTTGGTGACGTAAAGGTTGCGTTGCGAGTTCACGGCACTCTTCCGCATTTCGGGCAGCTTCGGACACAGATGTGCATCGGATGCGTCAGGATGGTATGGAAGGAGAGTGTCGATGGTGTGGGATGGTTCGCGTCCATAAAGAAGAAAGAAAGGTGAAAATCCAGTGGTAGACTGTGCCGCGGTGTTATATGCGAACGTGATGAATGGAAGAATGCGATCCCAGTTAGTATGATCGGATGTCACATACATGGCGAGCATATCGCCAAGGGTGCGGTTAAATCTTTCCGTGAGCCCGTTTGTCTGCGGTGGTATGCCGTGGTCTTGCGATGAACAACATGGCATTCAGGAAAGCAGAGACGTGACGACTTCTGATAGGAAGGCTCGACCTCGGGTCGCTTAGTAGTTCTCGAGGTGCACCATGTCGTAGTATGAAGCGATGAAGGATGAAGGATGTTGTTACGTCCCGCGCAGTGGCACTTGAAGGGCGGCGGTCTCAGCGTAGCGTGTTAAATGGTCCAACCGCGACTATGATCCACCGATTTTCATCTGATGTTGTTGGTAGAGGGCCATAGAGATCAATGCCGATCCGATCGAAAGGTTTGGGCAGGGCACGGAAGCGGTTGAAGCGCACCGGACGAAGTGGAAAGGCGGTGATTTTCGGCGTTGACAGTCAGGGCAGCCCATAACGAATTTTCGAACGAAATTATACATTCCGCGCCAGTAGAAGCGATGGCGAATGCGTTCGTAAGTTTTAAACAACTCCGGCATGACCACATTGG
>WOVY01016170.1:0-37307 GCA_013436015.1 Rhipicephalus annulatus
CACACAGTCGCAAAGAATGGCAAACGCTGCATGTGGGCCCGGCAGCACTAAAAGGTCGGCGCTTGCTCAAGGTCGGCGCTTGCTCGTTCAAGGTCGGCGCTTGCTCGTTCAGTTGCCGCTCGTCGGTTGGTTTGTACGGCGCGTCGACGTCCAAGGTCGCGGTGAAATGAATTCCAACGAATCCACAAACACAATGATCGACCGTCCCTTCGACCAGCGCCATCCTTTCGCATACGTGTGTACGTGTTCACTCATTTAACACCCCCTCCTACAACCACGTTAACCAATTTAGCCATCGACCCAAGTAAGTCGCAATTTAACACCCCATTTCACACCACGTTAACCAATTTAGCCATCGACCCAAGTAAGTCGCACTTTAACACCCCGTTAACCAATTATATGCTCCGCATCCTCCTCAGTGTTCCCCCGAGGGAAGCTGCGGGCAATTTTTTTGTTATCGTTCCGAAACACCACACGATTCTCAACGCAAACCGCACCTGCAGGTTTCGAGGAAGGTTCCGGACTGTAGTAGATCATTTCGATAAGATCACGCCCACTGTGCGAACGGTACAGATTGTTCTGGAACCTACGCCACCGCCAGCGATAACGCTAGAACATTCGACGGCAAAGGTATAAATGCCGACGCGCTTCGCCGCTTGGTCAGTTGTGATCGAAGGCCGACGCTGCGTTCGCCGCTATCAGTCCGAGACTGCTATCTGTGCAAGACTGCTGCTGTAATTAGACTTTCCCTTTACCGGGCACAGGTTTCGCCCAAATAAACAGTTTAAATCCCAACACGAAGTTTCCCTGTCTTTGGCCACGTCACGGACCCCGTGACATCTGGTGGAGGTGCTGCTTCGTTCATTTACCGGACGCCCCCGTCAAGCCGTGAACCCAGCCCCCGTCGCGGAGAAGACACAGACGCCAACCAAGAGCAGTGTACGAGCCGCCGACAGCACGGTCTCCCACCGGAGTACGGCCTTCTACAAGACAAGGCGCGGAAAGGACCAAGACCATGACCTCGACTGCAGCGACAATGACAACCAGAGCGTCCCAGCCCGCGATCGTCATTCATCAACCCAGGGAACCCACCAACGTTCCATGGCTCATCGTTTGAAGACCCGGAAACCTGGCTAGAAACTACGACCGCGTGGCCGCCCTCAACCACTGGGACAACGAAGAAAAGCTCCGTCGTGTGTACTTCTACCTGGAAGACACGCAAGGACCTGGCTAGAGAATCGGGAGTCCACGCTCCGAACGTGGGATGTCTTCTGCGGCGCATTTCTGCAAACGTTCGCAAGCGTCGCTCGCAAAGACAGGGCCGCTGCTCTACTCGAGACCCGGATTCAGCTACCAAATGAAAAGGTTGGAATTTTCACAGAGGAGATGACCCGCCTATTCCGTAACGCTGACCCAGACATGCCTGAGGAAAAGAAAGTTCGTTTCCTCATGCGAGGGGTCAAACAGGAGCTCTTCGCGGGACTAATGAGGAATCCACCCGAACACCGTCCAAGAACTTGTATCCGAGACGACCACCATCGAGAAAATGCTGGACATGCGCACCAGACAGTATAATCGTCGCCTGACTCCAGAATGCGTTTGCTGCTCAAACCAGTGGCTCCGACGACCTGCGTGAAACGATCCGAGCGATCGTGCGAGAAGAGCTGCGCAAACTGTTGCCTTAGGCGCAGGCTCAAGTGGATTCGATCGCCGACATTGTGCGAGAAGTCCGGCAATCGCTTCGAATTCCCGAAACACCGCCGCCCGAGCCAGAAAACTATGAGCTACGCCGCTGCAGTGCGCCACAACGCTCCTCCCCGTTCACGCCAAAACGCCGCCCCCGTCACACTTCCGTCGCCAGACGCCACCCGCCGCCACCACCCCAACCGACGTCCTACCGTTCCCCAGCGGACCAGCGCAGTGCACCGAGGGAAAACGGACGTTTGGCGTGCACCTGACAACCGCCCGCTCTGCGACCACTGCGGCGAGGCCGGGCACACATACCGCCGTTGCCAGTACCGACAGATGGGACTGCGTGGCTTCGCCGTCAATGCACCGCGTCCGCAGCCAGGAGATCGGCCACGTGGACATCGCCGACTACCTGGCAGGAACTCAATGGACACCACGAAGTCCTTCCCGTTCGCCCGTCGCCCAGCCGGCCGCATGTCACCGCACCCCCGGCAGTACTCTGCCCAACGCGGGGCCGGTCTCCTAGCCCGTATCCGGGAAACTAAGGGCAGCAACCGATGGAGGTGCGGTTGCTGTGCGACGAACTACCGAAGATCCGCCGACGACGACGCCGACGCGACGGAGCTTTTGAACACAACACCAACCAGGCAAAGCCCTGAAGGCAAAAGCTCGCTTACCGAAGGAGGCCGGACGACGCAACATGGAAGCAGCGGAACAAGCCGACGCAGCCATGACCCGACGCCACGCCCTAACTGTATTGCGAGACGGCGAACTAGCGACCTCGACGTTCTTATCGACGGCCACAGTGTGACTGCTCTCGTCGATACTGGAGCCGACTATTTTGTCATCAGTGGGTTGTTCGCCGCGAAGTTAAAGAAAGTGAGGACATTTGGAAAGGCCCTGAAATCCGCACAGCCGGAGGTCATCTCGTAACGCCTGCAGGAATCTGCACAGCGAGAGTCACCATTAACGGCCGTATTTATCCTACAGACTTCGTAGTCCTACAGCGTTGCTCGAGAGATGTCATCCTTGGCATAGACTTCTTATGCCTCCATGGTGCTGTCATCAACCTAAAAACAAGGTTGATAACGTTTATCCACAGAAGAAGCACTACCGCCGCGCACGCCGTCAGGACACCATGCCTTGAATATGCTGGAAGAACAAGTCACCATTCCGCCTCGCTCAAGCGTCATTATTTCAGTCGGCGTTCCTAAATCACCTGACCTGGAAGGCGTCGTTGAAGGCAGTCAGCATCTGTTGGTCACCCGAAATATTCGCGTCGCAAGAGGAATTGCAGAGCTGCGGGGAGGCAAAGCAACAGTTATGCTCACGAATTTCAGCAATGAGTACAAACATGTGAACAAAGGAACAACGGTCGCATACATCAACGAAATTGTCGAAGCCACCAGTGCTTTCGCCCTCGCCGATTCTGCGGAACCTGCTCAGAGGAACCAAGCCCCTCCCATAGCTTTCGACGTCAATCCCAGATTTCCGAACGATAAGCAAGAACAGCTCGAGGTCCTGCTCCTGCAATACGAAGAATGCTTTCGTCGTCATCGAAAATTCGGCATACCCCAATCACGAAACATCGAATCATAACCGAAGAAAATGCCAGACCACTCCGTCAGAGTCCGTACAGTCTTTCGACGCGAGAACGTGAGGCAATGAAGAGACAAGTTGATGAAATGCTGCGAGATGACATTATACAGCTGTCCAAGAGTCCGTGGGCATCCCCCGTGGTGTTAGTGAAGAAAAAGGATGGGACCCTACGTTTCCGCGTCGATTATCGCCGCCTGAACGAAATCACAAGAAAGGACGTGTATCCTCTCCCACGAATAGACGACGCACTTGATCGGCTCCATAACGCCAAGTACGTCTCGTCAATGGACCTCAAGACTGGCTATTGGCAAATCGAAGTCGACGAAAGAGACCGAGAGAAGACGGCGTTTATAACACCGGACGGCCTCTTCGAGTTTAAGGTGATGCCCTTCGGCCTTTTCTCAGCGCCTGTAACTTTCGACACGTAATAGATACAGTACTGGCAGGATTGAAGTGGCAGACTTGCCTTGTGTACTTGACGACGTCGTCGTGTTTTCCTCGAGTTTCGACGAGCATCTTCGGCACCTTGAAGCTGTACTTCAAGCCATCAAGGCGTCCGGACTCACGCTGATGCCAGAAAGTGCAGATTTGCGTATGAGGAGCTCTTGTTTCTGGGGCACATTATCAGCAAGTCTGGAGTTCGTCCCGATCCACGGAAAACAGCCGCCATCGCCGACTTCCCGCCGCCCACTGACAAGAAGGCCGTGCGCCGGTTTCTGGGCCTGTGCGCCTATTATAGGCGGTTCGTGAAAAACTTCGCCCGCATCGCCGATCCTCTCACTAACCTTACCAAGGCCGACTCGGAGTTCAAGTGGGAAACGCCACAGGAACACGCTTTCTAGGAGCTTAAACATCGCCTCCAGACACCTCCGTTACTTGCCCATTTCGACGATTTCACCGAGACAGAAATACATACTGACGCAAGCAGCGTAGGTCTTGGCGCCGTTCTTCTGCAGAGGGCTGACGGACTTGAAAGGGTTATTAGTTACGCCAGCCGATCGCTATCCAAAGCAGAAGCAAATTATTCCACAACAGAAAAGGAGTGCCTCGCCATCATCTGGGCTACGTCAAAATTTCGCCCCTACCTCTACGGCAGGCCCTTCAAAGTTGTGAGCGACCACCACGCCTTGTGTTGGCTAGCCACCTTGAAGGACCCTTCAGGTCGCCTCGGAGCCTGAGACTTCAAGAATATGACATTACTGTCATTTACAAGTCCGGCAAAAAACACTCCGACGCTGACTGTCTCTCTCTTGCGCCTGTTGACCAACCACTACGCGACGACTCAGATGACGACTACTTCTTGGGAACGATAACTACCGACGAGTTCGCTGAACGACAGCGGGCCGACCCGGAACTTAAAGCCCTAATAGAATACCTCGAAGGCAGGACCGCCGAAGTCCCGAAGGTATTCAAGCGCGCGCTTGCGTCGTTCTTTCTACGGAACGGTCTTCTACAAAAGAAAAACTTTTCACCGCTTCGAGCTAACTACCTCCTTGTGGTGCCTTCAGCTCTGCGACCAGAACTCCTGCAGGCCCTGCACGACGATCCGACGGCAGGGCACCTCGCTGTTTCCCGCACGCTCGCGAGAATACAAGAAAGGTACTACTGGCCACGTCTTACCACCGACGTCACTCGTTATGTGAGGACATGCCGGGACTGTCAGCGACGCAAGACACCGCCGACAAGGCCAGCGGGACTTCTGCAGCCAATTGATCCACCTTGCCGACCTTTCCAGCAGATTGGTATGGACCTACTGGGGCCGTTCCCGACGTCGGCTTTCGGAAACAAGTGGATCGTGGTAGCTACAGACTACCTCACCCGCTACGCCGAGACAAAAGCCCTGCCAAAAGGCAGTGCATCCGAGGTAGCTAAGTTCTTCGTCGAAAATATCGTCCTACGTCACGGCGCCCCGGAGGTTCTTATCACCGACAGAGGAGCGGCATTCACTGCCGACTTATCTCAAGCGATCTTGGCATACAGCCAAACAAACCACCGCCGGACGACAGCGTACCACCCACAGACCAGCGGCCTCACCGAGCGGCTTAACAAGACGATCCCCGACATGCTGTCAATGTACGTCGATGTCGAACACAAGACGTGGGACGCCATTCTTCCGTATGTGACCTTCGCATACAACACGGCGGTGCAGGAGACGACGCAGATATCTCCATACAAATTGGTCTACGGAAGGAGCCCGGCAACGACGCTCGATGCCATGTTACCCAACGTCACCGACGAAGAAAACCTCGATGTGAGCGAGTACCTTCAACGCGCCGAAGAAGCCCGACAACTTGCACGTCTCCGTATCAAGAATCAACAGACGACCGACAGCCACCGTTGCAACCTTCGACGACGCTTCGTGGAATACCAGCCCGGTGAACGTGTTTGGGTGTGGACGCCGATACGCCGACGTGGACTAAGTGAAAAGCTTCTGCGACGGTACTTCGGACCATACAAGGTGGTTCGACGTCTCGGCCCACTTGATTACGAGGTTGTCCCCGACAGCATCACGAACTCTCAACGACGCCGATCGCGACCTGAAGTCATCCATGTCGCGCGCCTCAAGCCGTTTCATGCACGTTAACAAACTGAAACAGTGTTTTTTTGTATTATTGTTGTATTGTAATTTATTCATTGTACTTTCTTGCATTATTATTGTACCTTAATCTTTAGTTAAAGCATCAGGACGATGCCTTTTTTTTCAGAGGGGGTCAATGCCACGTTCCATTTCACAAGTTTTTGTTATCGTTCCGAAACACCACACGATTCTCGGCGCAAACCGCGCCTGCAGGTTTCGAGAAGGTTCCGGACTGTAGTAGATCATTTCGATAAGATCACGCCCACTGTGCGAACGGTACAGATTGTTCTGGAACCTACGCCACCGCCAGCGATTACGCTAGAAAATTCGATGGCAAAGGTATAAATGGCGACGCGCTTCGCCGCTCGTCAGTTGTTGATCGAAGGCCGATGCTGCGTTCGCCGCTATCAGTCCGAGACTGCTATCTGTGCAAGACTGCTGCTGTAATTAGACTTTCCCTTTACCGGGCACAGGTTCGCCCAAATAATCAGTTAAATCCCAACACAAAGTTTCCTGTCTTTGGCCACGTCACGACCCCATGACAATATATATATATATATATATATATATATATATATATATATATATATATATATATATATATATATAGGCAGGCATGGTGGTTGAGTGGCCCTAGCGTTGCATATTGCCACGTGCCATGCCGTTCTGCGCAGTTGCCACTATCGAGCGACAGTCGTCGCGTCAGTTAGATAGGCAAGAGCGGACTGCGATTACCTTCCGATGGCCCATCGTATCAGACAGTGCAGTATCTGATGATAGATGTGCGCATGTTCTGTGTTGTCTTTTCAGCGCTTAAATAACTGGCAGCGCATAAGCTGTGGGTTGTTCTTTTGGTGGAACGGCAACTGTGCATAGGCACGCCGCTCCGATTCTGTGAGTTTTCCTTTTGTGTCCTAAGCGAGAGGCACAAGTACGCCTCCTTATTAATAAACCTTGTCTGCTGCACCCTCGTCTTCTGTGGCTTCTAGTGACGACGACACACGTGACATCTGGTGGAGGTGCTGGGTATGTTCAGTAACCCCTCGCGCAGCCGTGACACCAGTCCTAACCAAGCAAAGGAAGACGACCAGAGAAGAAGCCGCCGACAGCTAGGACTTCCCCCGGAGCACGGCCTCCTTCCAGAAAAACTACCCGCCACGAAAGAAGCCAGGCCTGTCAAGATGAGTGAAGCCCAGTTGCCAACAGCCGTCGTATTGCAGCAACCCCGTGAACCCCCTAAATTCCGCGGAACGCAGTGTGACGACCCCGAGGACTGGCTGGAACAGTTCGAGCGCGTGGCGGCCATCAACAAGTGGAATGACGAAGCGAAGTTGCAGTGGGTCTACTTCACACTGGAAGAGTCTGCGCGTACCTGGTTTATCAACCACGAATCCGTGCTTAGGACGTGGGAGGACTTCAAATGCAGCCTTCTTCGGACGTTTTCAAGCGTCGCTCGCAAGGAACGGGCGGAGAGGCAGCTGCATTCACGCTTCCAGCTGCCTAACGAGAGCGTCGCTGTCTTCGTCGAAGAAATGAAGCATCTGTTTGGTCGAGCAGATCCGGAAATGCCAGAGGAAAAAAAAACTTGGATTCCTTATCAGAGGAGTGAAGGAAGAACTTTTTGCTGGATTAATGCGCAATCCACCGCAAACTGTCTCCCAATTTGTAACGGAAGCAGCCGCCATGGAAAAGATTCTCGATGTGCGGCGGAGACAGTATGGACGCCCTGCTCCGGTAGGCGGTACGTCGCCAGTCGAGCTTAATGCTGTAACCGTCAGCGACCTTCGGGACACCATAAAGGCTGTTGTGCAAGAGGAACTACGAAAGATGTTCCCGAGTTCTTGTCCTCAAGTGGCGACCTTGAGCGATGTCGTCAGACAAGAAGTTCAACAGGCGCTGGGAACCGGACCATTAGTTCCACCAAGCCAGGAGCCTGAGTGGGCTCCACGAGGACCACAAATCATGTCGTACGCCGCTGCCGCGCGCAACCCGGTGCGCCCCGCACAACCGACGTACTCTCCACCGCCACGCCCACAACCAAATGTCTACCGACCTCCTGCCGAGAGAGCCGTCCCTAGAAAGTCCGACGTGTGGAGGACTGACGACCATCGCCCGCTGTGCTTTCACTGCGGTGAACCTGGCCACTTGTATCGTAACTGTTTCTATAGGAACCTCGGATTACGTGGATTTCACGTCGGTGCTTCACGTCCGCAACCTGGTCAAAGGCCAGCTGAGATTGAAGACTATTTGCAGCGACAAAGTTTGCCAGCGGGCCGCCGCAGGTCACCATCGCCTTCGTCTCGCCGTTACCCATCGCCACACCCTGCCAACACAGGAGCATCACGGGGAAGATCCCCTAGCCCTCATTTGGGAAACTGAAGACGGCAACCAATGGAGGTGTGGTTGCTGCCCGGCGCACCCCTGAAGAACCTCCCCCGCCCGAAAGTCCCAGTGGAGCAACACTACCTGCAGCATGTGAGAAACACGAGCGACATATCAGCACTAAGTTCCGTTCAAGCCGCAACAGTACACCACGACAGACCTGCAACGCCAAGGTAAAATCGACCGATCTGGCAGTGAAAATCGACAACTGGGACGTAATTGCGTTGGTTGATACCGGTGCCGACTTCTCCGTCATGAGTGCGGTGTTCGCCGACCAGCTGAAGAAGGTGCTGACTTCGTGGGAAGGCCCGCAGGTACGAACAGCAGGCGGTCACGTCATAACACCAAAGGGAAGATGCACAGCTCGTGTGGATGTGGAAGGGCATACGTACCCTACTGTTTTCGTCGTCCTGGACCAGTGCTCTCGGAACGTCATTCTCGGTGCGGACTTCCTTTCGGCAAACAAAGCAATCATAGATCTTCAAGCGCAAACAATCACCCTGTCACCAGATACGGGCGTCACGCGAAATCCAAGTCCTGCATTATCAGCGGCGCTAATGATTCTCGACGAGCACGTCACTCTGCCACCACGCTCGAGTGCTGTCATCCCCGTGGGCGCTGACTGCTGCATCTGCGCGGAAGGTTTGGTCGAGGCCAACCAGAGTTTGCTCTTTGAAAAAGGTTTGGCTATCGCCAGAGGAATCGTCCACATCGTTGAAAGAACCGTCAGTGTACTGATCACTAATTTCTGCTCGGAATATCGTCACCTTGCAAAGGGCACCACTGTGGCACTATTCGAGACCATCCCGGACATAAGCGATGTACTCACAATCGACGACGCACTCCATCCTCGTACACACGACGTGTTCTTTAACGTGAATCCGGCGTTGCCCCTGGAAAGACATGAAAGGCTGCGGAAACTGCTCTATAGATACCAGGATTGTTTCGCCACGTCACCAAAGATCCGCCAGACAACGCTTGTAAAACATCGCATCATAACTGATGAAAATGTGCAACCAAGTCATCAATCGCCGTACCGTGTGTCCATGAAAGAGCGCGAGGCAATCCGGAAACAGGTACAAGAAATGCTTCATGACAACATCATTGAGCCCTCCCAAAGCCCGTGGGCTTCCCCTGTAGTGATCGTGAAAAAACGGGACGGCACTCCAAGATTCTGCGTCGACTATCGCCGACTCAATAAGGTAACGAGAAAGGACGTTTATCCGCTCCCTCGAATTGATGACGCCCTCGATCGTCTCTGCAATGCCAGATACTTTTCATCTATGGATCTAAGGACTGGCTACTGGCAGGTGGAAGTTGACGAAAGGGATCGCGAAAAGACGGCGTTTATTACACCAGATGGACTATACCAGTTTAAAGTCATGCCATTTGGACTTTGCACTGCCCCGGCAACTTTTCAAAGAGTAATGGATACCGTATTGGCTGGCCTTAAATGGCAAACGTGTTTGGTGTATTTGGACGACGTCATAGTCTTCGCTCCATCTTTCGAGGAACACATCAGCAGGTTAAAAGTGGTACTTGATGCACTTAAGGCTTCAGGACTTACGTTAAAGCCCGAAAAATGTCGTTTTGCCTACGAGCAGCTGAAGTTCCTTGGTCACGTCGTCAGTTCTGCCGGCGTTCTACCAGACCCCGAGAAGACAGCTGCAGTTCGAGACTTCCCGCGGCCCCGCGAAAAGAAGAGCCTCCGAAGCTTCCTCGGACTTTGCACGTACTATAGGCGCTTTGTCAAGGACTTCTCGCAGGTCTCCGAGCCCCTGACACGTCTAACGAAAGAAGACAGCTCGTTTGTGTGGGAGGCACCCCAAGAAGAAGCGTTTCGGGAGCTCAAAAGACTTCTTCAAGCGCCCCCCATTTTGGCCCACTTTGACGAGAACGCGGCAACAGAAATCCACACCGACGCCAGCAGTGTCGGCCTCGGTGCCGTTCTTGTTCAAAGGCGGGATGGACAAGAACACGTCATCGCCTACGCCAGTCGATCTTTGTCTAAGGCAGAGTGCAATTATTCCACGACCGAAAAGGAATGCTTGGCAATTGTGTGGGCAACTTCCAAATTCCGCCCATATTTGTACGGCAGGCCTTTTACCGTCATTACCGACCACCATGCTTTATGCTGGCTTGCGAACCTAAAGGATCCATCCGGACGTCTCGCAAGGTGGAGCTTGCGGCTCCAAGAGTTCGACATATCGGTAGTGCACAAGAATGGAAGAAAGCATTCCGACGCAGATTGCCTGTCTCGAGCCCCGGTTGAGCAACCACCACCGTGTGCAGACGACGATGCCAGTTTTCTGGGCATGATTACCGCTTCCGACTTAGCCGCCCAACAACGGGCCGACGCTGAACTGAACTGTCTCATTGAACATCTTGAAGGAAAACGTGTGGAGATACCCAAAACTTTCAGGCGTGCTCTTCACACATTCTGCTTAAAAGACGGTGTCCTTGTGAAAAAGAACTTCGACTCTAGGAAGAGCACCTACCTTCTCGTCGTGCCGTCGTCATTGCGTGAGGAAATCTTGCAGGCGTCACATGACGAACCAACCTCCGGGCACCTTGGGTGTACACGAACGCTTTCGCGGATCCGTGAGCGTTACTACTGGCCGCGCATTCTAGAAGACGTCAAGCATTACGTGCGGACGTGCCGAGAGTGTCAACGCCGCAAGCGACCGCCAACAAAACCCGCTGGACTACTCCAGCCACTTCAACCCTCAACAAGGCCTTTCGAACAAATCGGAATGGACTTTCTGGGACCCTTCCCGACGTCTACCGCAGGAAATAAGTGGATCATTGTGGCGACAGATTACCTGACTCGCTACGCAGAAACCCGCGCCCTTGCTCGAGCCACTGCTGAAGAAGCCGCCAGATTCTTCGTTCACCAAATTGTCCTGCGCCACGGTGCACCTCAGGTCCTTATCACTGACAGAGGAACAGCCTTCTGTTGCGAACTGATGCAAGCCATTTTGCGGTACAGACACACCACTCATCGCCGAACTACCGCATACCACCCGCAAACTAACGGTCTCACAGAACGGCTCAACAAGACGCCGGCGGACATGATGTCGATGTACGACGATGTCGAACATAAAACATGGGATGAAGTGCTCCCATATGTCACCTTCGCATATAATACGGCCGCCCAGGAGACAACCGGGCAGACACCATTCGCTCTTGTTTACGGACGGGAAGTGACAACGACTCTGGACGCAATGTTGCCGCACCTAAACGAAGGCGACCCGAACCCGGACGTAGCGGTATTTCAACAACGCGCTGAAGAGGCCAGGCAGCTGGCTCGACTGCGAACGGCAACCAAGCAAGCGACGGATGCCCGACACTACAACCTGCGACACCGCCATCAGGAATACACACCCGGCGAACAAGTTTGGCTATGGGCACCAGTTCGCCGACGAGGCCTCAGCGAAAAGCTTCTGCGGCGTTATTTTGGCCCTTACAAAATTGTTCGTCGCGTAGGGCCACTGATCTATGAAATCGTCCCGGATGGTGTGACAGACTCCCAGCGTCGACGTGTGCGGTCTGAAATTGTTCACGTCGTGCGTTTGAAACCCTATTATGCGCGCTAGCAGACATGTGCGCTTGTCCCTCTATTTTTTTTTGTCAAATCTTCAGTGCCTCATGACTTCAGTGCTTGCTTTCAACATCGAGGTGATGTTTTTTGAAGGGGGGAGCAATGCCACGTGTCATGCCGTTCTGCGCAGTTGCCACTATCGAGCGACAGTCGTCGCGTCAGTTAGATAGGCAAGAGCGGACTGCGATTACCTTCCGATGGCCCATCGTATCAGACAGTGCAGTATCTGATGATAGATGTGCGCATGTTCTGTGTTGTCTTTTCAGCGCTTAAATAACTGGCAGCGCATAAGCTGTGGGTTGTTCTTTTGGTGGAACGGCAACTGTGCATAGGCACGCCGCTCCGATTCTGTGAGTTTTCCTTTTGTGTCCTAAGCGAGAGGCACAAGTACGCCTCCTTATTAATAAACCTTGTCTGCTGCACCCTCGTCTTCTGTGGCTTCTAGTGACGACGACACACGTGACAATATAGTCCAGTAGATCCTCCGTGAGTGGTCACAACGTAGTTTATTTCGACGTTTCGGCCTAGAGTCTGGCCTTCATCAGGATCCTGATGAAGGCCAGACTCTAGGTTGAAACGTCGAAATGAACCACGTTGTGACCGCTCACGGAGGATCTACTGGACTATATATATATATATATATATATATATATATATATATATATATATATATAATCTCCATGCATGCATAATTTGCGTGCATATATCTGCTTTCAATCATAACTGCTGCCAAGACGAACAAGTAGGTATTCTTAAGCACAGAGCCTTATTAATCACAAACGCAATAACAAATGAAAAGAAAGTAGCACTACTACTACAATCAAAAATATGATTTGTCTTCTCTCAAGATACACTGCCCCAGGCATATCTCCGTACTTTAATCAAGTGAACGATATGCGAATTCAATTTTTGACGAAACAACAAAACTCAGTGAGACACATGCAATGGGCAACACGAGCCACAGCACAGTTACCTCGAAAACTGCCAAGGCATTGCCTGTAGCAAAATAGCAACGCAGTGTAAAAGTGCAAGCACCTTTGGAGAGGCCCACTACACATGACCGGTTATCTTCGACCGTGAGCTCACTAGATGGGATCTTCAACTTGAAGAAAGTCTGATGCGGTTCACTTAACATCTTTGCGCGCGAAGTAACTAGTTCAAAGGAGATATTTTTATGCCGATGAGATGCAGTGGTCGACGGCCAGCATCCTTTTGCGTCTGCGAAAGCAATATGATTTAATGTCAAAATCAACAAACTTCCACACAGCGCTAAGCAAAAGCGCCATGTGGACCCTGTTAAGCGTAGCCATCTTTTTTTTTTGAGCAGCGTTGTCAGAACGACGACCATTTCACTCGACTTCATAATAAAATAAAGAAGATACGACAAAACTAATCAAGAAGCAAATCTGGAAAATATTATTTGAAAATAAAGTTATACCACAGAGTTAGTTTTGAATACCTTGGTGAAGTAGGAACAGTGTAATATTTCAGAGAATATATTTGAGTATATCTAAAAATATGCATGTTTAGGAGTTCTACTTAGAGTACTACAAAAAAATCAACCCAAAATGAAACGTGGCTGCAGCGTTATTCACTGGCACTTCCAACGCACTTACACTGTTGTCAAGGGGACCTCTGTTGCAAAAAAATGAAAACAAAACGTGGCTGATCATCCTAAAGCAAATCGATATTACACAAAAGTGAAACGTGTTTTCACAGAGAAAGTAGAGTGTTAGTTGAGCTTTACTTCAGCAACAGCAAGAAACTGCATAGTCATGTTAAGAATGGCAAGCAGCTCAAAACTTGCAGCGCATGCATCACGCCGCAAAGACGCGTGAACATAGCATACACAGGACTAGCGTGGATCAACAACTGTCACAGCTCGACGCGTAGAGCACGTAATTCAAACAGTAAGAAAAACGCACGAAGCGAGTGCACAAGTACACACACGACAAGCGCGCAATTTGGTCACAATTTTGTTGCGTCGGGTGTCAGCATCATGCTCCTTTTATAAATGGTGCCACGTCCTACGTGGCCTTCGTGCTCTCCCAAATTATGAGTCTCCTAGGCGCACACGCAGGAAAGACCACTTCCGCAGAAGCTGCGCTACGTGGAGGCACCATGTTGAGGCGCTTTAGAGCACCCCTAACGCAAGACCATGGAGAAATCTCGTCGCTGATAACTAAAACGTACTGAAGTTTCGAATCTCTGAGGGCTTCCAAACCTTGCGAAATGCATATAAATGAATGGCCACTAGTATTCCTAGTACTGACGCAGTGGTGGGTACTGCGTGCTCAGTCAGTACTAGTACTGACGCACTAGTACTGACGCAGTGGTTGGCACTGCGTGCTCAAGATGAAGAGGTTGCTGGGCCGATTTGCGTTATCTTTGTTTGCCTTTGGTTTTTGTTTCTTTGCCTTCTCTTAGTATACATAGTAGGTGAATAGCAAACGTGCCGTCATCAGCAACGTTTCGTTGGTGCCATTTTATGCAGACTTACAATTGGGCCCATGCCCAACTTTTTGCTTAAAAAGAAGACATACCACAGTATTCAACATTCCTACAGCTTTTACCAATCGTACATATTCTCATTAAGCGTCCGTGCATTGGAAGAGAAAGAAATACTTCAAAGAACTATACAAACATCATATACCTATGCACCCGAGTTTCTTTTTGTGATAATTTACATGTTTTCTAGAGAAACGTGCCCAGTTTCTTGCAAGACGGAGGGTTCTTACATAACGTTCAGGATTACGTGACACGTAACGCGTATCACAAAACAGCTTGTGTTTAGCACAGCTTAGCCTAAGTGGCCCTTACATCCAACTCAATCAACCTTTCTCAACGTAATTTTTGTAATGGAAGTAGGTGATCGGAGCCGTGGTGAACCCCGGTATGAAACACTTGTCTGTTAAAATACAATTGGTGCCCACTGGCCGCTTTGACATAATGGCTGATACGAGAATGACAGCAAAGAAACTAGAAAATTATTTCTCCAGAGGTGTTCATAGCCAAACAAGTGATACGATTATGGCCATGATGACAAAAAAAACTGTCGGCTATCTGTTGGTATATTTGGGAGGGGGGGGAGCTTTATTTATAGCATTGAATTTTTTTACTTTGCTGCAAAAGTGTTCTTTAATAATATTTTCAGCAAGACCTGAGGCTAGAAAGATCATTGTTTTTGTGACGATTGTATACTTTTTGGTGACACGTTCTGCTGTTTATTGGACACTTGCAGACGAAAGTAAAGGCTTCCACTGGCAGGTTGAAAGGGCAGCGAGTCTCATCAACAGACATAGCTGTTTGGTGGTTGAACGAGTGTATGACGTTGATGAATATCCTGACCTTTATATAAGTGCTGCTCCTGCTGGCAATCATCCTGACTACGAGTAAGTAAAGTGCTATGCGCGTACGCTTGGAAGTTCTCAGCCCCAGCTTTCTTGATTTATTAACCTCTCTCTAATTTGCATTACTCTTCGCTTCCGTTAACCGTTGAAAATTTATTTATTTTTAGGAAAAGTCTTTGTACTACAGTTTTCACGGGATATTTTCACCAGACAAAGGGAGCCTGCATACTTCGAAATAAGACAGTGAAAACAGTACCGTGCAATTACCAGCGACCACTTGTCGACGTTCACCGCTTTTTTAAATGCAAAGCTTTTTTTGGCGAACTTGGACGATTTTTAGCGTATCTATCTATCTATCTATCTATCTATCTATCTATCTATCTATCTATCTATCTATCCCTCTCAATGTCTGTCTGTCTGTCTTTCTGTCTGTTCATCCATCCGCCCGCTTACGTCTGGGTTCTCCCATGATCACCCCCTCACCTTGGCGTGAACCAAAATTAGCATAGCAGGATAAGATTGTTTGATAAATATGACGCGCTTATTTAGACATGAAAAATGTAACAATCCCGTCGCGTACGTTGTCAAACACTTTCCGTCAGACAGTGGCACATACTCACGGGCGGGTATGTGCCGCTGGTAAGCAGGCATGTGTAACAGGAGATTGACAGTATCTACCCAGGAACGACGAGAACACACATGGGCAACTTTAACGCGTGAGCGTTGAGCAATACGCGATATCAGTAGCATCGACCAAACATAAATATATGATAAATGTCAGTGTTAAGAAAAACAATTGGCAGATGCCACGTACAGTGGGAATCAATGATATGCAAAACACGAATGAGAAATGTTACATATGCCACTTTAAAATCAGCACAACGTTACGAGGTGGTATATTATGTCGCTCATGACTTCCGTGTCATGATTGTCACGTTCGGATGTGTCGCTTACCTTCGCCATCCATTGAAGTCACATAACACCAAATTGGGTATATTTTTTAGGTTTATTCATAACCAAAAACATACAACATTGATTTATCGAGTGGTGGAATGTGAAAGGGTGATAAAGGCATCTGAATGCCCATACAAAGCACTGATCCTTGCCCTGGCCAGAATAATGCACAACACTCTGAATATACATACATGTGTGTCATATATATATATATATATATATATATATATATATATATATATATATATATATATATATATATACATACATAAATATGAAAGTTGATGCGCTTTCACATAACAACTGTTTATTGTGCCGACGTTTCGACGGGAACCCCGTCTTTTTCAAGCCATATACATACATACACACATATATATATATATATATATATATATATATATATAGCACCAATATGCAAATTATGAATGGCTATGAACAATATTATATGGAAATGCAAAATCTAGATCAACTAGAAGCATATTTTTTTTTAATTGAATACCCCAAAAAGAAACAAAGAAGGTGCATATCTACGGCGAAACAGGAAAGAAAACGAGAATAAAAAGTGAATAACATTCGTAAAAATTCTCTACGGAGAAAAAAAAACATTTAGGAGTAAAAACTGTTGTTGTGAACATCGTTAAAACAAGTGAACTTGTGCGAATAAGCGAACGGGAATATGCGTGCCTTGAAAGAACTAAGACACGTGCATGACAAAAAAGTACATGAGATGAGCAAGCTTATACAAAATCACAAAAAATGGAGGTATCATGCTTGAAGTGTCAGTAGATAATCGTGTATCTTTATTTTGAAAACAGCTACTGATCGACTTTCAATGAATATGCTAATAGTCATGGGGTTTGAATTTGAGAACGAAGAAATAAAGTGTGCTAGCTTTTATTCTCTATCTTTGTCCTGAATCCTCTAACTGTAATAGATGGTTTTCCTAAAACTGTACGTTTGTTGTTTCGTCAGGTAAGCATGGTTAAATATATCGACGTTCGAGGTCATTTGATTGTAAATGACTGTCAGCCGCTTCTTATGAAAATATTTTGAAAAAAAAATGGCAGGTCTCGCTTACTGTGGGATTCGATGATATGCGAAGCACGAATGAGGAAAGTTGATATGTCACTCTGATATCAGCAAAATGTAACAAGGTGAACGTAAATGATGCCGTACATGCCTTACTTGTCATGATTGTCATGTTTGGATGTGTCGTTTACCTTCGTCATCTATTCACGTCACGCAATACCAAATTTAGTAAATGTGGAGCTAGCGAAACAGCCGCTAGGACGCCTTGAGCATGGTATGTTGTTATGTTCTTACGCGAAACGCGGGTCAGGATTATGAACTTTGTACCAGTCGTATACTTTTGTCACCCCTTCACGTGATGTAACACCCGTTTTGGTATATGTGGAGTTAACAAAACATGTGCGAGCGCATCATGAATGGCCGAATATACGCCAATGTAGCGTTGACGCGCGCGCACGCTGGGCACAGCTACTTTACGTTGGCAAAACGTGAGCACTCTATAGTTTGACGCCAGACGCGACCAGCATCCGTCGGCGTGGCCCGATGACAACCGGCGCGCAATGCGACATGCTGCATTTCACGCTGATGCGTTACCCAGACAACAATACGTCTCACTGTTTTCGTGACGGAGGGATGCCGGACGCTCTGAAACGCGCATGAGCGAAAGCAGCGCAGCGCGGCGCGCACCGGTGAGTATAAGACAAGACTGGTGCCCGGCGTGGCAAAGCCGGCGTGACGCGCCGAAGTGAACGCCGGCGAGCAAACGCACCGCATCACGTCGAAATGTATTCGCGCCTTGACTGTGGTTTGAAGTCACGTTCTCACACGACACGGATCTTATGATTCTCATCTTTGCAAGAAGCAAATACCTTCGTCATCCATTGACGTCACGTAATACAAAATTTGGCATATGTGAAGCTAGCGAAAGGGCCGCGAGGGCATCATGTTTGTGGCTCATAGACATGTTGTTACATCACACGCATGTTATGATTATCAAGTCTCGATGGGTCATTTACCTACGTCATCCATTTGCGTTCCGTAATACCGAGTTCGGTGCATCTGAAGCTAGCAAAATGACCCTCAGTGCATCAAGAGCGTGGTATTTAGTAATGTTCTTACTTGACATGCATGTAATGATTATCATGTTTGCGCCAGTCACATACCTCCGTCACCCATTCACGTGCCGTAATACGAAACTTGGCATATGTGACGCTAGCGAAATGGCCGCGAGCGCATCATGGGTGTTGCATGTAGTCCTGTTGTTACATGACCCGCATATCATAATTTTCATATTAGGGTCGGTCGCTTGTGTTTGGCAGGCAATCATGTAATACCATACCAGTTTTTCAACATGGCTTGTGAATTAACCCACCGCAATTGCTGCAGGACCATAAATGTAAATCGTGACATTTATGACATACAAGCCTTGATTTTCATGTTTACTAGTCAGCGACGTTTTTCATACAGTCATGTTATGCCATACAAAGTTTCGTATTGATACAATTTTCGAAACGGCCAGGAGAGCTAAGATTCGTTGGTGGCTAGATAGATAGATAGATAGATAGATAGATAGATAGATAGATAGATAGATAGATAGATAGATAGATAGATACGCTCACAGTTGCCGAAGTTTGCTGAGGAATGCTTTGCATTTAAAACCTGGCATAGGCAGCGTTGTCCACTCGACGAATTCAAATAATAACTTATAATTTTCAAGGTCCCAGCAGCAGTCGAATCCAAGCATTCTGCGTGGCAGTCGAGAATTCCACTACAGAGCTGCGTGAGGTCTGAAAAAAGGTGTCAGGCTGAAATCGATTTAGGTAGCAGTGTCAATTGACGTCATCTTCGCGAGCATCAGCGCTTAATATCGGCTTCTGTTGTTTTTCAGCTGATCTCGTTAACCAAGTTGATCACATTTCCAGCTGATTTCATCTTCCAAATGAAAAACCGGTTATACAAACATTCCGAACTCTTTAACATATGTCACTGCGTGCAACATTTGTACATATACTGAGCGTAATTTTATGACGTGTCGCTTTAGAAAAAAAATGCAACACGGCCACCTTCCCTCCGCGTGCTTCGCATAAAGTTGATTTCCAGGTACTTGGTATTTGCCAAATTTTTTTCATGAAACGCCAGGGATTTCTTAGCGTACTCTAAAGTCTTCAGGGTATGTGTCTTTCTAGCCTCTGTGACTAGGGGCTGTCGCAATAACCCCCTTAACTTAGCGTCAACCAAAATGTACATGGGAGTGTAAGGTGGTTTGACGAATGTGATGCTCTAGTCAAGACTTGAATATAGTCACAATCACGTCGCGTACAACGTCAAACACTTTCCGTAAAGCAATGACACATATCCACGCGAGGTTATGTGTCACTGGTATGCATGTACGTGCCACAGGTGTTTCTAATCCAGGAACAATTAAAAGACACTTAGGTAATTTTCACGTTTAGCATTGAGAAAAACCTGACATCGGCAGTGTTGGCCCAACGAACGCCTACAAAACATAGCATGCTCTGAATAGGAATCAACGCTAGCCCTCTGCGAGTCATTCAAGTATTCTACCACGGAGCCAAGCCGGGTATAAAAACTACTTTTCGAATAGACCGCGATGTTTTTGAAACGTCAATTGTGGTTTCTGTGCTTGCTATTCAATTTTAAGAACATTACACGTGTACCGCTATCATACAAAATACATGTCGGGTTATCGTCAATTGTAGTGGAATGGCATTCGCTGACGTTGATTTATGTAGCAGTTCTGAGGGCTACCATCGTCGTGAACAGCAGTGCTACATACCGGCTCATCATTTCTAGTGTTGCTATTTTTGTTGATATTCTTGTTGGCATCAAAGCGTTTGTGAAAACAACTGGTTTTGTAAGCGCCTAGAACTGCTCACAAACATATACGTGTCCAAAATTTGTAAAAAAGTTTAGCGTCGTTTCTAGGAGTATGGCTCAATAAAAATCAGAACACGGTCACTGAATTCTCTCCGCATCCTTCGCATCAATTCAAATCCCAAAGTGCATGAGATCTGCCTATTTTTTTTTGACACACGGCCGTCTTGGAAAGCGTATAAAAAGCTGCCTGCATAGATCAGAAAAGATTTCGCGACAGGATATATCACTATTTGATTTCATGTCAACTTATTGACCCTCAAGGCTATGTGGCAATATAGAAGGGAGTGGTTACAAGTGTACAAGGAACAAAATACTGCATGAAAATAGGTTATTCAACAAACAAAAACTTCTCAATATACAATATTAGCTGCGTAAGGACAACGACATCGAAAAATTTGACCATTATACAAAAAATGCATTACACTATGCTTTGTGCACTTTTTAACTATACAAAATTAGGAGATTCTTGACGAAAAGATGGTTTTTTGTAATAGTGTAATTATTTTTTCATTTATTTATTTATTTTGTACATACTGCCCATCCCTTTAGTGATTATTTTAGGAAGGACACAAACCTTAAATATATAGGGGAAAGACAAAGCAAACATAATGCGAAATAATATAACTGTTTTTTTTCTTTTTCCCTTTTTGTACGTAAATGGCAATGTTCAGATAAATATGAAAATTCACATATACTAAACATTTATACACGACTGTGAACTGTTTAACGCTGACACATCATATCATATCAATGTAATTGCGAATATACAAGCATAGTCACAATACGTAAGCTTACAAAAATTAAAAAAAACAGATTCTAAGCAAAGGTAGTGAAACGTGGGTAGTGAGATAAATAGTAATAGTATAATACATCATTAGGAAAAGGCACCAAATATTTGTATATTTGTGTTTGTGCATCAAGTAAGTAATTTTCAAGGAGTGATAAAAAGCTAGATAGTGAGGTGGTATTGGTAATAGTAGAAGGTAAGTCATTCCACTGTCGTATGGCTACTGGAAAAAAGTAGTTAAAACAATTTGTATGAAAGCGATATTCATTTAGGGTGTATAAGCGCTTTAGGTAAGTTATTCTTGTGTCTGAAATAGAGATGTACTTAGAACTACTAACAAATAACTTGTTATGAATTAATTGATGAAGCAGTTTCAATCAAGTGAGCGCAGCTTGGTTTTCAGTTGTGAGTAATCCAGCCGATTTGACTAACGCACTTGGAGAGTATGAAAGTTGATATTTAATGAAGTTGCACCTTATTTCTTTTCTTTGCACTCCCTGTATAATGGTGATTGATTTATTAGTTGAGGCAAACCATGCAGGGGTAGCATAATTCAATACTGGTCTAAGGAGTGTATTATAAGCTAGTAATGAGTCTCACGGGGCGCTTGACGAAGGCGTCGCTTATTCAAAAAAGCCGCTTAAGTGGTGTTGAAGTAATGAACTTCACATCGCAATCCCATCTAGGGTAAGACGTTATTATTAGTCAAACGTTCTTGTGCTGCGCGTCTACTGTTACCGGGTCATAATTTATGGCATAAGAAAACTCCTGTACGTGTTGTTTTCTTGTTATTCGCAAAAAAACTGTTTTTAAATGTTTTCTTGCTATTCGCAAAAGAACTGTTTTTAAACATTAAAGCTGATTTGACAATTAGCACACCTTGCGGAAACTGTCATCAGTGCATTATTTAACGTTACATCGTCGCCTAGAGAAGTAATTTTTTGTAGGGTATACAGTTGTCAGCAAAAAGTTTTATGTTGATGGGTATGTTAGTGCGTAAATCATCGATAAAGATGGCAAATAGTGCAGGAGCCAAAACGCTACTTTGAGGAACACCGAAGATGTCATGGATAAGTTTAGAACTGGTGTTGTTAATTTGTACAAATCGCATCCGGTTGAATAGTTAGTTCTTTATTCATGTACTAACGGGCCCCTTGCCCAATGTGTGTTCAATCTTCAGCATTAGTTTTTGGTGTGATACGTGTTGAAAGGCTTTTGAAAAATCAAGAAAAATAAGGTCGTTCTGAACTTGTTGATCAATGCTACCCGAGATGTCATGTATAAGTTCATCAAGTTGAGTGACTGTGGAGGATCTATGTCGGAATTAACCCATGCAGCACTGGCGATATAATGCTATTGTGCTCGAGGTAAGTATTTATATGTTGGAGGATTATGTGCTCAAGTCGTTTGCATGAGGTGCTGGTAAGGAAGATGGGCCTGAAGTTAGAAGGTTCGGTTTTATTTCCTGATTTGTGGACTGGGACAATTTTGCGATCTTCTAATCATTTGGTAGAGTACAAGTTGCTAAAGATTTTTGAGAGGTGATTGCTAGATAAGAGGATATTTGCTCAGCATATCTTTTAAGAAAGGCGTTTGGAATATTCTCTGGTCCGGGGCTTTTTTTGCTCTCAAGTTTCAGTGGTAGGTTCAACACACCTCGTCTGCTCATGTTCAGTGGTGCTAGAGCTATGTTAGAGGAAGTTTTAAAGCTCGGCAGGTGACCATCATCTGCTGTAAAATCGCAATGAAAGTATTCATTAGGTACGTCAGCCCTGTTTTCATCTTCCCGTACACACTCGGCACTGGGGTTGACCTTTGGCTAAAGGTAAGTAGATAATTTTTGAGTAGAGGACTTCAAAAACTTACGGAGGGTGTTACAAAAGTAATTATCTTTAGCTGCATTTAACTTAGTTTTCATGTTTTTTATGGCTAGTGTGAGCCTGTTTTTCTTTAATTGTCTAGGAATTAGTCTTTTTTGTATTTTCTTAGGCTTTTCATCTTTCTTTTTTTGTGGACGATGTCACGTGTTATCCAAGAATTACGTTACTATGTTTTTGGGTCGATGGTTCCAATCTGCTGATTTACGAAGTATGAGAGATCAATAAAAACACTGCGAGTTGCATATTGTAATATTATCCTTAAGCCGATGGTCGATACGGTGAGATATGTACTGTGGATTGAAAATTAGTTGGTCATGAAGGGCGGGATGGTGGAATATTTTGTGAAAAGTGGCCAGGCGGGGTATATTACGATGGAATGCAAGTGAATGGAGGCCTAGGTTGGATTTCATTATAGATATACTGGCTACTCGATTATAGTTGCACAGTATGAACCGGGCGGAGTTATTCTGTACAAGTTCTAGTGAAGTGATCAAATTATCGTGGAAAAGATCCCACACAAAAGAGGCATATTCGACTTTAGATCATACCAATGATTTATATAAGAGCAATTTCAATGCTGATGGTGCTTTTGAAAAGGTATGACGTGTGTAGCCTAACATGTGATTGAAAATATTAGTAATGTATTCAATGTGAGATTCCCAATATAGGTTTGTCGTGATAAGAATACCCAAGCATTTGTACGAGTTGACTGAATCCAGCGGGACGTTGTTTAAGTAGTATGTTAGCGGGGTGCTGGGTGATCTTGTTACACGCATTACCTTACGTTTGCCAATGTTTAAGTTGATTCGTCATGTGCTGCACCAGACTTCTACGGTGTTAAGAACAGATTGAAGGATTGAAATGTCGTTATCTAGGTTACTTCACGAAAACTGAAACAATCATCTGTAAAAAATGAATGTCAAGAAAAATAGAAGACGTGAAGTCGTTATTATTGCTACGTTGCTGACGTATCAGCGGGCAGAAGACAACAGCGAGGAAGTGGTCTGTCAGTTGTGCATGCTGTCTTCCACCTTAGTCGACGCCATACGCATCAGTTTGCATATAGATTTTAAATAGACACGCCTGGTGTTATTTTTATGTAACATCTTTGTTGTGGACGTGCTGGGTACTTCCCGTCTTCATCACGAATCTCGGCAACGGCTGCATCATCATAGGTCCAACCATGTCAAAGGTTGAACAACCATCGTCTTCACCACCTGCCCTTACCGTGACTTCTACATACGTCGTCCTACCTCCTACTCGTGATCCCGGTGTATTTTCCGGTCAGGATGGCGTTGACGTCGACAAATGAATCAACCGGCACGAACAGGTCAGCGCAAGCTATAGGTGGGACCCGAATCTTGTGCTTGACAATGTGCTTTTTTACCTCGATGGCCCACCGCGAGTGTGGTTCGAGACGCATGAAGCAGAGATTACCAGCTGGGACTTTTAAAGAGAAGATCCGCGACCTTTTTGGCGACTCTATTGGGCGGCAGATAGTAGCGCGGAAGCAACTGGCGCTCGTGCACAGACTTCAACGGAGTCGCACGTCGCGTACATTCACGACGTCATCGCCCTATGCCGCCAGATTGACGAGCAAATGCGTGAAACGGAGAAAGTGGCCCATGTGCTGAAAGGCATAGCAGACGACGCATTTAATCTTCTAGTTTACAACAACGTTGCCACCGTCGACGCCATCATTAAAGATTGCCGGCGGTTCGAAGAAGCCAAGAGCCGCTGTATTACTCAGCGATTCACCCGGCTGCCCAACACTGCCGCGACCTCATCGTGTGAAGCTGCCCGCCAGTTCCCCACGTATGACAACGTCACACGCATTTTCAGTCGGGAAATCAAAGTCGCCTGTCCGGCTCCTGTTCAGCCACCAGTTTTCGCAACGCTCGCCTCTGACCAACAACAGCCGTCAGTGGCGTTAATACAAGCTGTGGTGAGGCAGGAGTTTGCGAAACTTGGACTTCCATCAGCATGTCCCTTGACTCGCCCTGAAGTCCCGTCCTACTCCCGAGGACACGCTCGCCATTCACCTCCAATAACGCCCTTCTGTGACCCTTCGGAATGGCGAACACCCGACGACCGGCCTATTTGTTTTTCCTGCAACCAGCCTGGGCACGTTTCTCGCTATTGCAGCCGCCGTTGTTCAAACCAACCACGTCAGACCTTCTCTACCTCGACGCACATTCATCCGACGACCCCTCGACGTTCAGTCGCCGCACCCTTCAATTTCTATTCGTCGTCATCTTACGAGCCTTCCACTGACGCCCCTTTGCCCAGCCGCCGCTACCCTGGCACCCCTTCGTCCGGTCCCCGCAGCTCTCGCTCCCCGTCGCCGCTACGTCGCCAATCCCTCTCTCCGCCACCTCGGCGCTTTTCCTCGCCGAGCTTCTCTGGACGACCGCAGCAGGAAAACTAGATATTGCAGCTTATAGGGGTGAAGCTGCAATACCAATGACGGCCGAAAATCCTCTACTGACGCTTCCCACGCACCATAGCCTGCTTGAAGTACACGTCGACCATGTTCCTGTGACCACCCTCATTGACACAGGTGCGCAACTGTCTATTACGAGTGCTTCTCCACGCTGCCGCTTACAAAAGATTATGACGCCATCTACGACGCAGGCAATACGTGTTACCGATGGCGGTACTGTACCAGTAATCGGAATGTGCACTGCTCTTATCAGCATTGCCGGTCGTCACGCCGTGGTCCTTTTTGCCGTGCTAGCCTGCTGCACTCATGACCTCATACTTGGCCTTCATTTCCTTTCGGCACACTCAGCCTTGATTTATTGTTCGTCTGGTACCCTCAGACTTGATCTACCGATCTTTGCCGACAACTCTGCAAAGCCCACCAGCCGCTTGAGCCCAACCACTTTCGTTCGCCTGCCACCTCGAGCTGTCACGTACGTGTCTTCGTCATCGACCCCTCACGTTCCTGACGGTGATTATATCGTTACGCCAATTACTGACGTTCCGCTGACGCGCAGTGTTACTGTGCTCTATACCATCGCGACCATAGCGGATAACTGTGTGTTACTTTCACTACCTAACTTTGGTTTCACCCCTCAAGTGTTGCCTTGCCAGATGTCTCTAGCCCAGCTAACTGCCATAACAGAGGACGATGTCAGTGTTGTCGCTGTATCTGCTCTTGATCGAAGCGCAGTCTCACGGTCAGCCAGCTCAGACGATGGTATTTTTCGAAACATGATTGGATCGAAGCTGTCGCCTCACCAGACCGACGCTCTCTGCCAAGTTTTGGCCTCATACAGTGACATTTTAGACACCGACTATCGTCCCTTGGGCCAGACTAAAATTGTCACTCACTGAATCAACACTGGTGACTCTGCGCCCATTCACCGTCGGCCGTACCGCGTGTCAGCGTCCGAGCGAGAAGTGATTCAGAAAGAAGTTGCCAAAATGCTTACAAAAAACGTAATCGAACCATCAACGAGCCCTTGGGCATCTCCCGTGGCATTAGTAAAAAAGAAAGACGGCTCATGGCGTTTCTGCGTTGATTATCGCCACCTCAACAAAATTACGAAAGGAGACGTGTACCTTCTACCACGCATTGACGATGCCCTTGATTGCCTGCATGGCGCCACTTCTTTTCATCTCTCGACCTCCGATCTGGCTACTGGCGAATTGCTGTAGATGACATGGACGGAGAAAAGACCGCCTTCGTTACCCCTGACGATCTTTAGCAATTCAAGGTCATGCCATTCGGGCTCTGCAACGCTCCAGCGTCCTTCGAGAGAATGATGGACACGCTCCTACAAAGCTTTAAATGGTGGACATGTTTGTGTTACCAGGACAACGTGATCATTTTCTCACCTACCTTTGCAACCCTCCTGGAACGCCTTTCGACCATTTTATTCATAATTCGACGGGCCGGCCTGCAGCTCAATTCCTCCAAGTGTCACTTCGGTCTTCGTCAGATTACCGTATTGGGTCACCTTGTTGACGCTGCCGGCGTACGGCCAGACCCGGCGAAAGTACGCGCTGTAACGAACTTCCGAGTCCCACGCTCTGTCCATGATGTTCGCAGTTTTGTGGGCCTCTGCTCCTACTTTTGCCGGTTCGTGAAAAACTTTGCGGCACTCGCACGGCCACTCACCGACCTTCTCAAACAAGATGTCCCATTTTCTTGGGGCCCTCCTCAAGCTGACGCCTTCTGTCAGCTAATCACCGCTCTAGCGACGCCTCCTATTCTTGCACATTTCGACCCCGATGCTCCTACAGTAGTGCGAACTGATGCGAGTGGTCACAGAATTGGTGCAGTTTTGGCGCAAATTCAGCGGGGCAACGACCGTGTAATCGCATACGGAGCCGTCTGCTTTCTAAGTCTGAACGCAATTATTCTATAACAGAACGGGAATGTCTCGCTCTTGTTTGGGCGGTTTCGAAATTCCGTCCTTACTTGTATGGTTGCCCTTTCCGTGTCATCACAGATCATCTCGCGCTGTGTTGGCTTTCTTCTCTGAAGGACCCCACTGGACGACTTGGTCGTGGGGCATTACGCCTACAGGAGTATTCGTACTCGGTTGCTTATAAGTCTGGACGTCTCCATCTGGACGCCGATGGCTTATTCCGCTAGCCTGTTGATCAGCCCGACGAACCAGACATTGAGCCTGGCCTCAGCGTCATGTCGATGTCCTAGTTTCTTCAGATTTGTGATGAACAACGTCGTGATGCTTCTCTGCGACAACTTATTGACCGTCTCGAATCTGCTCCGAACAACACGTCCCTTCGCATGTACGTCCTCCTGAATGGCACGCTGTACCGTCGTAGCCTCCAGCCGGATGGCCCTGAGCTCCTCCTTGTCGTGCCGAAAAATTTGCTTTCAACAGAGCTGCACGAGCTTCACGAGTTCACCAACTGCTGGTAATCTGGGTGTATCTCGGACGTATGACCGCGTGCGTCGCCGCTTCTTTTGGCGTGGTCTCGCCCGGTCTGTTCGCCGTCACGTGTCCTCCTGCGATGAATGCTAACGTAGGAAGCGACCTACTGCCCCCCTGCTGGACTTCTTCAGCCGATCTCCATCCCGACTGCACCTTTCTTCCGTGTTGGTATAGATCTTCTCGGTCCTTTTCCCGAATCGAAATCGGGCAACAAGTTGGTCGCCGTTGCTATAAACTACGCGACTTGGTATGCCATCACTCGAGCCCTCCCCACCAGCACCGCTACTGACGTTGCGGACTTTTTGCTCCACGACGTCATCCTACACCGTGGCGCTCCTCGCCAATCACTCACGGATCGTGGCCGCGCATTTTTGTCCCGTGTGATCGACGATCTTCTGCGCTCTTCCTTGACGAATCACAAGCTGACCAGTTCCTACCATCCCCAAACAAATGGCCTTACCGAACGGCTAAATCGGACCGTAACAAACATGCTCGCGATGTATGTGTCCTCCGACCACCATGACTGGGCCACCATGACCACCATGACCACACGTGGCCTTCGCGTACAATTGTTTGCGCCACGACACTACTGGTTATTCACCCTTTTATTTGCTTTATGGCCGTGATCCTAAGTTACCACTCGACACCCTACTTCCAACCACTACAACGCCGTCAACCAAATATGCACGCGACGCTATTGCTCGTGCCGACCACGCACGTCAGATCGCCCGCTCTAGACTTTCGGCTTCGCAAGCCACGCCGAAAGCCATCTACGACAGCCGGCATGCTGACGTTCACTTCTCACCCGGTTCTCTTGTTCTCCTGTGGTGCCCAGTTCGTCGAGTTGGCTTATCAGAGAAGTTGTTGTCTCGCTACATGGGTCCTCACCGTATCATCCGCCAGGTAACCGATGTCACCTATGAGATCATTCCTGCATCTGAGACCACAAGCCTGCCTGCAACCACACCCGGTGATGTTGTGCTTGTCAGCAGGCTAAAACCTTACCACCTGCCAACTAAAGACCGTAGTTAATGTGCACCGAGACGGCGCTTTTACCACCGGGGGGGGGGGGGGGGTAATGCTACGTAGCTGACGTATCAGCGGGCAGAAGACGACAACGAGGATGTGATCTGTCGGTTGTGCGTGCTGTATTCCATCTTAGTCGACGCCATACGTATCAGTTTGCATATACATTTTAGATAAATACGCCTCGTGTCATTTTCATGTAGCATTATAATTGAGAAAGAGAAGTAGACCAAAGACCGGCAATTACGGTACTCCTTAGTGGACCGCAGCCGATGATGAATTAGGATTGTAAGCAGTAGCGTACTGAATCCTGTTTTGATAAAAAACGACTCAATATACTTTAGTAAGTTATTATCAAGGCTTAGTAGGCTGAATTTGAAAAGTAATGGTAGGTGACAGACTTTGTCGGAAGCCCTACTGTAGTCTAAAAACACACAGCCGGCGTATGATGATCAGTTCCAAACCTGATGCAGTTTGGGAGTGAATGATATGAGTTGTTTGTCGCATAAAAACTGTTTTTTGGAAGCCATGTTGTGCAGGTGTAAAAAAAGAGCTAAATTCAAGGAAGGTAATGAGGTTGGTGAGAATCACAGGTTCTAATGGCTTACAGGAAGTGCTTGTTTGAGAAATGTGGCGGTAGTTATTCGGAAAGTGTTTACTACCCGATTTAAAAATTGGCACTACCTTCCCGGTTTCCTATTGCGTACGAATAGTAGATGTATCTAAGGAATGTTGAAAGATATTTGCTAGTATTATAAACTGCAGGTAACGCTGCTGTTAAAAAATTTAAAACCGAAATGTTCGTGGCCAGGAGGAGAGTGAAAGGGCAAGTTATTTATAAGTTTAGCGATACCGTAATGATTGATGGAAATTGGGGGCATGACGATATAGGTGGAGTTCTGCGCTGAAGGCATAATGACGTTAGCAACAAAAGCAAAGCTATTTTTTAAAGTGTCATTGAAGAGATAGGCACACACGTTAGTAGGAACTCGATTGTCCAACTGAATTACTAGAGCTATGCTGTTATATAGCAAAGGGTTAATTAGGCACCAAAATTCGCCTACATCGGTAGAGAGGTTTCGGTCTGGGTACAAGAAAAAAAGTGAAACTTGGAGTATTTCAAAGCTGCAACCAAGCGTTGTGTGCAGCCTTTTAAATCGCCTAACATTCTTCACTGGGTGCTTGTCTCGCAGATTTGTAAACTCGTTTTTTTTTACGGTTAGATAGTCGTCTAATGTAGGCGTTTTACCATGGTGCCTTCTGATTAGAGATAATAGGGTTAGGAAACTATTTTTTTGTAAGTTCATCTACTTTTGCAGAAAAAGATCCCATACTATTCCGGTGTCATAAATAATTTGTACGCATGACAATGAAATGCATTCAGAGATGGCAGGAGCAAGCCTCCACCTCGACGCGTGGTGCGATCACAGGGATAGACAATAATTTTTTGTGCATTATCAAAGAATTCATTGTCATGATGTTTGAGTTGTGTGTGTCTAAAAAGGGGTGTGACACCCAGTCAGGCACTCGTGCCTTTTTGTCACTCCTCCTAGACAGGGCAAATGTACATATTACTTGTCTTTGTCTGAAATAAATACGAAAAAAAAGTTACCTTGTACACAGTGATCATTGAAATAAAAAAGTGATCAATGAAATTAGAAAATTCAGCATTATAAAATCAAAATTTTCTCTTTTAAAATGACATATCACCTTTTCTCATTAGTTCTTTTGGGAGGTGGAGTTTCAAGATGAAAAGCAAGCAAGGAATGATCACTGATAGCAGGCATATAAGTGATCTAGTAAGGGTGCGTTAGTCGAAAACGTCAAGTGTATTTGAGGCAGTACTCATTACTCTGGTAGGTTGGTGACCAGCTGATACAGACGAAAAGCAGAACTTATATCTAATAAATCCTGAAGTCGCGCCAAAAAAGGAGATAAACACGGTTGATCAGCGGTCCAATTTATGTTAGCGAGAATAAAATCACCTACTAAGAACAACGGCATCAAAGGAAAACGTGAAGTAACTATGTTTGTTGAATCGTGGAGCTCACTTAGGAATGTTTGTGCAAATAAAGAGGAACATTAGGATATGCCTAAGATAATTTTTAGTGACAAAGTGTTGGTAGAACCCATACTATTCCGGTGTCATAAATAATTTGTACGCATGACAATGAAATGCATTCAGAGATGGCAGGAGCAAGCCTCCACCTCGACGCGTGGTCCGATCACAGGGATAGACAATAATTTTTTGTGCATTATCAAAGAATTCATTGTCATGCGCATTTGAAGAAAGCCACGTTTCCATGAGGGCTAATAAATGAGCCCCGCACAAATGTATCGCGGATGCTAAGGAGTCAAATTTATTTGCAATGGTTCTCGTGTTAGAACAAAGGATGAAAAGCTGAGCTATGGATTATGATAGTAAAACACATCCCCTCTCGCTTACCTATTGTGAACTATTTGTAGGAGGATGTTGGGTGCGACCTACGTGAGAAGCATGTGATTGCAATTTTTCGACGATTCCGAGGTTAACAATATAAGAGTTGTTTCCTACCGACTTATTGTATCGGAGTTTAAAGGAGGCAGGATTAGGCTGATTGTTGTGGATTTCGATTAGCTTTTTGCGGGCAAGAAGAATGGTTGTTTAAAAATATTTGGAGACACCAATGTTTATTTGTTCTGATTGGCCTCGGAGGCCCAGCAGTTGCCCTTTAGATTTAAAGTCAGTAAGCTTGACAATTATTGGGCGGGATTTCGTGGGATAGAAGGAGCCCAACCTGTGCGTGCTCTCAATTTGGCTGCCTGTGAAGGAACCAAAAAGTGACTTTATTTCTGCAGTTAGTTTCGCTTCTGTCTCCTGTCATGTTTCTTTAGAATCGGGAAGGCTACAGAAGACAATATTATTGCGCCGTGAGCTGTCTTATAAGTCTTCAACTCGTGACTGAAACGAAGTAGTACGTGCTTCAAGCTTGTTGACCGAAACCTGCATTTCAGATAACTCATCCTTAAATTGTCGAGGGTTTTAGATAATTTTGCTCGAGATCCTCCAGGCACTTTTGTGCGGCCACTACTTTTTTCTATATGGTCTTTTGGTTACATTTATTATACTTTATGTCGCCAGGTAATTCGTTCTGAACCTTCGCACTTTGTAAAAATCGAGTATGAATATCCTTGATTAATTTAAACAGAACGAACATCTGCTTGGTTGGGCTTTCTGACAACGATAGAACATCTGAATGATTTCCAGAGTGAGTAGTGGGTTCTGGAATTGTTTCTATGTCAACAGAACGTAGTAAAAAACATTGAAATACAGTTCAACAAATTTGCACAAAGTTTGTGTGGACACGGGAGCACAAACAAAAAGGCCGGGCCACGATCCTTCGACCCAAGCTCTTGTGAGGATGCCTGAATGCTGGCACAGATGAGAAGCAGTTTAGTTACGCGAGCAAAGAGCATTCACGCTCATTCCAAGCACGCCAGGAGAGCCTCATCGATATGAAATTGTGGGGACATCTTGAAAGTCGTTTCACTGACCAGACGTAAAAACAACAAACGCTCCCTGCAGTGTTGTTGATCATTGCGTACGAGCGAGAACGTGAAGAAGGACATACGAGGAAGAATAAACAAGTTATGCACGAAGGGGGTAATAAAAACATGGAGTACTTCGTGTAGGCCTCGGGCTCATTTCATGATATTTTTTCTGGTGAAATAATCTCCCCGTCAGAGTACTTCAAAGACTTAACTCTGATGGTATCGGTCGAGCGCCTGCGCAAGAGCTAAGGCCTCGTCATGGTTAGCGCAACGCGAACTATTAGGCTCCAAACCGACGAGCTGTGGACCTCTGATCTTGTTGCCATTGAAGTAGACTGTCACATGACGTATCTCATTCAGAAGATTGCGAAACTCGAACACTTCAGTGAAGAGATACTCTTTGCATCTGTCGACATTGCTTTGGAAGAGAACGAGTCCGCGGTAAACTATAAACAGTTTTATAATACTTTTACTGGTTGCGAAGCTTCGGCGAAAGTTTGACATAGAGACAAGCCCAACCGCTAGAGGCACCTCGCCTTTAGTAGAGCAATTTAATGGCCATGGCGTTGCAATTATATGGCACGCTCCAGAGCACTGAAACGTTCACAATGATGGCGTGAAGGTTGAAGATGTCTTCATAGTGATGTTGGCTTCAAGAAAATTGAGGAAAGCTTTAAAAGTGTATAATTCAGCATCAAACGAGGCCTAGAAGGTAGAAGTTGAACGGCATACTGATTCCACTTTAACGTGCGCCATCGCCATAAAAGCATGCTTATTTTTTTCTAAACATCTGGTGGGCAATTTTACACATTACAAATCTTCAACGCCTCGTGTGGTTCTTGACGCGTCGCGGAAGTGCAGTGGTAGTAACTTCTGACAGCGCACATCCAAGCTACTAGAATATATACATTCGCTGTTTCTATATCAAAAATGTATATCCTAAACTTACCTCACAATAGTTAAACCAATGGCCACTTTGAATGTATCAGTGCTTTTGACTAAGCAAGGTATGACAAATAGGCAATACTTCATACAACGTTTACCTCGTTTTTCGGTTTCGTTTTACGTTAATTTATTACTATGGTGCCGTAGTGAAATCTATGTTCAGATAGGTCATGCAATGTAGCTTTCAGTCCTACTCATGCTGCGTTTTCGATGTTTACTGTTACTTTACTGTTTGTACTGTAAAGTGAAAGCCCTATTTGCCTTCTCAAACGTGACAATTGACCACATGCCTCCCACGCCAAAGGCCTCAACGAATAACGTGAAAATTTATCTTCTCGGGCTATTAAGGCATTGATATAAAAATTCGATTTTTATGCTTTTACAGCTTGTGCAAGCTTTTTACAGCATTGTGGTGAAACCTCATTTGTGCCTTCACCCAGCACTCTCTATTGGTAGTGCCAAAGCGTCTGTTGCATGCAACAGACATGTGCCTCGACTTTTTCAAGCTATGAGGACCTGCATGAAGCTCCGCCTGTTCGGCATACGTACATCTACACTTTTGGTCGTCTCAGTGCCTGTGTGAACGAAAGTGGTGAGCGAATCACTCATAGTGCTTCTGTAGTACCTGCTGACATAGAATGGGAAAGTGGCGGTCGGAATGCTCGTTTTCACAAAATGCATCATTATTCATTACAGCTGTTTAAAGGGCTAAATCACAGTGCAATTCAGCCTCAACCGTATCCAGCTCGCTCACAGCTTCCGTTGATGCGTGTAGGTGGGCGAGCTCTGCATCTTCTTCACTATACAATACGTAGTGAGGGCTTCAAAACGTCATGTGGTGACTTTCACAACAAATCTACGATTAGCCACTGGTCTAGGCTAACAATGTCACTCTTACCGAAGTGCTTTTCATTCACGTGCACAATCGGCGAAACAAACGTGAAACCATCAGTTTATTACCGCAAGGCGCGCTTACACTTTTACCGCCGATCTCTGTAGGCAGCATGATTTCGGAGTCTTTTACGTCATTTCAATTGTAACCTCATCGACAACCAGGTATCAAGCAGGTATACAGCGTTTCGGCTCATCTTCAGGCACCGCACACTAGGCACGATAGTAACTTTATGTTGAAAAACTACTCGATGACGTACCACAATATTATGCATTTACCCCATTCCCCCAAAGCACTGCATCACCTGCGCGGTGATGCAGTGCCACCCCGCGACCTTCGCTCGCAGCGCACAAAGCTCTCCCATATAGTTATTTATTTATTTATTGATTTATCAGAGTACTCTCAGCACCAAAAGCCTTACAAAGGGGGTTACACAATACATATTTGATAGGTACGGCGAAGCTTTATTACCAGTGTAATTATTCAAGGATTCTGCAATTATGAAAAGGTGTTGTACGCTATGTTTTGAGCGCAGTTATTCCTACGAGAACAGAGCAATCAACCTATGGTGATCAGTACCTCAGCTCCACAGGCTTTATGGACAGACTTCGAGGGTGGTCATTCCAGCAACTCAGCACGAAACGATGTCACATACTCTTCATCTCAAGAAGCAGATGCGAAACCGTGTCAGGGGTTTATGCCAGATCGGCGCAGATTAGTTCTGCGGAAACTACAGCTTCAGATATTGGTAGTCGTTCTGGGAAAACTTCTGCACCACGATACATCTTCACTAACAACCTCTGTATATTAACAATCAAATTACGCCTATCGCAGTTAAGCTGCGCAGCCAGAAGAGCAATAGAAGGCATTCGGCTAACGAAAAAATTGCAACAGCGCTATTAGAATTAGACGGAGCCATTTCGTGCGTGCAATTAGCTCAATAACAAGCATGGTTCCTTCTCCTCCCCTTAGCACCCCTCAAGTCTTCGGCCGATGTTGAGAGTCTTCGGCTGCTCTAAGACAAGGTTCAGTATGGAGTCTGCATGTGCGATTTCAGGCCTGTCACATGACAAGTAGGACGTTGTCATCAACCACGTGCTAACAGATTTCCTGCCTTATGGCCTCACGATACTGTACTGCCAAAAGGTGAAGGAAGCACCGAAAGATACGTACTGCGTAGCGACACCAGAAGAGTGAGCTGGGCAGGCAGGTGAAATATTTAGCTTCTTGCGAACAGAGATTCAAATCAGGAATGAAGGCAGGGAAGGGGGAACGGTGTCGGGTTACTGGCGTTTCCTCCCACAAGACATTCAGCCCACGCCAACACCAGTGAAAAGTCTGTCAATAGCCTACGCATATGCTGACACTTGCTAAAATTGCAACCTGACTTGCCTCCTTGTCTGCCATGCTTTTGCGATGCGGCATCTCGATGCCATTGTAATCAATCCAGCTGACGAGAAAAAGGACAAGGCTCTGTCACACCTTCAGCCATTCGGTGACAGCTAGTCACTTTTGGAGCATGCACTCAAGTGCTGCTCAATTTGCAAGCTGTTGTTTTACCTAAAGCACCGAATTTCGAAGGTCAATCAGGCGGTAAGCTCACTCTCAATTAAACAGTTCCAACGAAGAATTCGAACTACTGAAGCAAATTGGCACGTCAATTAAAACGTAAGTATGTAAAGACCAGGCAGACCACTTTTACAAGCAGCTACTGCCAAAGAAGAATGTATATTCTCTGAATGATTCCGCAACAATGCGCCGATGTGCCATGACAAAGCTTAGTACTGTGCTTAACGCTTCATCACCTAAGCTTGGTCAGTCCTGCCAGGCATCTCTGCTACTCAAAGTTACAAATCTCTATGCTGAAGGTGTGCAGCTGTTCATCATCTTTCAATCTCAACCAGTAGCCAGTCTAATCTTGTGGATGATAGATGTCCTTGGTAATGCGAGAGCTCACAGCGTCCTCCAATGAATAAAAGGCGTTGAGAAGGTAAGTTAGAAGGGCTCACCAGCTTCATAGCAACTCAAATTTCAATTTTTTCTGTTGGCAGATGGCAGCTCCTACACAGCTTCAAAAGACAGAAAGTTAGAGCCCACTTTAGACGTGCTCGATCTTCCCGGGACCCTAGGATTACACTCCGCGTGTGAAAGGTAGCGGCTGCTGAAAATTTGCCTGGGACTACTTTTATACACGATGAGCTTTTTTTCTAAATCATTTTTGGGTTTTCTTCCTGGGCCGCAGAGAATGCGATGAAGTTTATTTAGCTTCAAATTACCGCATGGTTTTAGCTTTTTACAGCGAAGCGATCCTCCAACTTCTTGGTTTTAATTCACGAAACCTGCAGCTTCAACAATGCTAATGACGTGTCTTGACAGTCGTATGCTGCTCACTTTGAGAGGCTATTGTTTATGTTCAGCGGCCACTTTTCACAAATGCACATAGGTCCCTACTGAAAAAACCTACATAATTCCATACAGGATCCGTATAGCTTCAATACAGGGTTACAGGAGCTAATACAGGAGCTGTACAGGAACCAAATGGGGGTAAATGGGTCTTATACAGGAGCTATATGGTGGTATGTAGGAGCTGAATGGGACCTGGGCAGGACATATAGGGGTATGTAGGAGCTATTATAGGCATTATGGGTTTGGTATGTAGGACTCTCATCTAGCACAATATAGGAGCTAATGGGGCTGAATGGGGGCCATACATAGGATTTGATAGGGCTCAATGTCAATCTTGATAGTCAATGTAGTACACCAGTAAACTTATTAGACCAAATACCTAGGCAGCATAACATTTTTGTTTTTTTGTGTTGAAAAGGTCTAAAATACTCAGTTTTTCAGCCTCCATTAGTTGGCTGTACACAACCTCAAGAAATAACCAATTTTAACGAGTCCATATTATGAAATGCAAATATGTGCAAAATATAACAGATAAGTATATCAGATAATTACCAAAGTACTTTATTTCATTGATCACCTTAGTTGTACACGTGTTATATTTGCACAAATATTTCTGTTCAATTTATGAAAAAAAACAATATTTTAAATGTTGTATTTGTGCAACTGAATATAATATTTCTATGAGAAATCTCTGCTAACAGAAATAGTGATTGAGTAATTTTATATTATATGAACATACACAAGAGATAAAAGACAATTAATCCTTATATTCAGGAAAGATAGACCAAGCCTCGCGCTCACGTGCTCTGTCATTGCACCAAGGCAACAAAGCACAGGGGCAATGCAGGAC
>WOVY01016171.1:0-62891 GCA_013436015.1 Rhipicephalus annulatus
AACCGCAACCTACCCTGGAGGCTGACGGTGAAGTACCTGGGCTCACCGTGGACCACCGGCTCACGTGGATCCCTGCTGCCAAGGCTGCTGCCACAAGGGTGAAACGAGTCCAGGGGGCCATCACCAAGCTGCAGCACGAGGTCGCGGCTGCTCGGCCAAGTGGGCTCTGCGGCTCAACCAGGCTGCGGCGTCCTCAGTGCTACTGTAGCCTCCCACTGGTGACCCTGTCGCCGGCCAGGAGGGACCTGCTGAGGGACTACACCGGAAAGCACTTCGAACCATCCTGGGGCTGCCCAAGTGCTCCCCCGTGGCAGCAACTCTTGCCGAGGCAGGTGAGTGGCCCCTGTCACTCCGCATGCTTCAACGCGCGCTGGGGCACATAGACCGCCTGCACCGGCCGCCGACGGCAGGGCCCTCCTGGAGCGTCTCCGCAACCAGCCCCAGTCACGGATGGGAGGACTATGCCAGCTGTATCACGAGATGGTCCCGGATCCGCCAGTCCCGGTAGCCTCACCACCGCCACACACCGGCCGCCAGAGGTCCACCTCTTCTTGGACGGCGCAACCAAACATCGAACACCTGCGGCCGCATTGCAGCAGGCTGCCACCTGCAAGCTCCAGGAAAGCTGGCGGGGCGGCTGCAGGTTTTCACCGATGATCCGTCCTGGCGGACGGGACTGCGGCAGCAGCGTGTGTCATCCCTTCCAGGGCCACAGCAGGCAATGCCAGCTTCCCTTCCCAGCGAGCTCCACGGCTGCGGAGCTGGCGGGACTCCACCTGGCAGCGGACCTCCTGGCTGAAGACCCCCCTGCTGAGCCGGTTTGCAGTAGTGTGCGACAGCAGAGCAGCCTGCAGACCCTGTCCAACCATCGCCGGGCGGGCTCAATGGCAGCCTCCTTGCTTCTAAGTTCCGGCGCTCACGACGTCAGGACGTCCGTCTCCTTCCACTGGCTGCCCTCCACGTGGGCATAGCTGGCAATGAGGAGGCGGACACACTGGCTAGGCAGCCCATCAGCCTGGCACCCCCATCACCCGGGCCGGTGGCGGCCAGGGACTTTACGCAGGCTCGTCTTAAGAAGCTTCTCATCACAGTCACCCAGACCAGCGGGTGGCCAGCGGACGGGGACCGAAGCTTCTACCAGAGAGGGCCTAACCAGGAGGGAAAGAGCCACCCTGCTGCGACTACGGACCGGCCTGCTGCGTGTGGACCGCGGCCCGCCGCCACGCAAGGGCCGCTGCACCTCCCCGGCCTGCGACCGCTGCGGCGATCCCGAGACCCTCGAACATCTCCTCTGTGCCTGTCCTGGCTTGGCACAGGACGTTCGAGGCTCACCCAGCCTACAGGAGACAGGGCCTTTCCTGCCTCACACTGGAACACTTCATCTTCCCGTCCCGTCCTCATCTGCCAGCGCTGCGGAGCCTGGTGGTGTTTCCTCGACGAGACGAATCGCGGCCTACCGCTGGACGGACCCCTGCCACCCCCCGCCCTTGCTGCCGGCCTGCCACCTGTGCTGATGTTCGCCTGGCCACTACACCTCTAACACCTACACTCCTATCCACTTTTCTCCCACTCCCCCCCCCCTAAGACGCTGCGCCGTGCCCCTAATGGGCTGCAGAAATTAGGCGTCTCATTCTTCCACGAACCACCAACACACACAACACAGATGCTCTCAGGCCTTCACGAGGGGTTGACGCGCTGCTAAGCAGGCGGCTTCTCGTTCGTGCGTTTGACTTCGGCCCTTGTGCGGGAGTCGTCGCTCCCTAGGCAAGCGTACTTGCTCGGTCTTGCGGAGTTCCCTATACGGCCTGCAAGCCCGTGAGTGTCGCACTGTGCTGCATCTTAGGTTAATAAACCCGTTTTTTTGCTTCCTGCGTCGTGCGTGGTTTCTGCGCCATGCCGGAGAAAACGACCAACCCGGCTGCAACGTCTTTCGCACGCAGCGGCAGTGGAGGACGTCGCATCCCTACACGGTTGCGCATAGTAGGTAAGCCTTATACAAGTATAGTATTGTTCGAAGAACATTTGAGCTGGACTCATCACGTAAACAAATTACATACTAGCATTTCCAGGTCCAATCGAGTGTTCTACAATATCCGGCATCTGGTTCCGACTTGGCTAAACGTCAGCTGTACTATACACTCATATTCTCAACTATACTACTGCCTCTTAGTCTGGGGTACTACAAGCAAACCACGTAATCAGGCTGACACTCCTCCAAAAACAAGCTGTTCGACACATAGAAACCTTGCTTATCTTGACCATCAGCACCGTTTTTCTTAAAAAATGAGATTAAAAGTGATCAGCTATACTTCCTCAAACTTGCTACATACATACACAGTAAAATGCGTCAAAATGAATCTATTTTTACACACATGTACTTGACTAACCGCAATCCTATATTTTGCGACACAGCCACCTCGAAGTTCCGTTTTGCAGAACAAATACGGTACTAAACCTAAAATACATGATCCCTAGTTTCCTAAACCAACATCCACAAGTACTTAGCAATGTGTATGAAGTTTCATCAAAATCCCTGTTTAAGCGTGTTGTTAAATATATTTGCTGTCTTGCGTGCCTTTCATAGTATGATTAGACCTATAACAAACATGTGGCTTAAGACCGTTACATTAAAGAACTCAATTCTTACTATTCCTGTATGTATGTCGCCGTCCCTTGCAAATAGCGCTATGTCATGTTTCTTTTTTTTATTTCCGTGCTGAGCTTCCGCTTTCTAATGTATAATTTCTTACTGATAGCCACAACCCTGTTGGACAGTGCTTGGGTGGTAGGGCCATTGTCAGGCAGTTAATTCTGCCTTTAGCCATACCATCCCTCGACATGTATTATGTTGAAAATAAACAATTCAATTCAAAAAAAAAACCTATCTCCACATCACTGGCGCCCAGCTTGGTTTCGGCATGTCTTCAGAGCAGACCCCTTTGAGCCGCTCGTTCTGATCGATCCCTGTGGACGAATGACTTGATCTCGTTCGCGGCGGACGGCTGCAACAGCAGCGGGTACGGCCCTCTCGGTGACCTTCTGGCTTTCGTTCACCGGGAGAGATCCCTCTTTTCGGGGCCCCCTATAGTGATGCGAGTCGCTTGAACGAGGACCACAGTCCTAGCCAAGCTAGTAACGGGCTGTATCAGTTGTTCGAGACTCACTCGCTTACGGGCCCGTCCTCGGCGCAGTCTCCACTCGCTGGCGTTTCCCCCGTCAGGCAGCACGGTCGACAGCTCAAATCGTCGCACCCAGTCCTTCCTAACGGGTGGCACTCAGGTGGTGGCAAGAAAACGCGCTTACTGACCCGCCGTGGTCGCGAGCGCAAAGGGTTGACGATGTCGTTCGCGAGCCTGCTCGCTTAACCGACAAACGTCGCCACGTTCACCGAACGCTCGCTGGCCCGAGACTCGCGTTGGCGACGCTTTAGACGGACGGGGGTCACCGTGCTCCGTTGTCGACCGTTTGCCAGTCGCGTGAGGCCTCAAGCACCAGTCGGAGCGCGAACCCTAGCCTCCTTCATGCCGTGTACTGGCCCTTTCGGTCAGACGCGCATGTTGGGGAACAGGCGCGCGCACCTGTGATGGCCGCGCCCGCGTCGGAGCAGTTACCGCTGCACGCAACTGCGGCGCAGCTCCTAAACGTTCTGTTGGAAGCGGTGCGCTCACAGCCTTGTGCTTTAAAGGGAGATCCCGAGTCCCCTCAGCCAAGCGTTTCGAGTAGCTTAAGTGTACCTCTGCCTAAGTACAGTGGTTATTTGGACCGCATCAGTTGCCACAGAGTACCTCGAGGCGCTGCACCCTCTGTCAGCAGGCTACGCTGCTGAGCGACAGCGTTATGCTAGGCTCTGTTTTGCCCGTGTCGCTGACAGCGCAAGCGGCGAGGTGGTACCGGCTGGTCGGCCACCAAAGCTCGCTCGATGGAGATTTTAGGGTGCTCTTTCGTAGCGAATTCCTTCCTCCTGAATACGAGCGCCGCATGCGTCGCGAGTTAGAACTTCACACACAGCATCCCGACGAATCTCTTCTCGAGTACGTTCGGGCTTTGCAGGAGCTTTACCTCCTTGCCGATCCTACGGCATCAGACGCCGAGAAGGTGGAGCGAGCCATACGCCAGGCTCATCCAACCTTCGCCGCTTTCCTTCGGAGCGCCCGTTATCGTGACCTAAACGAGCTGGCATCCGATGCGAAGCGTAGTCAGGGCGACATTCTGGCGGTGCCAGCCTATCACCCACCGCCCCCGCTGTCCGCGTCTCTCGAGCCTCGTTGCGCGTGTGTTGGTCGTGACTCGTCACACTGGTGCTCTCCGAACCATAAGGCGGCCTCTGCTGCGAGAGACCGAGACGCGCTCGACGTGTCGCGCCGAGCTCTGGACCCGTACTCGTACGCCCGGGCCGCCACCGTTGCCCGGCAGCGTGAACAAGAACGGAAACCCCGTGCTCCAGTGCACGAGGGGATATCCGATCACGGAGCCCCCACTGTGGCTAGCGAACGGACACCTCGCAGCTCTAAAAGATTGCCAAAATCCCCCCCCCCCTGTTGGAGGAAAAGGCGTTGTCTGTTTTCGTTGCCGTGAGCGTGGTCACACGGCACGTGAGTGCAACGCGCCCCAACCGACACAAGGGCCTCCTCGCCCGTCGGGAAACGGGGTGAGCCGTCGGTGAGCTCCCCCCTTGCCGGCGGCTGCAGCAGTAAGAGAGCACGGGAGTGTAGGGTACGAGCACACTAGCGCGAAGCGTGCCGCCGCGGCATGACGCGCGTCTTCGCCGCCGAGCGGTGAAAAGCGGCACGCTGGCCACATCTGTGGAAGTCACGTGACAACAGTCTCGAGCGGTCTCGCAGCGGCTCGCGAGATTTCGCGCGCTTTTTCGTCGTCTGTTCTGAGCCCTCCGACTTTACGGTGCAATCGAGCGAACAATGGCAGGTCGACGACGATCTCTTCGCAATGCTCGACGTTACCGTGATGGCGTGTCTGCTGTTGCTTCAGCGTCGCCACTCTCGAAATGCGCCGCGAAGATATTGGGTGCATCCGTTTTGGAGGTGCAGAGATACTGAAGGCATGAAACAGGTATCCTGCGTGCGCTGCAATATGAAACGGCACGTCATTGATCACTTACTTTTCCGCATAGTGAGGTGTCTGCCTCCGCATGTTGTCAATAATTGAGAACAGGGGCCACTTAGTTTTGCCAATATTGCCTGGCGCACCGCTCCGAGTGTTCGCCTCGACTCCCGACACGAGCTTCATCCACCTGTCTCTAATATTTTTAAACTTCAGCATGGCCTGCGTTCCTGCACAAGCGAGTGAATAAAACATACATTTCATTCGCGCTCAACATGCAATAAGCCACGCAATCGCCACTTACCTGTCAATCCAAACATAGATCCTATAAAATCCCATCTGTTCATTTTTGCTTTCTTATTTTAGTAATCAGGCATCGGTTTGTCGTATAAGAAAGGGTAGAGTTTAATCTCCTCTAAAAGGCGTTCGGTGTCCATGGTGCGTGCTTCAAAAATGACGGCGTGAGAAAAAATGACAGCCGGAAAAAAAGAAAACAGCTCCGTGCGTTGCTATGGCGACTACCACGCACGTCGCTGATTGGCGCTTTGCTTGGGCGGCGGCGGCAGAAATAGCGCAAGGAGCGATTGAGTCGGCGGCTAAAATTCCTGGACGCTCGGCGGGAAAAAGAGAGAAAAGCGGCGTCTCGCGAGCGGCGCGCGGCAGAGCGTGGCACCGCTAGTATGTTCGTGCCTTAACACAAAACTCTGGCACGGATGGCGTGTCGCGCGGGACATGACATTCCAGCCACGCCAGCGCCGTTCATCGCCCTTACGATCGCTGGTCGAGAGTTTGCGGCGTTGCTGGATAGCGGGGCTTCTATCTCGCTGTTCGGCGAAGAGGTTAGGGCTCATTTGTACGACTGCTCTGTCCGCATTCGAGCTTGCGACACTACGTTCCACCTCGCCAGCGGTACCGCCACCTCGTGCGGCGCTGCGAGGTTGGTTGTGCGTTGGGAGAATCACGCACGCTGACAGCGCTTTGTGCATCTCCCTAGTCTTTCCGTGCCTGTGATTTTCGGTCGCGACTTTCTCGCGCGCACAGGTATCGTGATTGACGTCGCAAGCGGAGGCTACAGGGACGACCCTTCCGGCGCCCTGTGGCCTTTCGCTGCACCTCCCGTGGTCTCGGCTGCCAGGAAGTCGCCGGACGCCATGAAGAGGAAGGAAGAAAGGAGACCAAGCGTTGCCCCCGCGACCCGCCTCTCCCCCTTTGACGCCAAGACTGGTCCTTTTGCCGGCGCGGCGGAAAACGGTCCGTGCGTACAGCGTTCCCTCGATTATAATGCTGCCGCGGTGAACGAGGTCTCGGGTATGCCGGTGACTACCCCCCCCCCCCCCACCCGCTAAGCAGCAACTCGAATGGCTCGCTGCCCCCTTTGCCGGACAGCTTGTCGAAACGCGAGAAAGCACGCCTGTCGTCGTTGTTGACACGTTTCAGTGACACGTCACAGAACGCCCGGGTCCCACCTATCTGGTGGAGACACCGGATTGACACAGGCGACGCACAATCGTGGAAATGCAATCCTTGCCCCGTTAGTGCGTCAAAGAGGAAAGCAATTGACCAGGCACTGGGTGAGGTGATTGAGACCGGAGTTGTCCAACGCTGAAACAGTTTTTGGGGTTCACCGGTGGTAATGGTCCCCAAAAGAGACGGCTCTCTTCGGCTCTGTGTGGACTATCGCCGGCTGAACGAGGTCACGTGGAAGGATGCTTGTCCTATGCCTAACGTTGACTCGATCGTGGCTGCTCTAGGCGGTGCTTGCTACTTCAGCACCTTGAATGATAGCCGCGGTTACCTACAGGTTCAGATGGAGCCGGCTGACGAGAAGAAAACTGCGTTCACCTCTCACAGAGGTTTGTATGAGTTTACCCGCATGCCGTTTGGCTGTTCTGGAGCTGCAGCTACGTTCTAGAGATTGATAGACCACGTTCTAGAGAACGCCTAATGGCAACACGCCATGGCGTACCTCGACGACATCGTCATCTTTTCTCGAACGTTCTAGGAACACCTTCACCATTTGGAGGATGTCCTCGGGAGGTTGCGTGCCGCCGGGTTGATTTTGAACCCGAAGAAAGCTCAAATAGCTGAGACTCGCATCTCACTATTAGGCTTACCATTCAAAGCGATCGTGTTCTGCCGTGTGAGGAGAGGTACGTGCCATTGTGGACTACCCGACGCCAGCAAATATTCAGGGCCTGAGGCGCTTTTTGGGCATGGTGAACTACTATCAACAGGTCATCCCAAACTGTGCAGCCCTCCAAGCGCCCTTGACTGCACTCGAAAAAGTCGGCCCGATGGAGCTGGGGGCCATAACAAGAGCAAGCCTTCAAGGCACTTTCTGAAGCTCTAGTGGTCACAGACGAGTTAAAGCTGCCTGACCTGAACAGGGAGATCATTGTCCAAGCGGACGCGAGCGACCTGGGTCACGGCGCGGTACTCCTTCAGGAGCACGATGGCGTCCTCCGGCCAGTCGCCTTTGCGAGCCGGTCACTTAACGCCGCCGAGCGTAACTATAGCGTCATAGAAAGGGAATGTCTCGCTATAGTTTTTGCTCTCCGGAAGTTCGACTGCTATGTTGAGGGCGTGCCATTCGGGGTGGAAACGGACCAAATGGCACTCACCTAGCTTAAGCGCTTGCGCTAGCCCTCGGGCCGCCTCGCGCGTTGGGCGTTCACCTTGCAGCGGTACAACTTTGTTGTGCGCTACCGAAAAGGGAGTTCGAACATCGTGGCTGAGCCTTGTCGCGTGCCCCCGTTTCGGCGTCCGACACTTGTGTCCGCCACTCCCGAGAGCAATCGCATCAAGTAGACCCCGGGCCCTCGGGCTCCATAGGGTCGAAAGGCGCGAACCCCGATGCCGAAGTGACTTTCGAGTCTACAGCCTCGGGTGAGGACGCATACCTGGTAGACCCTGTCACATCCAACGGTATCGTCTTTAGCAGAGGGAGCTGCTCAAGGCACAGCAGGACAATCCGTTTTGTCAACACATCGTTGACGAGCTCAAAGAGCTGAGCTCCCAAGCGGAGCGTGGCGGTCAAGCCGCCGGGAGCGAACAGACAGCTGGTATTGCTGTCGGCGCCGAGTGCCGTACGCAGGCTGGTATTGCTGCGGGCACAATGGACTCGTACCTGCTTGATGCCGACGGCGTTCTCCTGTGCTACGTCCCACCTGAAGAAGCTCTCCAGGAGTCTTTCAAGGTGGTGATACCCCGCAGTCTAAGGAAAGCCACCCTAGGTTATTTCCACGACTCGCGGTTGGCCGTACACGCGAGTGACCTTAAGGCTTTTCAAAAGTTGTGCCGCTCCGCAACCTGGCCTGGAATGAAGCGTGACGGCCTTCACTACGCCCACTCATGCCGCGTGTGCCATTGCGTGAAGCCTCGCGGGGGAAGCCTCCCGGGCTCATGCAGCCGATCGACAGCCAACAGCCTTGGCAGGTCGTGGCCTGTGACATTATGAAACCTTTCCCAAGAAGCCGAAGAGGCCGTGTTTTTCTCCTGGCTGTCACAGATCACTTCACGAAGTGGGTTGAACTGTTTTCCCCTTCGGAAGTTAACGGCACGCGTAATCTGGGACAACTTTACCAAGGTCTTTAGCCGCTTTGGCTTTCCGGCAGAGTTGATCACGGACAATGCGTCCTATTTCACGGCCAAGGTGTTTGTGGATGCGTGTGCTGCCTTTGGCATTAAGCACCCTAAAACAACCACCTATCACCCACAGGCTGACCCGACCGAGCGGATCAACCGGAACCTCAAGCCCCTTGCTGACAGCCTTTGCCCAGCAACACAAGGATTGGGATGCTTGTCTTAACAAGATCGGCTTCTCCTTGCAGTGTATGGTCGATCGCTCGACAGGGTACACGCCCTCTTTCCTCAACTTTGGGAAAGAGCTGCCTAACCCCATAGACCGGGTCCTACGGGGCAGTGGCGGGGCAAGCGCTGCGAAGGTCAGCCCGTCTGGCTACGCGGCGGAACTGCGCTCACAGATGGACGCAGCCCTCGACCTGGCGCGCTCCAACCTGACAAAAGCCCGAGCTGGTCAAAAGGCTCAATACGACCTGTCGCATCGGAATGTCCGTTACGATGTCGGTGATCTCGTCCTCAGGCGCAGTCACGTCTTGAGTGACGCCGCCAAAGGCATCTCGGTCTCCCTTTCGGCCAAGTGGTTAGGCCCATACCGAGTGAACACCTAAGTGTCGCTCGCCCCTTGTATACAAGCTGGCTGGTTTTCAAGGGAGACCAGTCGGCGGTCCAGTGAATGTCTCCGACCTCAAACCTTTTGTTGCCCGCAGCAACGACTTCGGGAAGGGGGAGGCAGTCACCGAACCGCAGGGAAACCGAGATAAGGCTGGTTCCAAACCACGCCACCTGTACAACCTGCGAAAACGCACTTGGCTGATTTTCACCCCCGGCATGTAGCGGGACGTTATCCCCTCCATGTAAGGGAGTGGATATTATAGCTGCTCTGCGATTGCCCATCCAGCAGCAACAGTAACGGCTACCTGGCAAGCTTTCTCCCTTGTAAAACCATTACACGGGCTGCGCGCGGATTATCCACACGGTTCCCAGCGCTCCCGGCTGCTCGAGAGAGAAAAGCCCATTCCCCGGCAGCTCACTCTCTCACTGGGTATCTTCCGCGTAGTCGGCGGGAGAAGGGAAGCGTGCGCCCTATCGGCTCACGCAACCTTCAATCCGACGGAGTAGGCTGTCTTTATTGGGCCAGCCTGTCGAGCCTCCGGGGCCGCACCTTCAGTGCGTTTCTGCTTTTCACCGACACCCCAGCATACGTGATGTCCTCCTTGATGGCCCGTTCCTCCAAGAAAAAAATCCCGGGAGACCAGCCGCGTGCTCGGTCGTTCCTCAGGTACCGGCCGCGTCCATGCCGTCTCCGTCGAATGTTCCCCCGGCTCCGGCTAACAAGACACTGCCTCGTCGTGAAGTCTCTACGTGGACGTTCCAACAATGCACGGAGGCCCCAGTCGCCTTCGTGTCGACTTGTCGCTGGTCCAAGCAACGCAAAGTCTGGGGGGGGGGGGGTATACCCCGAGTGCGTCCCGCGTCCTTTCTGTGGACACACCCTTTCGTACCGGCTCGACTCTTCCGGAGGTGCCTCAATGCCGCCTGTTCTTGAGGGCTCCTACTGCGACGCTTGCGGTGTCCTGCTGGTGCACGAGGCTGCCCACCTCCGTTTGCGGGTTCACCGAGCGAAAACTGGCGTGCCCCTGCGGTCCTGTCCGCTCCGGCGGTGCCACCTGGCCTGGTCCTTCAACCTTCCCTGTCGACCGACTCCAATCAGGCCGTGGCGGCGCTCGTCGCGGACTCTTCATTCAAGTCAGCCATCGCTGCTGCGGTGTCCGCCGCCCTGCCGCGGCCCCAGGTTCCTGCTGAGACGCCGCCGAACGAAGACACCGGGGCGCCCGACGATCTCGTGGACGGCGCGGAGCTGGACCTCAGTTTTTTCGGTGTCAGTGGATGCTGTTATTACGGCGTCTTTAGGGTGACCTCGGTCTTAGGAGGGGGGATGTGAGAATCGAGAGCGCCCTCCTACTTGGCGCCTCGTTCCCAGCTGCCGCACGCACACCGACAGCGTAACCCGGGCGCGCGTAATACCGGCATCTGCCAAGATGGCTGCTAGGGCACCTCTTGGTCTGGGCCAGTCAACTGTGGACTTCTTCCCGCGCTGGCATGTCCGGGCACGCTACGCTAGTGTGCTGCGCGGGCCTACGTCACAACGCAGCGCCATTTCCCATTGGGCGCGCGTGACATCCTCTTCTCCTACGAGATGTGTTGTGCCCGACGATTCGCTTGTCACGGCAGATGCTCTCAGGCCTTCACGAGGGGTTGACGCGCTGCTAAGCAGGTGGCTTCTTGTTCGTGCGCTCGACTTCGGCCCTTGTGCGGGAGTCGTCGCGTCCTAGGCAAGCATACTCGCTCGGTCTTGCGGAGGTCCCTATACGGCCTGCAAGTCCGTGAGTGTCGCACTGTACTGCATCTTGGGTTAATAAACCCGTTGTTGTTGTTATCCTGCCTCGTCCGTGGTTTCTGCGCCGTACAGCAGAAAACGAAGAACCCGGCCGCAACGTCTTCGCACGCAGCAGCAGTGGAGGACGTCGCATCCCTACACGGTTGGGCATAGTAGGTAAGCCTTGTGCAAACCTATCTCCACAACACACACACAAACACAAACATATATATATATATATATATATATATATTTATATATATAATGATATTTAACAGACAATGATGCCAAGGAAGGTATAGGGGAAGTTATTAGGCCAATTCTAATGTAAGTGAGAAAAAATAAAAGTGAGTGAAAAGATAACTTGCCTTGGGCAGGATCCGAACCTTACATTACAAATGGCGTAATACCTTCCCCTATACTTTCCTTGGCATTATTGTCTGGTAAATCTTGTTATTATTGTGGAAAACACGAAAAACGAGCCCTTAAGTATACACTTGTTTCCCTTATTCATTAACGAGGGTCTCGTACTGGCAGACTTGGTGCCTCTAGGTTGTATACGGTGGACTATTGGTCAGCTGCAAGTTGGTAATAAGTTCACGTGCTACGTGACGCCAAACAGGCTCACTAACAGTGTACCGCACTCGCCCGCATGGCTACTAGTCGCGCTGACTGACACTCCCACGTTTAAATTGACATAGATAACCAATAAAGTGGCTGGGGGGATGGCTGTCGTGGTAGTTCAGTGGTAGAGCATCGAACGCGTTATTCGAAGGTCGCAGGTTCGGATCCTGCCCACGGCAAGTTATCTTTTCACCCACTTTTCTTTCTTCTCATTTACATTACAATTGGCCTAACAACTTCCCCTATACCTTCCTTGGCATTAAGGTCTGTTAAATGTCATTATTATTGTGGAAAACACGAAAAACGAGCCCTTAGGTATACACTTGTTTCCCTTATATATATATATATATATATATATATATATATATATATATATATATATATATATATATATATATATATATATATTCTTGAATAAAGTTACGAGAAGCACGTCACCATGATTGTAGAAACCATTTTCAATCAGCGTTTGAAGCCTAATTACTTTTCGGCACACTACCGCATACCAGATCAATAAAAAATATTGAAAATATGTTTCTTTCATATGCTTTCAGCATATAAAAACTATGATCATCTATTGTCAAATGTTAAAAAAATAATTGTCTAGCATTCCGGCTGAGAAAACGTGAAAGTGCTGAATAAACGTCACAAAAATCAAAATACATTAGTTTAAGACATCTTCATAAATAGAACAATGACTTTGTCACGCATTCAGTGTCATATCATTCAGCTGCATGCTTTGTGGATTTTTCTTTCAGCCTCAAAGCAAGAAGCTAGTTCTTAAAAAAACATCAAGTGCTCGGCACGCACAGGAAAAATCAATTGGCTTTTTAACTAGATAGCGCGTCGAAGTCAAGTAAATACGTGATATATTATCGCTGTGATAAAAGAGGTTTTAAAAAATAACTCTGATTACAACAACTGAGTGGGTCGCTGTTGTGACAAATACCAGCTGATTTGCGGCGGCTGCTGCCCCGAGAGAGCCGCCGCCACTCGTTTCCCTGTCCTTCCCGCCCCCTCCCCGTCGCGCTGCAGCGGCCGCAGCTGACCCTACGGCTGACATGCGCTCTCCCATAGAAAGCCGCTCGACGCGGCAGGCCGTACCGGGCGCTTTTTCATTCAGGGACCGTGACACTGTAGCGCAGCGCACGAGCCACCCCCACACAGAAACGGCTGCTGCGCCGCATGGAAGTAACGTCATGCACTTTTCCAGTTAGGCGCTTCGTTTGAATAGTCGGAGTGTTTAGCGGTACGTCTCGTAACGATAGAAGCCATAAAATTTACGTTCAAACGTGAAAATAACAAAAATGTCAGTTAGGTCCAGCGTGACAACAATACATAACCGGCTTGTAATCGTTCCAAATCAATTGGCAGCTGTGGCTTAGTTGGTTACAGCGGCACAATATGAACTGGTGAGGTCGGTGGTTCAAGCCTTATTGCAGTATTTGTGACTTTTTTTTGTTCGCGCATGTATTTTTTTATATTCGCTAGTTCATCGGCCTCCCGTCAGCCTGGCTTGCTGCCGGTGGTGGTCCTGTCCACAGGCCCTTTAGTATTGGATGTTCGACGACTCTCGCAGGATTGGCTATGTTTGTTATGATACAGCGGTTTGCGAATTAATGCTGCTAATCAGCGGGACGCAAAAGGACACGAAAAACTAAAATGGAGCTGGCTGCATTGGTTTTCTATGGTACACGCGTCAGGAATGTTGATTCACACGCTTTATCCAAGTTTTGCTGACATAAAGGCGCACCGCAACGTATACGAAACTTCATTTTCATGTCGCTCAGTGTAGCCTTCCCTGGCGAGGTACAGGCAGGCCTCTTCAAAATACTGACGTGCCACCACAATGATCTAGGTGATCTGCACTTGATGAACGATGCCCAAGGGGAAGTGCCGACGGCGTTGGCCCATCTAACTACAAAACAGCTTGTCTGTCTTGCTAAATAACACGCACGGCCTCTGACAACACGGGAGCATTAACGTAGCAACGGATGAGATTGACTGTACATGCTCGCACTTAACAAAACAGCCGGCAATGCAGTAGCTGTGGCATTCGCAAATCGCAGGTTTCCTAAGAACACTACAATAAAGTTGTATCCATCCATCGTAAAAACACTTCGCAGACGCACTTTGGTTTCATGCATGTGTGTCCGGTCAGTTACACGTGAACTGTGCAAAAGCATTTATTTCATCATCGACCTTGCCCTTCGCGACAAGCAAAACTGGGCAGCAACGACACTTTCACCTTTGTCAACACTACGCATGACATTGCAATCTAGAAAACGCAGTACATCCAACCACAGTAATCCGCACTTCACACTGAGAACATTTATGGCGCGCGCACTCAGGTGAAGCTGCGGCGCGGTGGACGGCCGTACTAGCTCCAACCTCTAGGTTTAACTGGGCATCCAGCAATCACATGAAGCAGCGACGACACAGGGTCTCCGGTCCTCCTTGGGACGGCCTAGGCGAAGACCACGATTTTGCCAGAGTTTTCACCACCAACACACATCGTAGGCAACTGCCATTTCGCACTGTTTACCCATGCGTTGGTTCACCCAACGTTACTAGACCAGGTTCAGTTTACGAACTCTCCACCGGCGCCGTGCTGCGCTTGTGTCTCCGTCTCAATATGGCGCCTCGAGAGGCGTTGCTGACGGATGGAGGACTTGTCCGGACTGTCACGGTGGATGGGCGTGTTTTTTGAGCGCTCCTGATCGACTGCTCAGATAAGTTGTTTTGCATGTTTTGAGCTTGTCTTTATGGTTATAAGGCAGCAGTTAAAATCCCTGTAGCACCTATTTTATTGTACGGCTTTCTCAGGGTTCAGTCACCAGGTATTTATTTGTTTGTGCGTGTGTGCGTTTGATATTTTTGTTCTTTTTTGCCACCCCAAGAGGGAAGGCACGTGCATTGAACACGCAAATTTTGAACACGTAGAAGAGCTTAGACTTTCTCTTTTTCGTAGGGCAGGGCTCGAGTTTTGTAATTATTGAGTGAGACAAGTCATAGGGACAATTGGTGTCGTAAAGGCATGGTTAAAAAGACTGTGAAGTGTTCAGGATGTGAGGTGGCTTTGAAAGTGGACCCAAGTATAGAAACGGAGGGAGAAGAGGCTGACGCGATGTGTAGGCAATGTCAGGTAGAGGAAAAAATGGAGATGATGATGATTGCCCACAGTGACCTGCTGATGAGAATCGCATAACTCGAGATTGCGTTCGCGACAGAGCAAGAGAAAACGAGGGCTATGGGAGAAAGGCTGAAGTCCGCCGAGGAAGCACTAGCCAAGGTGAACAGAGGAGCGGCCTACGGAGAGAACAGTAGGAAACAGGCAACCAGAACGGCGGTGAAGAAAGAGCAAGCAAGTTCGGAAAAAACAGGTTCAGTCGGTTATATTGTCGCAAGGCCCAGCTTCAGCGAAGTAGTGGTGGGGCTGGGAGGGGACAAAGCTGCTGGCGTCGCAGGTGCAAGTAACCCCCAAGTGCAGGACGCTCCAGCTGAAAAGTCACAGCATGTGATAATCGCCGGAGACTCGAACTTAAATCAATGCACAGCAGCCATCAAAGAGAGGGTAAAAGGTGACAAAAGGATTGCAGTAGGGGCGTTCTCAGGACGCAAGCTGGAAGCATTCATGAGGCAAGCTAGTGCAAATTAAAAGCAACAGCTGATAGACGAAACCTCGTGATAATTTCGGGTAGTTTAAACGATGTCCTATATGAAGATACAGCAGGAATAGCAACTGGCGAAAGGCGTCGATGATATGCGAGCCACTTCTCCTCAGGTAGAGGTAGTGATATGCACGATACCGGAGGTACCGGGGCGTGATAGCAACCTGCAAAGAGCGGTTGTCAAGGCAAACCAAGAGATATGGCGGTTGAGTCGCGAAAAAGGCTTTGAGGTGGTGGAAATAAAGAGAGGTGCATTGATGGGGTGGTTTTCAACGAGACATAATTCACTTCGATGGGCGGCTAGGCCATGATTTATTTCGGTTGGCGACTTGCAGGACGCGCAGTAGCTTTTTTGGTGGACAAGCGGGTCTTTCGGGGTGCAGGATAGCTAGTAACGAGAAAAACAACCAGGGAGACTCTTTGACAGGTGGTATGGACCGATACGATTCCAAAGTGGCACCAGTATCTAAGATAGGTAGAGTCGGGGGCAGAAATAGACGTAGCCACGAGTGCCGAGCCAATTCACACATAGGTTATATTACCATGCAGGGTGGTAGGAACAGGCTGAAGTGGGAAGAGATAGAAGAACAGCTAAGGGAAGAGAAGCCGATGGTATACGGTTTTGTAGAAACACATCTTAGGGACATGGAACAACCTCCAAACAATCCGGACTACGCGTGGAAATATTGTAATAGAACAGAAGGCAGCAGAAAGAGGGGTGGTATTGGGGCATTCATTCATAAAAGTACAGACTGACAAAGGGTCAAGCAGGAGTGCAAGGAACATTTATGGCTAAAAGGGAAAGTGGCAGGTCAAATGACACTCCTTGGTTTCGTGTACTTGTGGACGGGAGCAAAGGCCAGAGAGGAAAACCAGGCAATGGTAGAGTGTATATCAAAGGACATTCAGGAGTTAGGAAGAGAGTGCGACATAATTCTACTAGGAGATATGAATGCGCACATTGAAGATATAGATGAGTATACTGATCCGACAGGCAAAATGATCAAGGATATGTGTGAAAGGCTTGATTTGATCATTTGAAACAGTACCGAGAAGTGTGAAGGGCAAATAACATGCGAGGTAGGAAGGCTGCAGTCGACAATAGATTACGCACTGATGTCACATAAGATATACGATAAGCTCAGCGAAATCGACATAAATGAAGGTGGCTCCAGAAGTCTAGGTAGTGATCACAAACGCATCAAGGTAAGTTCGAGAAGAGCAGTGAAAGTAAGAAGGAGACAAGATGGGCAGCTACAGGAAAATTTCTATTCGGAAAGGCAAATTGAAAGAGCCACTAAACAAATTGATGAAGTAATCACTGAGGATAATAAAACAGTGTGGACATACATGAATCTACTTAGACTGTTTCAGCTAGAGCTTGCGAAGGCACGTGGCAAGTCACCCCGGAAAAAAAGACACAAACCCAAAAGTTGGTGGTATGAGGAAGTTAAGAGAGCTGTAGCAAAACGTCAGGAAGCGTCTAGGGAACACAGACAACCTATGCAGCGGGGTGAACCAACAGATTATGTTGAAAGAAAATGGGAAATCTTTCTAAGCTGTAGAAGGAATGCATCCCTTCAGATCAATGAAAAGATTAGAAGAAATGTGCTCAGTGGCTGGCAGAAGTACATAAAAAAGATAGAAAGGCAGCTGCGAAATTTTGGAACCATCTAAACTCCTTAAGAAATGAGACGAGCCTAGAGCAGAGGTTTATAACTACAGCTCAAGGTGCTAGGCTAGAAGGGGACGAAGCTATTGAATATCGATACGATTCCAAAGTGATAATCGTAAAGTGAAATAAAGTGAAATTTCACTGTTTCACAAAATTTTCTACCACCCTACACTTCATAATGACCTGATACTCCAGCCTCTGTACATCTCAAACCGTGTTGATCATCGCAATAATGTAGGAATCGCATCATGGCACACTAGGTCTTTCTTTCAGTCATTTATTCCCCGCACATCTCATGATTGGAACCGCCTTCCCCCGAATGTCGCAACCATTATTGACTTCAAACTTTTCCATGAAACATTAGCTAACATTGTATAACATTGTATAACATTGATCTCACCAGAGAAGGATTGGCCACCCTGGTGCAGTATCTGGCCACCCCCTCCCGTAGGCATTCGTCAATTAACTCACGGCCCTCAGTCCCCACCAGCTGCGGAGCAACTGACCACGGTGGCGGTCAGATCTGCAAAGCAGCAGAGGGTGCTAGGAATCTCTGGATGCGGACAGGCCACCATTGGAACTTGAACTTAGCAACGTTTAACGTTAGAACGTTATCTAGTGAGGGAAGTCTAGCTGTATTATTCGAGGAGCTGGAAGGCATTAAATGGGATATAATAGGGCTGAGTGAGGTTAGGAGGACAGATGAGGCCTATACTGTGCTACAGAATGGGCACGTCATTTGCTATCGGGGCTTGGCAGACAGAAGAGAACTGGGAGTAGGGTTCCTAATTCACAGAAACATAGCTGGCAACATAGAGGAATACTATAGCAATAATGAAAGGGTAGTAGGCATTGTAATTAAACTGAATAAAAGATACAAAATGAAGGTAGTACAGGCTTACGCGCCTACATCCAGCCATGATGACGCTTCAGTTGAAAGCTTCTATGAAGACGTGGAATCGGCAATGAGTAAGGTGAAAACACAGTATACTATAGTAATGGGCGACTTTAATGCAAAGGTAGGAAAGAAGCAGGCTGGAGACCAGGCAGTAGGAGATTATGGCATCGGCACTAGAAACGCCAGAGGAGAGCTACTAGTAGAATTCGCAGAACGCAATAATCTGCGTATTTTGAATACCTACTACCAAAAACGAGAAAACCGCAAGTGGACATGGAGGAGCCCTAATGGCGTAAATAAGAACGAAATTGACTTTATAATGACTGCACACCCAGGAGTCGTGCAGGATATGGAAGTGGTTGGCAAGATAAGATGCAGTGACCATAGAATGGTACGGGCTCGAATCCGCCTAGACTTGAAGAAGGAACGACAGAAACTGATACGCATGAATCCAATCAATGAGCTAGCACTGAGAGGGAAAGTACAGGAATTCAGAGTGTCACTGCAGAACAGGTACTCTGCTCTTAGCGAGGAAACCAACCTTAGCGTAGATACAATGAATGATAATCTGACGAGTATCATCACGGAGTGTGCAGTGGAAGTTGGAGGCAGGGTAGCTAGACAGGACACCGGCAAGCTTTCCCAGGAAACGAAGAACCTAATTAAGAAGCGTCAAATCATGAAAGTGTCAAGTACAACAGACAAAATAGAACTGGCAGAGTTTTCGAAGCTGATTAATAGGCGTAAAGTATGCGATGTAAGAAGGTATAACATGGAGAGAATTGAGCACGCTCTGAAAAACGGAAGAAGCGTCAAAGCAGTGAAGAGGAAACTTGGGATAGGCAAAAGGCGGATGTATGCACTAAGGGACAAAGAAGGCAAATTAACTACAAATATGGATAGGATAGTTAAAATAGCGGAGGAGTTTTACAGAGATCTGTACAGTAGCCGAGACAACCACAACCTTAATACTATAAGAACTAGCAGTAACCCAGACGACACCCCACCGGTAATGATAGAAGAAGTCAGAAAAGCTTTGGAGAGCATGCACAGAGGCAAAGCTGCTGGTGAGGATCAAGTAACATCAGATCTGCTGAAAGATGGAGGACAGATTGTGTTAGAAAAACTAGCCACTCTATTTACGAGGTGTCTCCTGACGGGAAAAGTACCAGAGTCTTGGAAGAACGCTGACATCATCTTAATACATAAGAAAGGAGATGACAAGGACTTGAAGAATTACAGGCCGATCAGCTTGCTCTCTGTAGTATACAAGCTATCTACAAAGGTAATTGCTAGCAGAGTAAAGAAAACATTAGAATTCAATCAACCAAAGGAACAAGCAGGATTTAGAACAGGCTACTCAACAATTGACCACATTCATACTATCAATCAGGTAATAGAGAAATGCTCAGAGTATAACCAACCACTATACATAGCCTTTATAGATTACGAGAAGGCGTTTGATTCAGTAGAAATATCAGCCGTCATGCAGACACTGCGGAATCAGGGCGTAGATGAAATATATATAAACATTCTGGAAGAAATCTACAGGGGATCAACTGCTACCATAGTGCTTCATAAAAAAAGCAACAGAATACCAATAAAGAAGGGTGTAAGGCAGGGGGACACAATCTCCCCAATGCTATTCACTGCGTGCTTACAGGACGTTTTCAGAAGCCTAGAATGGGAACAGTTAGGGATAAGAGTTAATGGAGAGTACCTCAGTAACCTGCGCTTCGCCGATGACATTGCATTGCTGAGTAACTCAGGGGACGAATTGCAACTCATGATTACGGAGTTAGACAAGGAAAGCAGAAAGGTGGGTCTTAAAATTAATCTGCAGAAAACGAAAGTAATGTACAACAACCTCGGAAAGGAGCAGCGCTTTGCGATAGGTAATAGTGCACTTGAAGTTGTGAAGGAGTATGTCTACTTAGGCCAGGTAATAACCGCCGAGCCTAACCACGAGATTGAAGTAACCAGAAGAATAAGAATGGGGTGGAGCACATTCGGCAGGCACTCTCAAATTATGACAAGTAGATTGCCACTGTCCCTCAAGAGGAAGGTATATAACAGCTGTATCTTGCCGGTACTTAGATACGGAGCAGAAACCTGGTGACTCACAAAGAGGGTTCAACTTAAATTGAGGACGACGCAGCGAGCAATGGAAAGAAAAATGGTAGGTGTAACCTTAAGAGACAAGAAGAGAGCAGAGTGGATTAGGGGACAAACGGGAGTTAAGGATATCATAGCTGCAATAAAGAAGAGGAAATGGACATGGCCGGGCATGTAGCACGTAGACAGGATAACCGCTGGTCATTAAGGGTCACCAACTGGATTCCCAGAGAAGGGAAGCGGGGTAGGGGGAGACAGAAGGTTAGGTGGGCAGATGAGATTAAGAATTTTGCGGGTATAAATTGGCAACAGCAAGCACAGGACCGGGTTAACTGGCGGAACATGGGAGAGGCCTTTGTCCTGCAGTGGACGTAGACAGGCTGATGATGATGATGATGTATAACCAAGAAAATCTGTTACCTATGCTTATTTCTTCCGTTTTTGTATATTTAGTAATAACTATTTTTATACATTCTGCAGAAATGTTAATAATATCTGTCGTTTATTGTATTGTTTTATTTGTAATTATTGTAATGTTTATTTGTATTTATTGCACTGTTTTATTTGTATTTTTCATGTATTTACCCACTCCCCTCTTTAATGCCTTGTTGGCCCTGAGGGTATTAAAAATAAATAAATAAATATTTTAAAACAAGGGTGACAGAAAAGTTTCAACAAAGAAGTGCTTTGTGCACCACAATTGACAAGGATGGGTGGCGCAATGGCTCCATTTTTACAAGAGTGGGAAAGGGCTGAGAAAAGGATTCCTAAAGTACATCAACAGGCCCAGATTGGATTCCAAATATGCTGATAAAGACATTAGGTCCGAAGTCTAAGCAGGCTTTGAGAGATGCAGCGAACAAAATAATAATCGATGGAGAAGTTCTGGATGGATGGAAACTTAGCAGGATGACCATGATCTATGAAGGAAAGGGGCACAAAGCTGACATCAACAACTACCGTCCCATAACAGTGACATCAATGATATACAGGCTGGCGATGCAGATTATAAAGGAAAGACTGCAGGCATGGATAGAGGATGAGGGGGTGCTGGGGGAACTGCAGAATGGGTTTCGGAAACAGAATAGGTTGGAAGACAATCTGTTCTCAGTGACGCAGTGCATCGAAATAGCAGAAAAAAAAACACAGGCCCCTATGGCTAGCATTTTTGGATATCAAGGGAGCGTGCGATAGTGTAGTTCAAGAGGACTTGTGGAGGCTACTGGACATACTAGGTGTAGAAGATAGAGTCACTTTTCTTTTGAAGGGAATCTATAAAAGTATCAAGGTAGTTATAAGTTGGAAAAACGGGTATGCAAGCCCACAGAGGTGAAACGGGCGCTTAGGCAGGGTTGTCCCCCGTCACCCTTATTATTCATGATGTACCTACAAGGATTAGAGGCCAAATTAGTGGAAAGTGGACTGGGCTTTAACCTTTCTTTCGTCAAAGAAGGGAAATTCATTGAACAGGCACTACCAGCATTGATGTACGCAGATGATATAGTGCTAATGGCCGACAACAAGGAAGATTTGCAGAGATTGGTGGACATCTGCAGTAATGAGGGAGAGAGGTTAGATTTCAGTTTCAGTAAGGAAAAATCACGAGTCATGATTTTTAATCACAATGAAGGTAGTGAGCTTAGAATACAGGAGGTCACGCTAGAGATAACATATCAATGCAAATATCTGGGCATATGGATAAGCGATGGGGCCGAGTACCTAAGGGAACACGAAACATACGTGACGCCTAAAGGTAACAGGAATGCCGCGGTAATGAAAAACAGGGCACTGTGGAATTACAATAGGTATGATGTTGTGAGAGGAATATGAAAAGGGGTCATGGTTCCTGGTCTGACGTTCGGCAATGCAGTCTTGTGCATGAGATCAGAAGTTCAAGCAAGATTAGAATAAACCAACGTGGAATAGGTAGGCTTGCCTTAGAAGCTCACGGGAATACACCAAATCAGGGAGTACAAGGTCATATGGGATGAAGATCATTTGAGGGCAGAGAAGCTAGCAGCAAGATAAAATTTGAGAAGCGAATGAGAGAAATGGGGAAGGATCGTTGGGCAAGGAAGGTTTTCAGCTACTTGTACATGAAGAATGTCGATAGAAAATGCAGGAAGCGAACCAGAAGTTTGACTGGTAAATACTTTAAAAACAGCAGGGGGCCAAACCAAAAAGAATTATTGGTTAAGAAGAAGGCGAAGGAAGTTGAGACCAACATTTAGAAAATTGGCATGATTAAGAAGTCCGCACTGGAGATCTATCGAACTTTTAAGCAGGAAATTGCCAAGAAGGGGATCTATGATAATACTCGGGGTAGTTCTCTACTGTTTTTGGCCAGGACGGGAGTATTGCGAACCAATACATATCGGACCAAATACGAAGGGGTAAGCACGGTATGCAGTTCATTTGGAGAGGAAGAAGAAACTGCCGAAAACTTGATAATGTTCTGTAAAGGGATTCACCCAATAGTTCAGGATGATGGCGCAGAGTTCATTAAAGCACTTGGGTTTAGAGACTTGGTGGGCAAGATAGACTTTAAGTGGGTAGAATTAACTAGAAAGGGGTTATCTGATTGGTTGATAAAGTCAAGGCATGAGTGAAAATTAGACCCTTCAGGGCAAAGTACGAATTCTCAACCTCACTACTTGATGGGAACAAAATAAATCTACTTCTATGGTTCAATAACTATTACGGCTTGGTTGCGCTAGCCACCGCCCGATCTAAAGGGTACAGTCATATCCATCCATCGATCCATCCATCCATCCGTAGGATTCTCTCTTGCCCACTCATATGGCGGAGCACCAGTGTCCTGGAGGCTTCCGAGCCTGGTATACGCGGATGTTATTGTCCTTATGGCTGACAGTCTGGGTGACCTGCAGCACCTCGTTTCGCTGTAGGCAAACAACCTAAGCAAACTGGGACTCTGCTTCAATGCCAAGAAATCAGCGGTGCTGGTGTTTGCAGGCACAGATATAACTGTGGCCGTGTTGCTGCCGGAGGGTGGACAGATTCCATGGTAGGAAGAGTACAGATACCTTGGTGTCCAACTCAGTACATCAGAGAAAGTTCTGCACGTTCGCGAGGAAAAAATTGGCCAAACTTCACGCAAAGCGGCGAACGTCATGTGCAAACGAAGTCTTTGGGGCTGTAACCGATTCCTGCTGGTTCGGAAAATGTGGAAGTGTGTGCATGTCCCATGCTTGTCGTTTGCCAATGCTGTACCACCCTTCCAACCAGGAACCAGACAGTGGCTGGAACGAGGGCAGAGGGAGGTCGGTCGACTCGCCTTGGGATACCACGGACGAGTGGCTATGCGCTCTAAAAAATGTCGAGTAAAAAGGGTGTCTTTTTGCCCCACAACAATATTCGTCGTCAGGCTTGCGTGCGCTTCCTTTCTTGAAAACACGGCGCTGGCCACTTTCCTATCAAGAATGCAATGTAACCCTTATAATGGACATGTCGATCGTGCCCGAATGTACGGGCGCGGAGCGATAGCGCAAGAATGAAACGCAATGTATATGACGATTATTGTTGTGGGACAAAAAGACACCCTTTTTACTCACTCTTTTTTTAGAGTGTAAAGGCCATTCAAGGAGACGTTGAATGGTTTTCGTATGTGCCCCGAGAAGCCAGGCGCAAGATAGCCTACGAGGGCCACCTGCGTCTCATGAATGACAACAGGTGGGCAAGACGCCTGTTCCGTTACACCAGCCTGACCGGAATAATGACACAGTGGACTGCGTGGGCGTACACCCTGCTCCGAAAGTTTGGTTTCTTCGCGAAACCCGTGAAGGCAAGCACAGAGTGTGGACGTGCCCGTGCCGTCCAAGAACAGGTACGGGAGGAAGAGAACGAGCGCTGGCGGAAGGCGATGCGTTTCAAGGCAACCTTGATGGTATATCGAAGTTGCAAGAATGAAATGGAAAAGGAGCGCATGTACGAGAACGATGGCAGTAGTGGCCTTCTGTTCGAAGCAAGGGCGGGGGCACTACGAACCCTTGTGTACCGTCACCGATTCGACGAGAATACCGGTGACCCGACTGCGATGTGCCGGGTGTGCGGGCAGGAAGAAGAAACCATCCCCTATCCAGTGCTACGCTGTACGTGTTTGGGCCCACACCAACAAAAGGGCACCACACTGCCCGAGGCTGTGGGGTTTGTTCTCAAAGTTGACCCGGGGCCACCCACAGGCGATGGATCGGGTGGTACAGGGACCTATGCAGCAGTACGCACCACCATAACAAGGCTGGTGCTGTGGTGGCGCACGACGCAGCGGCAATGATTTATGTGGACAAAATTGAAGGTGTGCAGATGCGAGTGTGTACGCCTGTGGAGTGATTCGTTTATTTACTTTTCAAGTGTTTTTTTACTCTGGCTAGGGCAGATTAATCTGGATCGCCCGATACAAAGGCATCAGCCTCAAATCATAATCATCATCATCATTATAATCATCATCATCATCATCATCCGTTAGCGTTTTGTCCGACAGGTGGAGGGTGCGTTCCATCGAGATCCACCCTCACCGCACTCAGGGCTGTGTTTGGGTGCCCAATATGCGCATTTATTTACATTTAACCATATGAAAAATTTCAAATCCATCGCTGCAACATATCTGCGACACTGATGCTTCTTCTGTGCTTGTTTTAAAACGAGAGCGTGGCATGCTTTACAGTCTTGAGCCCACAACGCCCGGAACATCAGGCGTTTGACATTGCATGCGTGTTTGCGCTACCTTTAGTAAGGTTGCTCGCTACTTTCCCGCATGCCCTGCTCTTTTGCAATTCGCCTAAGGTTATAACGAGCGTCATTTGAAGAAAACATTTTGCATTTGTATTACCATACAAACCAGGGGCATAGCCAGAAAAAAAAACTATTTTTTTTGGGGGGGGGGTTCAACTCTCTTCATGTAGGTTCATGCGTGCGTTTGTATGTGTACGAGTGTATACACGCAAGTAAAATTGAAAATTTGGGGGGGGGGGCTTCAACCTCCTAACGCCCCCTTCCTGGCTACGCCATTATAACAAACGACCCGCGCAAAAACCCACGCGCGTCGCAACTAATCACTGTGGCTTCGGAGCTTGTGAGCACCCCCCCCCACACACCATTTCAAAGTAATGGTGCTTCACGCTTACTCGACGGGCAAATCGTGCCCACTAGCCTCACTAGCGATTCAGCATGGATTTGAAAATAACAAAGCAACAGGGCTTTCATTCATCAGTTTATTCAGGTGCATTCACTTCTGTCTGCTACTTCTGCCATGAAATAAACAATAAATACACTGGTTTGCCCCTCGCTTTTCTGTAAACAAAAGTTCACACTCCAGAAACTTCAGGTGCTGGCCGGTACATATGTCCACCGCATTGGTATAGCAGTTACGGTGCTCGGCTGCTTAGCTGAAGGTTCCGGCTTCGATTCCGGGCCGTGGCGGCCGCATTTTGGAGGCGAAGTACTAGAGGCCCATGTACTGTGCGATGTCCAATACACGTCAAAAAAAAACACCAGATGATCAAAATTTCCTAACTTCTCTACTGTGGCGTACCTCATAATCATATCGTGGTGTTGGCACGTAAAACCCCAGATATCATCGATTTGCCCAGTACTTAGAAGAGACTTGCACGCTCTCTGGCTACTTTAACCGGCACGCTCGTGTCTTTGTGTTCCCGTAGAAACTTTGCATAGAAATGCATGCGAGTTACTAAATAAAACTTTAAAATACGTGCAGAGAGCTACTCACAATGACTGGAACACCCAACTTCTACAAGGCTACCACCTTTTGACAAGTCTTGAACAATGCACCAAAACAAGTCTCCAAACACCACGTTGGACTTGGTTCTCACAGCTATAGGTTTCTCAATGTGCGTTAGCAATGCTGTCAGGGCTTTCGACGGCAGCTGGAGGGCATCCGAGACAAAAGAGCGCATCTCGGTCAAAATGGCTGCAGGTGGCACACCATCCGTGGCAAGAAGAGTGGCCTTACAGTCATGACAACTGGAAAACATTCCTGCTTTCTTTACTACGTACCTCGCAAGGTAGTACAGGGCAGCATCAGTTTCAGTAGGTAGGCCATAACTGTGCTGGTTTGGGGTCCCCTTCTGGCAACTTCTCTAACGCATTTGTGTGAATGAGTTGTCCAAGCTTGTCCTCTCGTTCCTTTTTTTGCTGAAGAACTTCAAGCCTCTTCGAGCTTAGGTTCTCTACGCTGAAAAAAACAGGATCCGCATCGCCAGCACGATTTCCTTTCGTCGTCATCTTCGAGGGAGTGTGAAGGCTCAAAAGCTTGAATAATTGGTCGAAGTGTCCAATCGTAGGGTGATCTTTATCACCGCCAAATACCTCACGACTCCAAAAAAGTGCTGGGAAAAGAAAAGTAAACATTTGTAATAGTATATTGGCAAAACAAGGCAGCCACAAACTACGCCCCAGTTAAGCTAAAATACCTCGTTCTAATGGGTCCTGGTTGAGTTTTGCAGTCAGCACGTATCTCACGTCCTTGTCATGCAGGAGGGTGATGATATCCAGCCCTGACATTGATGTCACTCGGAAGGATTCTGTCGTCAGCTGAGATGCAAAGAGCTTTGTGTTTCTCTCAATGCTGTCCTTTTCGGTCATGTTCAGCATCATGAGGAACTCTTTTATCACCTGCAGCATGGGAAACAATGGCCTCCATAATTATATTTGGCTCACAGTATAACACAACACACTAGCATAAAACACTCATTACCCGGATTTTCGGAGAGTTCTTAAGAATGCCAGTGGCAGAGAGTTTGGCGTTGAGAAAATCGAACACGTTATTCACCTGTATCGTGAAATGTTCTGTTCCCTCACTGTCCTCGAAGCCTGGTGCATGCTCCTCCCTGTAAAACTTGAGCCCAATGGCGACACTCCTGCTGAGCAACTGGAAGAAATATTTTAAGAAGTCAGTTATTCGCATTTATAATACCAACAAAACAAGAAAAAAAGACACTGCATAAATGGCAAGCTAAAGGGATGACATTGGTAACGTACCTGTGCAGCGAGTCTAACGCTTATTTTCTCCGGCTTGCTTGACTTGACGTGGGAGGAGGTGAATTTTGAAACGATGTTGAGATGGCTGTCTTTTGCAGTACCGTACAGGCGCTCGTAGTTCTTAAAATTTATGCTGTTCGTACCAGCCTGGTAGAAAAAGCAATGAATAAAAGACAAACCTAACTTTTACACAGGCTGTTTCCAAATTATCAATTCCTCAACTATTAGGGCTATCTTGTTTCAATTACCTTTGCATATTTTGCGTTAGGCGATGGTTCCTCACACATTTTAGAATGTGGGGCAAGTCGCACAGAGAAATCAAGAAAGCATCCATCCTCAAGTGTAGGATATGAAATCTTGTTCACAGGCTGATGCAACTTTCCCAATATTGCAAGATACGTCCACATTGATCAGTTGTTTCCTGCACCATCACTCACAACAGTCAGAACTGATGCACCATGGTGCTCAAGCTGCAGCACTGACTCGACAATATTCTTGGCCAACACAACACCAGGCGCTGCACCTCTAGTTGGAAAGCTTGCAATGGGCAGAACCCAATAATGAAATAGAGAGTAAATATTTTGGCTGACCACAAGGGCGTGGTCAGCCAAGATAGCCTTGCTTTGCTCTCCTGTGCTTTCAAACTCCTCGAAGCCGTCAAGTTTGTATGTTACCTTATGGAACTCGACTCCCTCCCGGAGTTTGATTTCATCAAGCACGAGTGTGCCACACTTTTCAACATCACACTTGTCTACGAAAATGCCTCGAGCGCTTCCATGACCACATGGTTGTGACCGCACTCACACGGTACACCTGAAAATACCTGGTTAAGTCCGCTGCAGCTTGGTAGAAAAGGCAAGTTCATCTTCCGGATCAAATTGTAGGCTTTTGGGCCTGAAATGTGAAGAAGAAGGCAATTCAGCACCCAGATCCTAGTGTACCGTACTCCCTGTGGACTCTTAACTTGCATTTGTTTCAAAAACATCTTGAATTGCAGCTGTTCAAGAGGTGGAAGCGACATCAATTCTTTACTATTTGATGCAGACCTTTCACTTGTCAGCTGCTTTTTTAGTTGTGCCATATTCTTCATAAATGACACTCTTGAAGCTGCGGCCCTAATGGCTTTCTTTTACAGATTCTCACTTTATTTTGTCGCCAGGAGTGTCTTTTGGCTTTTGAGAATATTTTTTTTCAAAAACCAGTTTTTTAGTACGGCAGAATGAACACACTGTCTGCTTAGAAAGCGCCTGGCATATGAGTGACATGCAGCTGTTGCCTTGTATATCGTATTCGGAGCATGCATGAAGCTAGTGCACTGTGATAAGTGAAGTGCGCGTTTCGTGAAGTGCGCGAGTGCAACCAGTGTTCGGTTTAAAATGTGCGCGAGTGCACCGGCATAGGGAAGAAGACGACGACGACCGATGGTGTGGACGCGCGCTTTCGCGATGTATTCGGTGAGGAAGACGATGGGCAGACGAGGTGCGTGAAGTTCGGACCAATGAGAGGCCCCCACGCTGGTTTTGGAAGAAGCCCGAACGAAGAACGGGGCAGACGTGGCCGGGACACGACGGAGGCAAGCAGGCTACCAGGGCGCGGGGGTGGCAGCCGAGTTCCTGAGGCAAGGCTGCTGCGGGCTCCCACCTGGTCGGGCACCCGAGCATCATCTGTCGTCTGGCGTTGGCCAGGCCGCTCGTCGTCTGGCGTTGGCCAGGCTGCTCGTCGTTTGGCTTTGGCCAGACTCGTCCCGTTTCCAGGGCTACGTCCCAGCGTCGGAGGACGAACGCTGAGAGGTCACTGACCTTGGTGCGCCCCGAGTTACCTTCAGCCACGAGCAACGCTTGGACCTCTGATCTACCTTGTCTGCACCCCATCGCATCAACCCTCGCCGTCTACAAGAGTGCCGCGACCGAACGGTGACAGTCGCTTTTGCTATTGCGGAACTTACGCATCCTTAGCATTTCGCGGTCATTAGGTTTTCTGCTCGAATTTGTGTGCTTTGTTTGTTTTTCTTCTTATCCCTTTCTCTTTATCTAGTTTATTGGAACTATATTTAGTTGTTTTTCTTGTGTGCATAAACGATCTCGTGTTCTCTTTACCGATGTGGGTTTTCTCATTGGTTTGTATGCACAAGAACCTACGCGAGAGCTTGTGGGTTGACTAGCCTCGTGACAATTGGCGTCCGCGACAGGACGAGATTGTTTATGCAATTAAGGTTTTTACAGAAGGAGAGAAAATGACTACGTCTGATTTAACGGCGTTAGCGATACGCATGGGGCTAGAGGGCGATGAGTTGAAGGCATGGCTTGATGAGCGTGAGGCATGAGCTCGCAAAGAAAGGGCAGCTGAGCGAGAGGCAAGAAGGGAGAGGATGGAACAGGCGGAGTTGGAACGAAAACTTGAGGCCGAATGCCAGAAGACTATTCAACTGCGTCTTCAACTTGCTCAGGTGGAAGGGGTCAGGGGATCCGCGGCGTCGGACCATGGTCGACAGGTGCGAGAACCGTGTAACGTTAACCCGCACAATTTCATACCCGGATTTAATGAAAACCGGGATGACCTTGATGCTTATCTCAAGAGATTTGAGAATGTGGCCACCGGTCAGGAATGGCCTAAGGATAAGTGGACCACGGCACTGAGTCTGTGTCTGAGCGGAGAAGCTCTCAAAGTATTTGGTCGCTTGTCTCCAGAAGAGGCACTTGACTACGAGAAAGCCAAGCTAGCATTACTGCAGCGTTTTCGTTTCACGGCGAAGGACTACCGGGAGAAGTTCCGGCATAGCAGACCTCAAGATGGAGAAACAGGCAAGCAGTATGCAACCAGGTTAGCAAGTTTTTTCGACAGATGAGTGGAGATGTCCAAGACAGCAAAAGAATATTCGTCTGTTCGAGATCTCATAGTAGCTGAACAGTTTATCAATCAATGCCATAACCGCGTGGCGCTTTTCCTACGTGATAAAAAATGTCGTAAGCTAGATGAAATGGCCGAGTCTGCGGACAATTTTAAGAGGCCCGACGACAGTCAAATTTGTTGGTTTTTCGTGACAAAACAGAGAACGGCGCTGCAGGAAAATGCGGAAGTACAGCGGGGAAGTCTCCCACTCGATGTTTTGTCTGTGATAAAACAGGTCACAGGGCAGCAGAATGTCGTGCTCGGACAAGACCATACTGTGACTGCTGTCGCAAAACGGGGCATGATATTAATGTATGTACCAGAAAGCAGAACGTCACTAAGAGGACTTCTTGTATCTTGTCGCCAGAAGAAAAGGCAGAAGTAGTGAATGATATACCTGCGGACAAGAAGGAGGAGAATATGACCAGTGCGGTAAATACGCAGCCAAAGTCAGGAAAACATCCTGTGCCAGTGCTGCAGGGCATTATATTCGGCCAAGCAGCTTCTGTCCTACGGGATACAGGAAGCAATACAATGGTGGTTCGCCGTTCTTTGGTGCCAGATGAAGCACTGACAGGAACCACGACGGCCTTGTTCTTAGCAGACGGGAGCCGGATCACGGTACCAGAGGCAAAGGTGGAGATATTTTCGCCACATTTTTCAGGCACGTGTATCGTGTAATGCATGTCCTCCCCGCTATATGACATCATCGTTGGCAATGTGCCAGGATCTCGTGCTTCTGATGACCCTGACGAGAAATGGAAAGCAAAACTGGCTGAAGGGAACTTCACTCCGAACGGCGTAGCCGAGACCTTGTATAAGAAGAAAGAAGACCATCGTTTAAAGGCATCACTTGGTAGTATGAAGAGCACAAGCGTCCGGCCGGATTCAGCTGCAGTTAGTGCCAGAAGTTTGAAGATGAACAGGAGGGAGCTCGAGAGGGCCCAAGCAGAAGACAAGACCCTGGAAGCTTGCACGGACCAAGTAGGGCAGGTTTTTTATGGCAGAGGATCGACCCAGTATTCCTTTGTCATGGAGAAGTCATTGTTGTATCGAAATTACCGACTATCCTCTCGCAAATTGATACAGCAGGTCGTAGTTCCTCTCAAGCTGCGAAGTCAAGTGTTGAAGATGGCCCATGAGAGTTTGATGTCCGGGCATCAAGGAAAACAAGAACGATTGATCGGGTGTTAGGTTCATTCGATTGGCCAGGGGTCCAGGAAGAGATTAAAAGATACGTGCGGTCCTGTGACACGTGCCAAAGAATGTATCGAAAGCACAAAGTAGGAAAGGCTCCACTTGGGAAAATGCCCCTGATTGACACTCCTTTTGAGCGCGTGGCCGTGGACATTATTGGACCCTTAAAGCCGGTCTCAAATAGGGGCAACAGATACATACTGACCATGGTCGATTTCGCTACGCGCTATTCTGATGCCATTGCTTTGCCGGCGAGTGACTCCGCGACTGTGACAGACGGGTTGGTCGAAATGTTCTCCCGCGTTGGATTTACCCGCCAAATCCTGTGCGATCAGGCCTCGTGCTTCACGTCGGACCTGATGAGAGAAGTAAACGATCTGTTGGCAATCAAACATCTGAGTTCGACGCCCTATCATCCCATGTGCAATGGTTTGGTAGAGCGATTTAATGGGACTTTGAAACAAATGCTGCGCAAGCTATGGCAAGAGGATCCAAAATCATGGGATCGATTGCTTGCACCACTTCTATTTGCATATCGAGAAGTTCCTCAGGCCAGCATGGGGTTCTCTCCTTTCGAACTCATTTACGGGAGATACGTCCGAGGACCACTCAACTTGTTAAAGGAGCTGTGGACTGGAGAACAGATCGAAGAGGAGGTGAAAACGACCTATGGATATGTCCTCGATCTCCGGGATCGTCTGGAAAGAACGCTAAAGTTAGCCCATGAGAACCTGATACGAGCGAAAACGACTCAAAAATATCACTATGATCGGAAGATCAAGAGCCGTCAGCTGAAAGTTGGAGACCGAGCTCTTATTTTGCTTCCTACAACAGCGAATAAGTTGTTGATGGAATGAAAAGGGCTGTTTACGGTCATTGAGAAAAAGGGCGACTACGACTACTGGCTGGACTTGGGGCATGACGCCAAACTTTTCCATATCAATATGTTAAAACGATATGAAGACCGGCAACCAGACACAATTCCACAAACAGCATCTTTTGTGGTTATGAAAGAGGAGGAGACAGATACCCCTCTACCAGCTTGCACAGTTAAGCCGACTGTGGGTGTAGAAGCGATTCCGATCGGCAGTAGCTTAGAAGAAGACAAACGTACAGAACTTCGGAAGATTCTAACCACCTACCAAGATGTATTCTCTGAGATACCGGGAAAGACAAATCTGTTGGAATGCCGACTTCAATTGACGACCTCTGAACCAATCAACACACCGCAGTATCCTTTGCCGTTGGCCATGAAGGAAGTGGTAGAACAAGAAGTTCAGGACATGTTAAGACTGGGTGTGATTGAGCGATCCCATTCGCCCTACAATTCGCCCTTGGTACTTATTAAGAAGCCGGATAACACCTATCGCACATTCGTCGACTTCCGTCGCATCAACGAGATACTGGTTTGCGACGCTGAACCCATACCTAGGACCGACCTAATGCTTACAGAGGTGGGCACAAAGAGATACTTCTCAAAGTTTGATCTCACAAAGGGGTATTGGCAAGTCCCACTTAAACGGACATCGAGGCCAGTAACGGCATTCTCTAACGCAATCCGGTCATTTCCAATTTATATACATGCCATTTGGCATAAAGACAGCTTCTGCGGTGTTTACGCGTCTAATGAGAACACTCCTACAGGGCCTTGAAAACGTAGTCCACTACATCGATGACGTTCTCATAGCCACGAACACCTGGGAAGAGCACATAGACACCTTGCAACGCTTGTTGCAGAAAGTACGGGAGTCTGGCTTAACCATCAAGCCTCAGAAGTGCGAAATAGCTGTGGAGTCGATAGTCTTCTTGGGACATCGTCTAGGAGGCGGGACTATTCAACCTGTGGAAACTACGGTTTTGAAGATAGCCAGTGCACCTCTACCTGACACCAAGAAGCAACTCCGATCTTTTCTGGGACAAGCTGGGTATTACCGAGATTTAATACCTTGCTATGCGAAGAAAGCACAGCCTTTAACTCAGCTAACCAGAAAAATGGAGAAAAACAAGATTTGTTGGACTCCTGAAACAAAAGGAGCATTTCAAACGCTGAAGCAAGCCCTTGCTTCTGGGCCGATCGTGAAGGCACTAGACCCAAAACGTGTGTTCATACTCCGTTCAGACGCATCCGACACATGCATCGGTGCAGTCCTCATGCAAGAACACGAGGGGCTGTTACACCCAGTGTCGTATGCCAGCCACCAGCTGTTGCCTCGGGAGCAGAATTACTCGACTATCGAACGAGAATGCTTAGCGCTAGTATGGGCGGTAGAAAAATTTCATATTTTTTATACGGAGTACAGTTTATCGTACAGACAGATCATCAACCGCTACAATACTTAGCGAAGGCAAAACACCTGAACAGTAGGTTGCTAAGGTGGAGTCTAGTACTACAAGAGTACACTTTTCATATTCAACATATCAAAGGTTCTGAAAACGCAGGTGCCGACTTCATGAGCAGGTTACGGCCATAGATACGAATTCAGGTGTTGCTAAAGATGGGAGGCAAAGCATTTCAACCAACCATCGGAACATTGTTTACCATATGTGGATTTTTTTTCCTGTAAGCGTGCTTCTTAAGACTTGTTGCAGTGATACCAGTGTGCATGTGTTCATGCGAACTCCAAGAACGTATCCTGTGTGGTGAAACACGCATCCGGCAGTTTTTTCCGTTGGGAAAAACTTTTCAAAAAAGGGGCATGTTGTGATAAGTGAAGTGCGCAGTTTCGTGAAGTGCGCGAGTGCAACCAGTGTTCGGTTTAAAAGTGTGCGCGAGTGCACCGGCATAGGGAAGAAGACGACGACGACCGATGGTGTGGACGCGCGCTTTCGCAATGTATTCGGTGAGGAAGACGATGGGCAGACGAGGCGCGTGAAGTTCGGACCAATGAGAGGCCCCCACGCTGGTTTTGGGAGAAGCCCGAACGAAGAACGGGGCAGACGTGGCCGGGACGCGACGGAGGCAAGCAGGCTACCAGGGCGCGGGGGTGGCGGCCGAGTTCCTGAGGCAAGGCTGCTGCGGGCTCCCACCTGGTCGGGCACCCGAGCATCATCTGTCGTCTGGCGTTGGCCAGGCCGCTCGTCGTCTGGCGTTGGCCAGGCTGCTCGTCGTTTGGCTTTGGCCAGACTCGTCCCGTTTCCAGGGCTACGTCCCAGCGTCGGAGGACGAACGCTGAGAGGTCACTGACCTTGGTGCGCCCGGAGTTACCTTCAACCACGAGCAACGCTTGGACCTCTGATCTACCTTGTCTGCACCCCATCGCATCAACCCTCGCCGTCTACAAGAGTGCCGCGACCGAACGGTGAAGTCGCTTTTGCTATTGCGGAACTTACGCATCCTTAGCATTTCGCGGTCATTAGGTTAACTTCTCCTCGAATTTGTGTGCTTTGTTTGTTTTTCCTCTTATCCCTTTCTCTTTATCTAGTTTATTGAAATATATTTAGTTGTTTTTCTTGTGTGCATAAACGGTCTCGTGTTCTCTTTACCGATGTGGGTTTTCTCATCGGTTTGTATGCACAAGAACCTACACGAGAGCTTGTGGGTTGACTAGCCTCGTGACAATTGGCGTCCGCGACAGGACGAGATTGTTTATGCAATTAAGGTTTTTACAGAAGGAGAGAAAATGACTACGTCTGATTTAACGGCGTTAGCGATACGCATGGGGCTAGAGGGCGATGAGTTGAAGGCATGGCTTGATGAGCGTGAGGCACGAGCTCGCGAAGAAAGGGCAGCTGAGCGAGAGGCAAGAAAGGAGAGGATGGAACAGGCGGAGTTGGAACGAAAACTTGAGGCCGAATGCCAGAAGACTATTCAACTGCGTCTTCAACTTGCTCAGGTGGAAGGGGCCAGGGGATCCGCGGCGTCGGACCATGGTCGACAGGTGCGAGAAACCGTGTAACGTTAACCCGCACAATTTCATACCCGGATTTAATGAAAACCGGGATGACCTTGATGCTTATCTCAAGAGATTTGAGAATGTGGCCACCGGTCAGGAATGGCCTAAGGATAAGTGGGCCACGGCACTGAGTCTGTGTCTGAGCGGAGAAGCTCTCAAAGTATTTGGTCGCTTGTCTCCAGAAGAGGCACTTGACTACGAGAAAGCCAAGCTAGCATTACTGCAGCGTTTTCGTTTCACGGCGGAGGGCTACCGGGAGAAGTTCCGGCATAGCAGACCTCAAGATGGAGAAACAGGCAAGCAGTATGCAACCAGGTTGGCAAGTTTTTTCGACAGATGGGTGGAGATGTCCAAGACAGCAAAAGAATATTCGTCTGTTCGAGATCTCATAGTAGCTGAACAGTTTATCAATCAATGCCATAACCGCGTGGCGCTTTTCCTACGTGATAAAAAATGTCGTAAGCTAGATGAAATGGCCGAGGCTGCGGACAATTTTTTAGAGGCCCAACGACAGTCAAATTTGTTGGTTTTTTCGCGACAAAACGGAGAACGGCGCCGCAGGAAAATGCGGAAGTACAGCGGGGAAGTCTCCCACTCGATGTTTTGTCTGTGATAAAACAGGTCACAGGGCAGCAGAATGTCGTGCTCGGACAAGACCATACTGTGACTACTGTCGCAAAACGGGGCATGATATTAATGTATGTACCAGAAAGCAGAACGTCACTAAGAGGACTTCTTGTATCTTGTCGCCAGAGGAAAAGGCAGAAGTAGTGAATGATATACCTGCGGACAAGCAGGAGGAGAATATGACCAGTGCGGTAAATACGCAGCCAAAGTCAGGAAAACATCCGATGCCAGTGCTGCAGGGCATTATATTCGGCCAAGCGGCTTCCGTCCTACGGGATACAGGAAGCAATACAATGGTGGTTCGGCGTTCTTTGGTGCCAGATGAAGCACTGACAGGAACCACGACGGCCTTGTTCTTAGCAGACGGGAGCCGGATCACGGTACCAGAGGCGAAGGTGGAGATTTTTTCGCCATATTTTTCAGGCACGTGTATCGTGAAATGCATGTCCTCCCCGCTATATGACATCATCGTTGGCAATGTGCCAGGATCTCGTGCTGCTGATGACCCTGACAAGAAATGGAAAGAAAAACTGGCTGAAGGGAACTTCACTCCGAACGGCGTAGCCGAGACCTTGTATAAGAAGAAAGAAGACCATCGTTTAAAGGCATCACTTGGTAGTATGAAGAGCACAAGCGTCCGGCCGGATTCAGCTGCAGTTAGCGCCAGAAGTTTGAAGATGAACAGGAGGGAGCTCGAGAGGGCCCAAGCAGAAGACAAGACCCTGGAAGCTTGCAGGGACAAAGTAGGGCAGGTTTTTTATGGCAGAGGATCGACCCAGTATTCCTTTGTCATGGAGAAGTCATTGTTGTATCGAAATTACCGACTATCCTCTGGCAAATTGATACAGCAGGTCGTAGTTCCTCTCAAGCTGCGAAGTCAAGTGTTGAAGATGGCCCATGAGAGTTTGATGTCCGGGCATCAAGGAGTAACAAGAACGATTGATCGGGTGTTAGGTTCATTCTATTGGCCAGGTGTCCAGGAAGAGATTAAAAGATACGTGCGGTCCTGTGACACGTGCCAAAGAATGTATCCAAAGCACAAAGTAGGAAAGGCTCCTCTTGGGAAAATGCCCCTGATTGACACTCCTTTTGAGCGCGTGGCCGTGGACATTATTGGACCCTTAAAGCCGGTCTCAAATAGGGGCAACAGATACATACTGACCATGGTCGATTTCGCTACGCGCTATCCTGACGCCATTGCTTTGCCGGCGATTGACTCCGCGACTGTGACAGACGGGTTGGTCGAAATGTTTTCCCGCGTTGGATTTCCCCGCCAAATCCTGTGCGATCAGGCCTCGTGCTTCACGTCGGACCTGATGAGAGAAGTAAACGATCTGTTGGCAATCAAACATCTGAGTTCGACGCCCTATCATCCCATGTGCAATGGTTTGGTAGAGCGATTTAACATGGACTTTGAAACAAATGCTGCGCAAGCTATGCCAAGAGGATCCGAAATCATGGGATCGATTGCTTGCACCACTTCTATTTGCATATCGAGAAGTTCCTCAGGCCAGCATGGGGTTCTCTCCTTTCGAACTCATTTACGGGAGATACTGTCCGAGGACCACTCAACTTGTTAAAGGAGCTGTGGACTGGAGAAAAGATCGAAGAGGAGGTAAAACGACCTATGGATATGTCCTCGATCTCCGGGATCGTCTGGAAAGAACGCTAAAATTAGCCCATGAGAACCTGATACGAGCGAAAACGACTCAAAATATCACTATGATCGGAAGAGCAAGAGCCGTCAGCTGAAAGTTGGAGACCGAGCTCTTATTTTGCTTCCTACAACAGCGAATAAGTTGTTGATGGAATGGAAAGGGCTGTTTCCGGTCATTGGGAAAAAGGGCGACTACGACTATTGGCTGGACTTGGGGCATGACGCCAAACTTTTCCATATTAATATGTTAAAACGATATGAAGACCGGCAACCAGACACAATTCCACAAACAGCTTCCTTGGTGGTTATGAAAGAGGAGGAGACAGATACCCCTCTACCAGCTTGCACAGTTAAGCCGACTGTGGGTGTAGAAGCGATTCCGATCGGCAGTAGCTTAGAAGAAGACAAACGTACAGAACTTCGGAAGATTCTAACCACCTACCAAGATGTATTCTCTGAGATACCAGGAAAAGACAAATCTGTTGGAATGCCGACTTCAATTGACGACCTCTGAACCGATAAACACACCGCAGTATCCTTTGCCGTTGGCCATGAAGGAAGTAGTAGAACAAGAAGTTCAGGACATGTTAAGACTGGGTGTGATTGAGCGATCCCATTCGCCCTACAAGTTCGCCCTTGGTACTTATTAAGAAGCCGGAAAGCACCTATCGCACATGCGTCGACTTCCGTCGCATCAACGAGATACTGGTTTCCGACGCTGAACCCATACCTAGGACCGACCTAATGCTTACAGAGGTGGGCACAAAGAGATACTTCTCAAAGTTTTATCTCACAAAGGGGTATTGGCAAGTCCCACTTGACCGGACATCGAGGCCTGTAACGGCATTCTCAACGCAATCCGGTCATTTCCAATTTATATACATGCCATTTGGAATAAAGACAGCTTCTGCGGTGTTTACGCGTCTAATGAGAACACTCCTACAGGGCCTTGAAAATGTAGTCCACTACATTGATGACGTTCTCATAGCCACGAACACCTGGGAAGAGCACATAGACACCTTGCAACGCTTGTTGCAGAAAGTACGGGAGTCTGGCTTAACCATCAAGCCTCAGAAGTGCGAAATTGCTGTGGAGTCGATAGTCTTCTTTGGACATCGTCTAGGAGGCGGGACTATTCAACCTGTGGAAACTACGGTTTTGAAGATAGCCAGTGCACCTCTACCTGACACCAAGAAGAAACTCCGATCTTTTCTGGGACTAGCTGGGTATTACCGAGATTTAATACCTCGCTATGCGGAGAAAGCACAGCCTTTAACTCAGCTAACCAGAAAAATGGAGAAAAACAAGATTGTTGGACTCCTGAAACAGAAGGAGCATTTCAAACGCTGAAGCAAGCCCTTGCTTTTGGGCCGATCGTGAAGGCACTAGACCCAAAACGTGTGTTCATACTCCGTACAGACGCATCCGGCACATGCATCGGTGCAGTCCTCATGCAAGAACACGAGGGGCTGTTGCACCCAGTGTCGTATGCCAGCCACCAGCTGTTGCCTCGGGAGCAGAATTACTCGACTATCGAACGAGAATGCTTAGCGCTAGTATGGGCGGTAGAAAAATTTCATATTTTTTGTACGGAGTACAGTTTATCGTGCAGACAGATCATCAACCGCTACAATACTTAGCGAAGGCAAAACACCTGAACAGTAGGTTGCTAAGGTGGAGTCTAGTACTACAAGAGTACACTTTTCATATTCAACATATCAAAGGTTCTGGAAACGCAGGTGCCGACTTCATGAGCAGGTTACGGCCATAGAAACGAATTCAGGTGTTGCTAAAGATGGGAGGCAAAGCATTTCAACCAACCATCGGAACATTGTTACCATATGTGGATTTTTTTTTCTGTAAGTGTGCTCCTTAAGACTTGTTGCAGTGATACCAGTGTGCATGTGTTCATGCGAACTCCAAGAACGTATCCTGTGTGGTGAAACACGCATCCGGCAGTTTTTTCCGTTGGGAAAAAACTTTTCGAAAAAGGGGCATGTTGTGATAAGTGAAGTGCGCGTTTCGTGAAGTGCGCGAGTGCAACCAGTGTTCGGTTTAAAATGTGCGCGAGTGCACCAGCATAGGAAAGAAGACGACGACGACCGATGGTGTGGACGCGCGCTTTCGCGATGTATTCGGTGAGAAAGACGATGGGCAGACGAGGCGCGTGAAGTTCGGACCAATGAGAGGCCCCCACGCTGGTTTGGAAGAAGCCCGAACGAAGAACAGGGCAGACGTGGCCGGGACGCGACGGAGGCAAGCAGGCTACCAGGGCGCGGGGGTGGCGGTCCGAGTTCCTGAGGCAAGGCAGCTGTGGGCTCCCACCGGGTAGGGCACCCGAGCATTATCTATCGTCTGGCGTTGGCCAGGCCGCTCGTCGTCTGGCGTTGGCCAGGCTGCTCGTCGTTTGGCGTTGGCCAGGCTTCTCACCATCTGGCTTTGGCCAGGCTCGTCCCGTTTCCAGGGCTACGTCCCAGCGTCGGAGGACGAACGCTGAGAGGTCACTTGACCTTGGTGCGCCCGGAGTTACCTTCAACCACGAGCAACGCTTGGACCTCTGATCTACTTTGTCTGCACCCCATCGCATCAACCCTCGCCGTGTACAATGAGTGCCGCGACCGAACGGTGACAGTCGCTTTTGCTATTGCGGAACTTACGCAATCCTTAGCATTTCGCGGTCATTAGGTTAACTTCTCCTCGAATTTGTGTGCTTTGTTTGTTTTTCCTTTTATTTCTTTCTCTTTATCTAGTTTATTGAAAATATATTTAGTTGTTTTTCTTGTGTGCATAAACGGTCTCGTGTTCTCTTTACCGATGTGGGTTTTCTCATCGGTTTGTATGCACAAGAACCTACACGAGAGCTTGTGGGTTGACTAGCCTCGTGACAATTGTAGCGTGTAAAACAAAGTGTGTTTTTCGTATGATGTACGTCATTACGTCTGTGGTATGCGTGACGTGCCCTTCCTGCTTGGACCACATAGTGTCCGCAGTATGTATTAAATAAATAAATAAATCAATATGCTCCGGCGACGCCCTGACTCCGCAGTGTTTACATGACTGCTGATATTTCTACTCAATCAAACGCCTTCTCCTAATTTATGAAGGCTATGTATAGTGATTGGCTATATCCTGAGCATTTCTCTATTACCTGATTGATAGTATGAATGTAGTCGATTGTTCAAAAGCGTGTTCGAAATCATGCTTGTTCCTTTAGTTGATTGAATTCTAATGTTGTCTTAATTGTGTTAGCAATTACCTTCGCAAATAGCTTGTATACTACGGAGAGCAAGCTAATCAGCCTGTAATTCTTCAAGTCCTTGTCATCTCCTTTCTTATGTATAAGGATGATGTTAGCATTCTTCCCAGACTGTGGTACTCATCCCGTCAGGAAACTCCTTGTAAACAAGGTGGCTAGTTTTTCTAACACCATCTGTCCTCCATCTTTCAGCAGATCAGATGTTAACTGATCCTCACCAGCAGCTTTGCCTATTTTCATGCTCTCCAAGGCTTTTAAGACTTCTTCTATCATTACTGATAGGGTGTCGCCTGCGTAACTGATTGTTTCTATATTAAGGTTATGGGTGTGCTGGCTATTGTACAGATCTCTGTAAAAGTGCTCCGCTAATTTTATTATTCTATTCATATATTTAGTTACTTTGCCTTTCTTGTTCCCTTGTGCATAAATCTGGTATTTGTTCATTCCAAATTTTCCCTTCACTGTTTTGACGCTTCCTCCGTTTTTCAGACCGTGTTCAATTCTCTCCATGTTATACCTTCTTACATCGGATACCTTACGCTTATTAATCAACTTCAAAAGCTTTGCACTTCTATTTTGTCTGTTGTACTTGATACTTTCATGTTTTGACGCTTCTGAATGAGATTATTTGTTTCCTCAGAAAACTTGCCTGTGTCCTGTCTTAATACCCTGCATCCAACTTCCATTGCACACTCTATAATGATACTTACATCGGATACCTTACGCTTATTATTCAACTTCAAAAGCTCTGACAGTTCTATTTTGTTTGTTGTACTTGATACTTTCATGTTTTGACGCTTCTTAATGAGATTCTTTGTTTCCTCAGAAAACTTGCCTGTGTCCTGTCTAACTACCCTGCATCCAACTTCCATTGCACACTCCGTAATGATACTTGTCAGATTATCATTCATTGTATATACGCTAAGGTTGGTCTCCTCAATAAAAGCCGAGTACCTGTTCTGTAGCAAGACTCTGAATTCCTGTACTTTCCCTCTCAGTGCAAGCTCATTGATTTGTACATTAGGCCCCACATATCAATCAATCAATTAATGAATCAATCAATCAATCGATTAATAAATTAGGTTCATGACCACCATCTTCTTATTTTTCAGCTTAAGTTACATGATGAGCATGTCAGTAGGCCTTTTTAAGGTATTATTGGCCGGCACGTTTGCCTGTGTTTCACCTTTGACACTAGACAACATTTCAAAGTGCCTTTAGCTATTTGGGCTTAGTAAATATACGATATAGTATATATATAGTATATATACACACCTTCCATGCGAGTATATATATATATATATATATATATATATATATTATATATATATATATATATATATATATGAAATAGACGATCAGAGTTTCTTCCGGCTACCGTAATAAAAAAAGTTATAAACTTCGAGAATAGTGCAGTATAGGAAACAAAACAATAAAATATTTATTTAATCCTAACAGTTTCGGCTGGTGGACCAGCCTTCTTCGGAGGATGTAAGTGAAATGATACAAGTTCCCGTAGCAGAGGGTCACCGTCACAGTTTGAAGACCCTCCAAAAAAAAGGACAAACAGGCGAACGAGGTAGCAACAGACAACAAGAAGCAGAAGAAGGAGAGGAACTAGAAAGGAGCGACGGAGAGCCGCCGGAAACGAGCGGGTAATTATGGCACTGTTACTGGGTATAGGGAAGACGCCGCCACCGGAGGCGACCAAGAAAAACGAAGAAATGTGGCACATGTTGCCGCTTACTTGCATCCCACACATGGATCGAGTTTAAGTTCACGTGGTTCGGCGGCTGGCCCGCGGCATCGGGCCACACACACACACACACACACACACACACACACACAAGAAGCATACGACCCGCTCCAGCTTTCGGAATTTAATGGCCACGTTAGAACGCTAATGTGCCCTCTCCCCCTCCCTACACCTGCCCTCTCTTGCAGAAAAATGTACAACCAGTCATACTGAAAATAAATGAATGGGTGTTCTTGTAAAGGATGAACAAACAAAAACGTAAACAAAAATTACATAAAAATAAATAATACTAAAAAAGTACTCAGAAATGAAAATAAAGTCTCATAATACTAACACACGCCGTTTGGTTCACGTAGCATCGAATTCGTTTAGTTTCACGCGCTATATTGACCAACTTGCGTGTGCGACTTCACGTATGTATAAATAAATTATTTGAGTAATTCAATTTCTGTGTTTAACGAAGCGTTGCGCAGGCACGTCAGTCGCCCAGGGCTCTCGTTGATTCCATGGGTAAGTGATCTGAATTTCTTTATAAAGTATGACTCCCGCTGTTCGCGCTCCCGTGTGTTCTAGAAGCCGGATTGTAGGAGTATGACACTTACGCATTCGAAAGAGTGACCAGGAAGATTCATATGTTTGGAGAACGGCAAATTGGGGAGGCCCTTTACGTGTGCCCTGTGGTTGTTGAAACGCAAACGGAACGCGGTTTCCGTGTGTCCATTATATTCCTGTTTCGCACAGCTCACAGCGAATTTTGCATACCACATTGGCTGAGTCACAGTTAAGGTCGTCTTTAATTTTGTACACATAGTCTGAACAGGAGGCTTCGGCCGTATCTGTGGTCACCATGTGTGTGCACACCCTGCAGCGAGGTTTCCCGCACGGTCTACAGCCCTGATGGTGGTCGAATTTGTGTGTTTTCGCCCTGACCAGTAAGTCTCTCAGGTTTTTATTTCTTCGGTAAACCACCTTGGGCGGAGTCTGAAAAATGGCAGAGAGGCGACTACTCTGTTTAAGTATGTTGAAGTGGCGGTTTAGTATAGAATTCACCCGAGGGGCGGCGGCGCAGTATGTGAGGATCAAATTTGCCCCTGAAGTTATATCATCTTTATTCCCATCTTTTTCTCTCATTGTTGATTCTCGGTCCAAAGAGCGAGCGCGCTCAATTGCATTGTCATTTATTCTTTCAGGGTACTTTTGACGCAAGAAGGCTGTTCTCAATTCCTGTGCGTGGGTGTCAAATTGCTTGATTTCAGAGCAAATTCTTCTGTATCTTTGGGCTTGAGAGTAAGGAACACCTGTTTTGCCGTGATGGGGGTGATTGCTATGGAAATGCAGATACTGCTGGCGGTCTGTTAGTTTTTTATACAGGGAAGTAGATATAGTGGTGCCACTGAGTGATACAGTGATATCCAGAAAGTGAACACTCTTCTGCGAATACGTATGCGTGAATGTTATCGAAGGATGCACGGAGTAGAAACCAGAAATTAATTTGGAAAGATTATGTTCACTATCGGCCCACACGAAAATATATCATCGAGGAAGCGTCGGTAAAGTATAGGTTTGAATGGAGAATTTTCGAGGAAAGGAATCTCCAAAGAGGCCATGAAAATATTTGCGTAATTTGGGGCCATTTTGGTTCCCATGGCAGTTCCGTTTACTTGCAGATAATGGTTTTGGTCGAACTCAATGTTATTATGTTTAGGTACCAGATTTAGGAGCACCTCTAAAACGCTTTCGTTGAATTCACTCGTCGAATTACTTTTTCCATAGGCGGCGACTGTGGCGGCGATTCCTTCGGTGTGGGGAATGTTTGTGTACAGTGATGAGACATCCATGGTAACCAAATAGCAATCTAGAGGTACCACAAGTTTTGAGACTTCTCGAAGGAAGTGGCTGGTATCTTTGATGTATGATGGGAATGATTGTGGGATGTGCCTAATCAGAGAGACAATGAAACTAGAAGTTTTTTCAGTAGCAGTACCGTTGCTGGAAACTATGGGTCGGCCGGGATTGTTAACCTTGTGAATTTTGGGTAGTAAGTAGAAACGCCCGGGAGACGATTTGCCAGGTGACATAATTTTAAGCATAGGGTAGGTTATCTTCCCACTTTTACGTAATGATATTAGTGAGGCCTTAATAGTACTTTCATACTCCTCTGTCGGATCACAAGGGAGTTGTTTATAGAAATTTTCGTCTGCCAGTTGGCTGAAGCCCTTCATTGCTGTAGTCAGCCCTGTCGAGTACAACCACAGCACCACCCTTATCAGCTGGTTTAATAACGATGCTCTGGCTGTCACTTAAACTGCGCAAAGCCTCCCGCTTCTCTTTGGACAGATTGTTGCGAATGGGTCGGTGCTTTTCATATTCCCTGATTATATCACCCTGGACGGCTGAAATGTATATGTCTAGATATTTGTCTCGTTGTTCACCTGGAGTCCAAGATTTATCTGAAAATTGATTTTGTTGCGTGCTGCTTCGATCATGAAAATATTCATTTAGACGCATGGTTCTGGCAAAGTTGTTCAAATCTTGGTAAAGTATAAACTCATCAATTTAGCCAGAGGCGGGGCAGAAGGTTAGACCTTTTGATAGCAGCTTTGTTTGCGCAGGTGCCACCCAGAGGCTTCCGGTGACAGTGCTTCTCCCCCACGCAGGGACTGACTCAACAACCCGTCAGGTACGTCCCGCTCCAGCACATATTGTTCTCGTGATTTCATGGCCTTAAGAAAGAATGTTGATAAGCGTGTGAGGTTTGAAATGCATGCTTGAAACCTTAATACATATATTTCATCGGGATTCACACCAAAGGGTCTCACTGTTCAACTGCAACTCGCAATGAATAACTTCAACAAAAATGAGCAGCGGCAATGGAGCAATATCTTAAAAGATACATCTATTAGGCTTACACAGGTCGTAATACAACACAGTACACGTAAGGCCACGGAACTTAAAGAGGAACAAAAGGCGCGACTAAAACAGTCAAGTTTAACGCCGTCAGAAACAGAAGAGCTGGCCAAATACGAAAGAAAAAAGAGAGTGACCATTCAGGGCAAGAAGGACAAGAAATTGAGGCGAGACGGTGCGTGGCCGACTCTAAAATACTCCGCCAGCAATCCTCCCACAACGTATACAGAACAACCTGTTACCTCTCATCAATCTCCACAAAAGAGCACCGATGTTACCAATGTGGTTAACCTTTCCGGCAAATCTTTGACACCTGCGCAAACAAAGCTGCTATCAAAAGGTCTAACCTTCTGCCCCGCCTCTGGCTAAATTGATGAGTTTAAACTTTACCAAGATTTGAACAACTTTGCCAGAACCATGCGTCTAAAAAATATTTTCATGATCGAAGCAGCACGTAAAAAAATAAATTTTCAGATAAATCTCGGACTCCAGGTGAACAACGAGACAAATATCTAGACATGTACATATCAGCCGTCCCGGGTGATATAATCAGGGAATATGAGAAGCACCGACCCATTCGCAACAATCTGTCCAAAGAGGAGCGGGAGGCTTTGCGCAGTTTAAGTGACAACCAGAGCATCGTTATTAAACCAGCTGATAAGGGTGGTGCTGTGGTTGTACTCGACAGGGCTGACTACATCAAACAAGGGCTTCGCCAACTGGCAGACGAAAATTCCTATAAACAACTCCCTTGTGATCCGACAGAGGAGTATGGAAGTACTATTAAGGCCTCACTAATATCATTACGTAAAAGTGGGAAGACAACCTACCCGTTGCTTAAAATTATGTCATCTGGCAAATCGTCTCCCGGGCGTTTCTATTTACTACCCAAAATTCACAAGATTAACAATCCCGGCCGACCCATAGTTTCCAGCAACGGTACTGCTACTCAAAAAAATTCTAGTTTCATTGACTCTCTGATACGAGAGTCAATGAAACTAGAATCATAAAACTGATAAGAGAGTCAATGAACTATCGGGGGACAAGTTTTGATGAGAGTTCCGGAGTTTGGTATGGGATGGCAAGCCACACGAGAGACCCTGGGGCATAGTTGGGATCCGGAAGAGAGGTGCAACGGTTTTCTTTCTGGCGTTGCTGCTCGTCCGAGGAGAACGCACGGGCGAGCTGGCGGCACTCTTCGGCTTGTCGAGCAGCATCGGAGATAGGTGGACATTCGGAAGCATCAGGACGGTAGGGAAGTAGAGTATCAATTGTATGGGAAGGGTCACGTCCATAAAGAAGAAAGAAAGGTGAAAACCCCGTGGTCGTTTGTACTGCAGTATTGTATGCAAATGTCACATATGGGAGAACACGGTCCCAGTTGCTATGATCAGATGCCACGTAGATAAAGAGCATATCACCCAGCGTGCGGTTAAACCGTTCCGTTAGCCCATTTGTCTGCGGGTGGTATGCTGTCGTTTTCCGATGAATGACGTGGCATTCCGAACGCAGAGCTTCGACCACCTCGGAGGGAAAAGCGCGGCCTCTGTCACTAAGGAGCTCTCGAGGTGCGCCATGTCGAAGGATAAATTGACGTAAAACGAAAGAGGCGACATCCTGAGCGGTAGCGCTCGGTAAAGCGGCTGTTTCGGCGTAGCGTGTTAGATGGTCGACTGCCACTATAATCCACCGATTGCCATCTGATGTCAATGGAAGGGGGCCGTAGAGGTCAACGCTAACGCGATCAAAAGGCTTGGCAGGGCACGGAAGTGGCTGCGATTCGCCAGTAGCACGTAGCGGTGTTGATTTGCGTCGCTGGCAGTCAGGACAGCACTGCACAAATTTGCGTACAAAATTGTACATGCCGCGCCAGTAATAGCGATGGCGAAGGCGTTCATATGTTTTGAACACCCCGGCGTGGCCACATTGTGGATCGTCGTGAAGAGAAGCGCATACCTGCGATCGCAAAGTGCGTGGAATGACCAGTAGCCACCGGCGGCCATCAGGAGACTAGTTGCGTCGATGGAGAAGTTGATCGCGGATGGCAAAATGGAAAGCTTGACGTCGGAGGGATCGAGATACCGGAAGGTTGGGCGTACCGGATAGATATTCAAGAAGAGATGCGATCCACGGGTCACGACGTTGTTCGGTGGCAATTGAGTCAAGATTTAACGATGACAAGTACTAGAGGCACGTGTTTCCGCACGTCGGATCTGGTGGCAAAGGTGAGCTGGACAGGGCGTCAGCGTCAGAGTGTTTGCGTCCACAGCGGTATACGACGCGAATGTCGTACTCCTGGATGCGGAGTGCCCATCGCGCAAGGCGGCCAGAAGAGTCTTTCAGCGTGTAGAGCCAGCAAAGCGCGTGGTGATCAGTTACTAGATCAAACGGGCGGCCGTATATGTACGGCCGGAACTTTCCAAGCGCCCACACCAGAGCCAAACACTCTTTTTCTGTCACGCTGTAGTTAGTTTCGGCTTTCGTCAGAGTGCGGCTAGCGTAGGCTACAACGTATTCTGATTAGCCGGGTTTTCGTTGGGCGAGGACAGCACCTAGCCCGACGCCGCTGGCGTCGGTGTGCACTTCGGTAGGAGCCGTCGGGTCGAAGTGGCGAAGAATAGGTGGCGAGGTGAGCAGATGGCGCAGAGTAGTGAAGGCAACGTCACATGCAGGGGACCAGGAGGAAAGGTTCACGTCACCGCGAAGAAGCTGGGTTAATGGTGACATGATGCATGCAAAATTGCGAACAAAGCGCCGGAAATATGAGCATAGGCCTACAAAACTGCGAAGATCCTTCATAGTCGTCGGCTTGGGAAATTCTGCGACTGCTCGAAGTTTTGCTGGGTCAGGTAATACGCCGTGCTTCGACACGATGTGGCCTAGGATGACGAGCTCGCGTGCAGCGAAGCGGCATTTTTTCAAGTTAAGCTGCAGGCCAGCGTTGGTCAGACAAGTTAAAACCTGCCTAAGTCGAAGGAGGTGCGTAGGAAAGTCGTGCGAGAAAACCACGACATCGTCGAGGTAGCAGAGGCACATATTCCACTTGAGGCCACGTAGCGTTATATCCATAAGTCGTTCAAACGTGGCGGGCGCGTTACAAAGCCCAGAGGCATGATGTTAAACTCGTATAGTCCGTCAGGTGTAATAAATGCAGTTTTTTGGCGATCGGCTTCAGCCATTGAAACTTGCCAGTAGCCAGACCGCAAATCCAGCGACGAGAAGAATTCCGATCCGTGAAGGGTGTCAATGGCGTCATAAATGCGCGGCAAAGGATATACGTCCTTGCGAGTTATCTTATTTAAACGACAATAGTCTACGCAAAATCGGATAGATCCGTCTTTCTTACGCACCAGGACGACAGGAGACGCCCGGAGACTATGAGATGGTCGAATGACGTCTCTACGAAGCATATCTTCGACATGATCGTTCATGACGCGGCGCTCTTCAGTGGAGACGCGGTATGGTCTTTGACGCAGTGGCTGGTGTAGGCCGGTGTCAACATGATGCTTGACTTGCGACGTGCGGCCTAGTTGAGGTTGGGACACATCAAAGGAATTCCGGAACTCATGCAGAAGATCAAGCAGGTCGGCATGTTCGGTGGGAGTGAGGGTGTCGGCGATGGCGCTGGAAAACGTATCCTTGGACGACTCCTCGAGGGCTGACAGTGATTTTGGGTGGTCGCAGTAGTCATCCGGGACATCAATCAAAGACGAAGGGTCGAGATCCTGCACGCGGCCGAGACATTCCCCCGCAAGCAAAGTGACAGGTGTGGAAAGCGGGTTGAGTATGAACACATTGCTTCTTCCGGCAGCAAGGTCAATCGTTGCGAAAGGCAGCGGCAGAGCTCGACGACTAGTGAAGATATTGGAAGGCATAAAAGAGACTGTAGCGTCAGTGTAGGCGATGCATGAAACTGGAACAAGTGCGAAGTTTTCAGGTGGAATATCGGTGTCTTCATGCAAGAACAACTTCGGCGGCTGATGAAGAGCGTCAAGTAATGGGACATCACAAAAGGGTGAAAACTCAACTTCAGCGCGTGCGCAGTCGATGACGGCATTCTGGCGGGATAGGAAGTCCCATCCGAGGATGACGTCATGCGAACAGACAGCGAGGACAATAAACTCCACAGTGTAAACAATGCCTTCAATGGACACTCTTGCAGTGCAGGCTGCGAGAGGTGTTACTTGCTGTGCACTTGCGGTGTGGAGTGACAGTCCCGAAAGCGGCATCGTGATTTTACGTAATACACGGCAGACATTAGCGGCAATAACAGAAAGAGCAGCACCGGTGTCTACAAGGGGAAAGTAGAATAACCTTCAACAGTTACTGCGACCACGTTAGCAGGAGAGGGGCGAGGGCTTAGACAGTTCAAAAATGGCGCAGTTCTTGCCTCTTGAACTTCGGTGCTTAGTTTTCCTGGTCAGAAGGTCTGGGCCGGCGACGCATTGGGGAGGGCGATCGCCAACGAGGAGAGGGTGCGCGCGGCGTCACGAAGTCGGGGTCGTTAGGAGGGGCATAGCGAGGTGACGAGACCGGCCCGTATTGCGCGAAGGGTTGCTTGCCGGGTTGCGACGATCGGACATAGTCGCCGAACGTCTGAGGTCGACGGCGGCAGTAGCGGGCAACGTGTCCGGGAGTAAAGCAGGCGTAGCATAATGGTCGGTTATCGGGCGTCCTCCAAGAATTGGCTACTGGTGGTGCCGCCCAAGGTGCAGTATAAGCAGCCGGGTGTGCGGGCTGTGAGCGCGAGGTGTAGGGTGGTTGCGGAAGCCTACGCACAGCGTCTGCATATGTGAACGGCGCTGCTACAGGCTGCATCACTTGCGAGCAGGCGACAGGAGGAGCCACAGGCTGCGCTGCATACGTTAGGGGTGCAGCCACAGGCTGCACGGCTGGCGGATAGGCGACAGGAGGGCCTACCGGCTGCACGGCACACTGGCAGTGGGCAAGACTGGATAGAGGCGGCTCGTGGTGCACAACAGGAAAAGCTTGGGCAACCTCTTCCGAAATAGCAGTGCGAAGCGGGGCAGGTAGACGGGTGGTGGTCTCGTGAGTAAAGGGCACTAGGGAAAGTTGGTGGGCGACTTCCTCACGGACGAAGGCTCGAAATTGCTGAAGCAGCGGTGAATTGTCCGGCAGGGTGTCGACACTAGACAGTGACTCACCACCATGCTGAGGCGGCCGAGTCAGAGTGCGTTGCTTGTTCAACTCGTCGTAGCTCTGACACAAGCTAACGACTTCGGAAACTGTGCTCGAATTTCTTGCCAAGAGCATTTGAAACGCGCCGTCGTCGATGCCCTTCAGTATGTTTTTGACCTTGTCAGATTCGGGCATGGTGTCATTCACACGTCGACAAAGGTCGACGACGTCCTCAATATAGCTGTTAAAGGTCTCGCCAGTTTGCTGAGAGCGGAAGCGCAAGCGCTGTTCTGCCCTCTGCTTGCGGACAGCCGGCCGACCGAACACTTCAGCACATGACGTCTTGAAGACGCTCCATGTGGGGATGTTGTGTTTGTGGTTATTAAACCACAATTCGGCGACGCCAGTGAGATAAAATATCACGTGGCCCAGCTTGTCGGCTTCATCCCACCTATTGTTGGCGCTCATCAGTTCGTAGTGCTCGAGCCAGTCTTCGACGTCGGTCCCATCCGCACCGCTGAAAACCTTCGGCTCTCGTAGCCTAGGATGGCCAGGGCAGTTGAACTGGAGCGAAGGCGTCGATGTAGTGGCGTTGGTAGTCATGACAGGTAGTAGCGTGCGGCTTCGCAGCTCCAAGGTGTAGCAACGGGGATTAACAGCACCTTCCACCAAATGTGAGGAGGTTTATTAGCCGTTAAAGACAGCGACGAGACAGCGTGAAGAACCGTCCAGCGATCGGCACAGCAACGAACCGAAGCACGAGCCGAGAGAGCCGGGCGTTGGCGATGCTGCTTGCTGCTGGCACATCTTCTTCTTCACAATATATATATATATATATGTATATATATATATTGTTGCGTACATGCACGAAGACAAAGAAGCGTATACGGTGAACGCACTTGGTCGTTGATAATTTGTCTTTCTGACGGGGATACACGATATGGTTTTTGGCAAATCGGACTTGCCGTGCTAGTGTTGATGGTATGGCGCGTTCGAGACAGGGGGATAGGGATTACTTTGCCCTTCTGCGCAAAGTCAAATACCGAAACGTGCTTCAACAGCACATTCATTAAAGTTCGGCGCTCGCTTGAGCTAAGCGACTTATTTATCGTTGCCATAAGCGCCCCGTCCAAATTGTGACAACCAGTTCCGTCACGTTCTTCCGGCACGTCTGTGAGCTCGACCACTGATAAGGTCACGTGTTCTTTGCTGACCGAAGCTAATTTCAAACCATTGGGTAGCGTCAGGGTCAGAGGTACAGTTTACAGTCCATAGGCGAGTTCGTCCGCAATCAATCGACACCACACGATGGGAAACCAACACATTCTTCTTCACGCAGTTTATGTGCATTGGTTCTACGCTCGCATCGAAGCTGTCAGAATCCGCGCCGCGACAAACAACAGGAACACGTACAGTAGACAACGCAGGTATAAACGTATTGCCACAGACACACAGCGTAGTTTGGTCATTCGCTGGAGTTTCCAGAAGTTCTGAAGGCATCTGGCCACTCACAAAGACTTTCCCCGTGCGACAGTCTACAGTGGCACCACATTCTCGCAAGAAGTCTATGCCGAGAATGACATCATGTGTCGACCGAGGAGTAATCGCAAACTCTGTCGTTATCATAAGGCCTCCCAAAAATATCTCAGCACTAAACACACGAATAAGGCGCAATGGCTCTCCACTCACCCGCTGCCACGTATAGAGGACGCAATAGACTGCTTACATTCGGCCTTTTATTTTTCCTCCGTAGACTTACGATCCGGTTATTGGCAAATTCTGATGCACCCAGAGGACAAGGAAAAGACTGCTTTTGTAACCCCCGATGGGCTCTTTGAATTCAACGTGATGCCATTTGGACTGTTCAATGCACCGGACACGTTTGAGAGGTTTATGTACACCATCCTGCGTGGCTTGAAGTGGAACATCTGCATGTGCTACCTCGACGATGTCGTCATCTTTGGCCGCACATTCAGTGAACACAACTCTCGTCTGGAGACTGTTTTGAACTGCATCCGAAACGCTGGCCTAAATTTAAACACGAAGAAATGCCACTGTGGAGACCGCCAGACGCTTGTGCTCGGGCATCTCGTCCACAAGGATGGCATCCGCCCTGACCCCCAGAAGACAGCAGCAGTTGAGGCGTTCAATGCGACGCGTTCCGTCAAGGAGCTTCATAGTTTCCTGGGGCTTTCTTCGTACTTCCGCCGCTTTATTCCGAAGTTTGCCGACGTTGCGTATCCTCTCACATGCCTCTTACGAAAGGACAATTCCTTTGAGTGGACTCCGGAGTGCGATTCTTCACTCCGTCAATTGAAGTTTTTGCTGACGTCACGACCCGTCCTTCAGCACAGTCCTTCTGCTCCGACAGAGCTTCATACGGATGCTAGCGGCATAGGAATTGGAGCCGTCCTAGTACAACGTTACGGCGATCGCGAACATGTCATCGCATACGCAAGTCGCTCCCTAAGCAGGCCGGAACAAAACTACACTGTTACCGAACAAGAATGCCTGGCGGTATTATTTGCTATTCAGCAATTTAGATCTTACCTGTACGGACGGCCATTCACAGTTGTAAGCGACCACCACTCGTTGTGTTGGCTTGTAACCTTCGTGACCCTTGGACCGCCTTGGGCGCTGGGCACTCCGGCTACAAGAATACAGTTTTACCGTCGCTTACAAGAGTGGTCGTCGACATGCTGACGTGGGCTGTCTTTCACGTATGCCACTTAGCACAACAGACTGTGAATCCGATGACCTTGACCAGCTTGTAGCGTCTGTGTCGCCTACGTTCCCGGACTATCTCAGTTTCAGAGCAGAACAGCGGAAAGATGCTAAACTAGCACCACTATTCACCGCTGCATCCTATTCCACTAGTGCACGCCGTTTCTGTATGCGTGATGGACTGTTGTTCAAAAGGAACCTCTCTAGCAGTGGCGCGCGTTTCCTTCTAGTGGTCCCGGAGAGCCTGCGAACAGTTATTATGAGTGTCATTCACGACGACCCTACATCTGGACATTTAGGTTTGGCGCGGACGCTTCACCGGACTAAAGAGCGCTTTTATTGGCCTGGTATGCAGAAGTCTGTTGAGAGTTATGTGGCAAGCTGCATACAATGTCAGCGTCACAAACGTCCATCAACTGGTCCAGCTGGTCTTCTACAGCCGATGCCTACTTTAAGCGCACCTTTCTAACAAGTGGGCATTGACTTTCTGGCCCCTTCCCAAAATCGGCTAAGGGCAACCGATGGATAATTGTTTGCGTCGACTACCACACACACTACTCCGAGACGGCGGCCGCCCCCTCCGCAACTGCCAGTGAAGTCTCGTCGTTTTGCTACAGTACGTCATCCTCCAACATGGCCCACCTCGCCTGATTATCAGTGATCGCGGACGACATTTCACAGCGGATGTCGTGGAGGAGCTACTCCGCTTATGTGAATCCTACCTGCGTCACTCGACACCATACCACCCCCATACTAATGGGCTGACGGAGCGTACCAACCGCACCATTATCAACATGTTGTCTGTGTATGTCTCATGCGACCACAAGAACTGGGATGACGTACTCACGTTCATTACTTACGCGTTCAACGCCGCGAAGCATGAGATTACAGGCTATAGCCCTTTCTTTTTGCTTTATGTAGTTCGCCCCGGCACACAATCGACACAATATTGCCTTTCTGTGACAACGACAACGTCACTGTCACCGAGACTCTCTGCCTCATCGAAGAGGCGCGTCGCATAGCTTGACTACGCACATTGGCATCGCAAGACAAAGCGAAGGTACGCTATGACATTCACCATCAACCAGTGATTTATCGCCGTGGTGATCTGGTGTGGTTGTGGACTCCGATGCGCAAGCGCGGGTTATGCCAAAAGTTTTTGGCCACTTACGATGGACCTTATCTCATCGTCGACAGACTTACAGAGGTCAACTACGTAATAGCTCGCCTCACAGCGAGTGGTCGACGAGCTGCCAAAACTCAAGTGGTTCATGTTGCGCGCCTGAAACTGTACACGCCATGACAGCCCGACTGACTCTTCCGGCGGCCTTCGTCTGCGCGGAGAGGAATGTTGCGTACATGCACGAAGACAAAGAAGCGTATACGGTGAACGCACTTGTCGCCCAGAGCGAGAGAAGAAGAAGAGGATCAGGAGGATCTTTAACCAGTCGGCCGCTTCTGAGCTGCCCCTCACGACCTAATAAACGGCCCCTTTCAACGTCTACCAGTCTCTTTCAAACGTAGCAATACATATCTATATATATATATATATATATATATATATATATATATATATTGGGAAAACAAGTGTATACTTAAGGGCTCGTTTTTTCGTGTTTACGCATTAATATTGAGATCTAACAAACATTATTGCCAAGGAAAGTACAGGGGAAGTTATTAGGTCAATAGCAATGTAAATGAGAAGATAGAAAAGTGGGTGAAAAGATAAAATTCTGTGGGCAGGATCCGAACATGGGACCTTCGAATAATGCGTTCGATGCTCTACCACTGAGCTATCACGACAGCAATCCCCCAGTCACATAATTGGGTATCTATGTCAATCTAAACGTGGGAGTGTCAGTCAGCACCACTAGTAGCCATGACGGCGAGTGTGGCACGCTCTTTATGAGCCTGTTTGGCGTCCCGTCGTACGTGAAGTTTATTACTAACTGGCAGCTGAACAAACGTCCCTCGTAAGCAAGCTAAAGGCACCAAGTCTGCCAGTACGAGATCCTCGTTAATGAATAGGGGAAACAAGGGCTTGTTTTTTGCGTTTGCACAATAACAATGAGATCTAACAGACAATAATGCCAAAGTAAGTATAGGGGAAAATATTACGCCAATTGTAGTGTAATTGTGAACAAAGAAAAGGAGGTGAGAAGATAACTTGCCGATTTGTGCTCCTTATTCTTTAGTACTGCTTCCCACTCTGCTGAAAAACAACAAAACATGTGCTCGCTACAGCGCCACTCCAAACCATATTGTGGTATTTGGACGTTCATCATCATTATCAGCAGCCTGACTACGTCCAATGCAGGACAAAAACCTCTCTCATGTTCCGCCAGTGAACTCGGTCCTGTGCTTTCTGCTGCCTATTTACACCCACAAACTTCTTAATCTCATCTGCCCCCCTGTTCTTCTGTCTCCCCCTAAACTGCTTGCCTTCTCTAGGAATCCAGTTAGTTACCCTTAATGACCAGCGGTTATACTGTCTACGTGCCACATGTCCGGCCCATATCCGTTTTCCCTTCTTGATTTCAACTATGATATCCTTAACCCTGCTTTGTTCCCTAATCCACTCTGCCCTCTTCTTGTTTCTTGAGGTTACACATACCGTTATTGTTTCCATTGCTCGCTGCGTCGTGCTCAATTTAAGCTTAACCCCGTTTGTAAGTCTCCAGGTTTCAGCTCCGTAGCTAACAGGCAAGATGCAGCTGTTATATACCTTCCTCTTGAGAGATAGTGGCAATCTACCTGTCATGATTTGAGAGTGCTTGCCAAATGTGCTCCACCCAATTTTTATTCTTGTAGTTACTTCAGTCTTGTGGTTCGGCTCAAAAGTCATTACCTCTCTTAAGTAGACATGGTATTTTACAACTTCAAGTGCACTATTACCTATCTTGAAGCTCTGTTCTCTTCCAAGGTAATTGTACATTAGTCTCGTTTTCGTCAGATTTATTTTAAGATCTACATTGTGCTCTCCTTGTGTAACTCTGTAATCATGAGTTGCAATTCGTCCCCTGAGTTACTCAGCACAGCAATGTCATGGGCGAAGCGCAGGTTACTAAGGTACTTTCCATTAACTCTTATGTCTAACTGTTCTCATTGTAGGCCTCTGAAAACCTCCTGTAAGCATGCGGCAAATAGCATTTGGGAAATTAAGTCCCCTTCCTTTACACGCTTCTTCGATTGGTATTCCGTTGCTTTTATTATGAAGCACTATGGTAGCAGTTGATCGCGATCCACATGTAACACGATCCACATGTAACAGTTGTGACTGAGACATGGTTGCTCCCCGAAATAGCTGATGATGATGTATTTCCGCCCTCGTATTAGGTGTTTAGGAAAGACAGAACTACAAGGGGAGGTGGAATAGCCGTACTTGTGAAAGAAACACTGCAGGCCTCATTAATTGTTTACATTGACGACTTGGAATGTGTATGCATTAGGCTGTCTTGTTGAAGCCACATTTTTATCTTGTGTGCACTTTACAGACCCCCAGAGGCTGCGTTTAAATCCATGAAAAAGTTAGATGAACATATGTCTCAATTTTGCAACAACAAAATTTTGTTAGCAGGTGATTTTAACCTACCTTCTGTTGACTGGGAACGTTATACGATAGGACCATTGTACAAAAAACAGACTGAGATTGTGTTTACCATCATGCTAACCCATAACTTGATGCAAGTTGTGAGGGAGCCAACTCGTGTGCATGGATCCTCTAGTTCGATTTTGGATTTAGTATTTATAAGCCGTGAACTCGAGCTGCACTCTGTTTCAGTAGAACAGGGCCTGTCCGATCATAAATTGGTTACAGTTTCTTTTCTTCTTAACACACTCTCAAGTACTAAAAATTTTCAGTGCGCACCTTTAAAGATTACTCGCGAGTAGATGACGTATCTGTAATAGAATACATGGAGTCGTGTTTTGCTGTCTTTGAGGTGGGCGATGTCGAGACAAGGTGGAATCAATTTAAAGAAATGTGTCATCATTGTATCAATCGTTTTATACCGAATAAACATAAAAAAGTGCACAAAACAACTCCCTGGATAACGCGAGATATAATTCACCTAAAACAAAAGATAAAACGCTTAAGGCAGAAGCATGCGCAGTCTCGTTCCCTCTCAGTCTTCAAAGACAGCCTTGCGTGGGTTATACGCTCATCCAGAGATCACTATTTTAAGACGCTGCTGCCCAACTTCATAAAAACTGACCCGACTAAAATCTGGAACTTCACTGGTGACAGAAAGAAACCTCTCACCGAAATGGCAATTGATAGCATGATTGTAACCGATCAAAGAAAGATTGCTGATTATCCTAATGCGTATTTTCAAAGTGTGTTTTTCGGCTCTATTGTTATGTTCCAAACGGTAGAGTGTTCGACACATGCGAAGTCTCTTTCGTGTCTTATTCTGGTATTTTTTTGATGGTTTTGAATCTTAATTCTAAAAAGTCCTGTGGACCTGATAAGCTCCCAAATGTGTTTCTAAGAAGATATGCCGAACATGTCGGTAAATTCCTGCATGAATTCTTCCGTGTTTCATCGTTGTCATCAAAGCTACCATGTGACTGCAAAGCCGCACGCATAAGTCCTGTATTTAAGAAAGGTGATCGCTTGTCGCCTCAAAATTACCGACTCATATCCTTGACCTCACCCTGCTGCAAATTAATGGAACACATAATTGCTACACAAATTGGAAATTTTTTGACTCAACATTCAATCCTGACCAACTTTCAACACGGCTTTAGAAAGGGATATTCGACAGTGACGCAACTAGTTACAATAATCCACTCATTTGCCCTTAACCTGGATAAGAATAGGCAAACTGACATAATATTTTTGGATTTCAGTAAGGCTTTCGACAGGCTTCCACACGACAAATTGATCTTGAAACTCAAACTTATTGGCCTTCCCGAAATCCTTGTAAACTGGATTGCTGACTATATAAATAACCGTGAAGAGTTTGTTGCAATTAATGACCAGCGTTCGCAGTCTCTACAGGTCACATCAGGTGTACCCCAAGGGAGCGTCCAAGGGCCATTGCTTTTTCTTTTTTACATAAATGATATTGTAAATGTCATCACCCCTTCTGTACAAATTAGATTTTTTGCAGACGATTATGTTTTGTTCCGGGATATTAACTCTTTAGATGATCAAAATGAAGTTGACTCAAACCTTCATAATATTCATCAGTGGTGCAATGAGTGGGGAATGATCTTTAATGCAGAAAAGAGTGTCTGCATGCATTTGACACGTAAAAACGTTCAACTAAATAATACGTACCAGCTTGGGTCTTCAACTCATAGAGAGGTTACAAGCTACAAATATTTGGGCCTAACTATAACTAGTAATTTGTCTTGGAACATGCATGTAGACAACATAAGTTCAGCTGCCTTTCGGAAACTTGGTTTTCTAAGACATAAACTGCGTACCTGTCCTGCCAATGTAAAGCTTCTTAGTTATTATTCTTTTATACGACCTAAACTGGAATACGCCAGCATTGTATGGGACCCTTACACTAAGCTTAACATTAACAAACTTGAGTGGGTTCAAAGGAAAGGTGTTCGGTTTATGTATTCAAAATACTTACCGTCGGATTCACCTTCCGCGCTGATGTCTGCAAACGACATTCAGACCCTTGAATCCCGCAGACGCGAACAACGGCTGGATTTCCTTCACTTATTACTTAATCAAAAACTCGCAATTGATTCATCGCCTTACTTATCCTTTCTGTCAACAAGGAACACACGACATCATCATCCCCAATTTGCTAACACCATTTTTTGCGAGAACCGATGCCTTTATGTATTCTTTTTTTCCGCGACCAGTGTCGGACTGGAACAAGTTATGCGAACCTCATTCATTGTAACGTATGTGTAACGTATTGTAAAGTATGAGGTATGCAATATATTGTTGTTTGGCGTAAGTTACTACTTCTGTTGTGGAACATAGTGTAATGTAGTATTGTAGAACCGGGTGTGTTGTTGCTTTGCATATTGAAGTTTATTGTAGTGTATAGAGTGAAGCGTGATGTTGTTACATAACGAAGTGTATTGTTGTGATAAGTGAAGTGCGCGTTTCGTGAAGTGGGCGAGTGCAACCAGTGTTCGATTTAAAATGTGCGCGAGTGCACCGGCATAGGAAAGAAGACGACGACGACCGATGGTGTGGACGCGCGCTTTCGCGATGTATTCGGTGAGAAAGACGATGGGCAGACCAGGCGCGTGAAGTTCGGACCAATGAGAGGCCCCCACGCTGGTTTGGAAGAAGCCCGAACGAAGAACGGGGCAGACGTGGCCGGAACGCGACGGAGGAGAGCATGCTACCAGGGCGCGAGGGTGGCGGCCGAGTTCCTGAGGCAAGGCTGCTGCAGGCTCCCACCTGGTCGGGCACCCGAGCATTATCTATCGTCTGGCGTTGGCCAGGCTGCTCGTCGTTTGGCGTTGGCCAGGCTTCTCACCATCTGGCTTTGGCCAGGCTCGTCCCGTTTCCAGGGCAACGTCCCAGTGTCGGAGGACGAACGCTGAGAGGTCACTGACCTTGGTGCGCCCGGAGTTACCTTCAACCACGAGCAACGCTTGGACCTCTGATCTACCTTGTCTGCACCCCATCGCATCAACCCTCGCCGTGTACAAGAGTGCCGCGACCGAACGGTGACAGTCGCTTTTTGCTATTGCGGAGCTTACGCATCCTTAGCATTTTGCGGTCATTAGGTTAACTTCTCCTCGAATTTGTGTACTTTGTTTGTTTTTCCTCTTATTTCTTTCTCTTTATCTAGTTTATTGAAAATATATTTAGTTGTTTTTCTTGTGTGCATAAACGGTCACGTGTTCTCTTTACCGATGTGGGTTTTCTCATCGGTTTGTGTGCCTAAGAACCTACACGAGAGCTTGTGGGTTGACTAGCCTCGTGACAATTGACGTCCGCTACGGCAGGACGAGATTATTTATGCAATTAAGGTTTTTACCGAAGGAGAGAAAAGGACTACGTCTAATTTAACGGCGTTAGCGATACGCATGGGGCTAGAGAGCGATGAGTTGAAAGCATGGCTTAAATGAGCGTGAGGCACGAGCTCGCGAAGAAAGGGCAGCTGAGCGAGAGGCAAGAAAGGAGAGGATGGAACAGGCGGAGTTGAAACGAAAACTTGAGGCCGAATGCCAGAAGATGATTCAACTGCGTCTTCAACTTGCTCAGGTAGAAGGGGCCAGGGGATCCGCGGCGTTGGACCATGGTCGACAGGTGCGAGAACCGTGTAACGTTAACCCGCACAATTTCATACCGGATTTTAATGAAAACCGGGATGACCTTGATGCTTATCTCAGGAGATTTGAGAATGTGGCCACCGGTCAAGAAAGGCCTCAGGATAAGTGGGCTACGGCAACGAGTCTGTGTCTGAGCGGAGAAAGCTCTCAAAGTATTTGGTCGCTTGTCTCCAGAAGAGGCACTTGACTACGAGAAAACCAAGCTAGCATTACTGCAGCGTTTTTGTTTCACGGCGGAGGGCTACCGGGAGAAGTTCCGGCAAAGCAGACCTCAAAATGGTGAAACAGGCAAGCAGTATGCAACCAGGTTGGCAAGTTTTTTCGGCAGATGGGTGGAGATGTCCAAGACAGCAAAAGAATATTCGTCTGTTCGAGGTCTCATAGTAGCTGAACAGTTTATCAATCAATGCCATAACCGCGTGGCACTTTTCCTACGTGAGAAAAACGTCGTAAGCTAGATGAAATGGCCGAGGCTGCGGACAATTTTTTAGAGGCCCAACGACAATCAAATTTGTTGGTTTTTCGCGACAAAACGGAGAACGGCGCCGCAGGAAAATGCGAAAGTACAGCGGGGAAGTCTCCCACTCGATGTTTTGTCTGTGATAAGACAGGTCACAGGGCAGCAGAATGTCGTGCTCGGACAAGACCATACTGTGACTTCTGTCGCAAAACGGGGCATGATATTAATGTATGTACCAGAAAGCAGAACGTCACTAAGAGGACTTCTTGTATCTTGTCGCCAGAGGAAATGGCAGAAGTAGTGAATGATATACCTGCGGACAAGCAGGAGGAGAATATTACCAGTGCGGTAAATACGCAGCCAAAGTCAGGAAAACATCCGATGCCAGTGCTGCAGGGCATTATATTCGGCCAAGCGGCTTCCGTCCTAGGGGATACAGGAAGCAATACAATGGTGGTTCGGCGTTCTTTGGTGTCAGATGAAGCACTGACAGGAACCACGACAGCCTTGTTCTTAGCAGCCGGGAGCTGGATCACGGTACCAGAGGCGAAGGTGGAAATTTTTCGCCATATTTTTTCAGGCACGTGTATCGTGAAATGCATGTCCTCCCCGCTATATGACATCATCGTTGGCCATGTGCCAGGATCTCGTGCTGCTGATGACCCTGACAAGAAATGGAAAGAAAAACTGGCTGAAGGGAAGTTCACTCCGAACGGCGTAGCCGAGACCTTGTATAAGAAGAAAGAAGACCATCGTTTAAAGGCATCACTTGGTAGTATGAAGAGCACAAGCGTCCGGCCGGATTCAGCTGCAGTTAGCGCCAGAAGTTTGAAGATGAACAGGAGGGAGCTCAAGAGGGCCCAAGCAGCAGACAAGACCCTGGAAGCTTGCAGGGACAAAGTAGGGCAGGTTTTTTATGGCAGAGGATTGACCCAGTATTCTTTTGTCATGGAGAAGTCATTGTTGTATCGAAATTACCGACTATCCTCTGGCAAATTGATACAGCAGGTCGTAGTTCCTCTCAAGCTGCGAAGTCAAGTGTTGAAGATGGCCCATGAGAGTTTGATGTCCGGGCAGCAAGGAGTAACAAGAACGATTGATCGGGTGTTAGGTTCATTCTATTGGCCAGGTGTCCAGGAAGAGATTAAAAGATACGTGCGGTCCTGTGACACGTGCCAAAGAATGTATCCAAAGCACAAAGTAGGAAAGGCTGCTCTTGGGAAAATGCCCCTGATTGACACTCCTTTTGAGCGCGTGGCCATGGACATTATTGGACCCTTAAAGCTGGTCTCAAATAGGGGCAACAGATACATACTGACCATGGTCGATTTCGCTACGCGCTATCCTGACGCGATTGCTTTGCCGGCGATTGACTCCGCGAATGTGACAGACGGGTTGGTCGAAATGTTTTCCCGCGTTAGATTTCCCCGCCATATCCTGTGCGATCAGGCCTCGTGCTTCATGTCGGACCTGATGAGAGAACTAAACGATCTGTTGGCAATCAAACATCTGAGTTCGACTCCCTATCATCCCATGTGCAATGGTTTGGTAGAGCGATTTAATGGGACTTTGAAACAAATGCTGCGCAAGCTATGCCAAGATGATCCGAAATCATGGGATCGATTGCTTGCACCACTTCTATTTGCATATCGAGAAGTTCCTCAGGCCAGCATGGGGTTCTCTCCTTTCGAACTCATTTACGGGAGATACGTCCGAGGACCACTCAACTTGTTAAAGGAGCTGTGGTACTGGAGAAAAATATGAACGAGGAGGTAAAAAACGACCGGTATGGATATGTCCTCAATCTCCCGGGCATCAGTCCTGGAAAGAGTACACTAAATTAGCCCATGAGAAACTGATACGAAGCGGAAAACGAACGACTCAAAATATCACTATGATCGGAAGGATAAGAGCAAGAGCCCGTCAGCTGAAGGTTTGGAAGACCGAGGCCTTCTTATTTGCTTCCTACACAGCGGAATAAGTTGTTTGATGGATGGAAAGGGCTGTTTCCGGTCCATGGGAAAAAGGAGGGCGACTACGCTATTGGCTGGGACTCTTGGGGCATGAACGCCAAACTTGTCCCATAGTTAATATGTTAAAACGATATGA
>WOVY01016172.1:0-20285 GCA_013436015.1 Rhipicephalus annulatus
CTAGCCGAACCCGAAGGCCTTGAAGCCGAGCCAAATCATGGTCAAGACAACCATGCACCAAATTTAACTACGTGAATTATATTATGGTTGTAAAGTTAGGATATGCTGTGTGGTATATCACAGACAAAGACATCAACGTAGTGTATGTACGAATATGGAAGCTAGGGAACACTTTAGACAATGAAGGACAAGGTTAGTGCCAAGCGAAAATTTCCACTGTCTCTTTTACATTAGGCTGCCACAATTGTGACAACCAGTACATTGGTGAAACCACTGATTTCAAGAAAGAGTTGAACAAAACACGAATATGACATCAGAAAACTACACATGACCTCATATGCACTTGCTGAACATGGTGGATTGTACAGGCCACCACTGACGGGTCAAGTGTGCTGGGGTTCTGGCCAAGGGAAAGCTACATCATGCCTGCACCTGGAATAACATCATATGCAGACAGTTGCACATTTGCTGAAAAGGAGTGATGGGCACTTCCAAAAATGTACTTCCGGTGCTTGCATCACGTACTTAGGCGTACTTCATTTCATTTTTCCTTTTCAGTTTATTGTTTTTTTTAGAAAAAGAAGTTACAAGATTAACAAATATAGAGGCGAGGGTACAATGTAAAAAAAAAAAACTATAGTGGGACGTTGTGCCTTTCTTATGGCTATTTTTATGAACAAAGCTGCCGTAGCACGTGCTATTCTGCCTGTAACTTTGTATTTTTGGTAGGTGCATCGTTTCGCGTTTTCCTTAAAAGCAACAGCTGCTCCGAGTTTTTTTTTTTTTTTTTTCACCGCAACTTTCCATGGCAAGGCCAGATTTTTCAGAAATTCCCCGACTTTTCCAGATGGGTCCGAATTCCAGACTTTTCCAGGTTGGTAGACACCTTGTCCATAGTCTTCTAACGTCATACAGTGCCCCATCGCACACAAGAGTCCCCAATGGCAGAGAGCAATCCCATTTAAATCATGCATGTTGTGTAACTTCTTTCGTCCCCCCTTTAATTTTATTTTTACACACTGCACCCCGTGAGGCCGGGGCTGCAGTAGTATAGTCATAGCATCCAGCTAGCCTAGCAGGATGCAAGAAAAGAGAAAGCCCTTAAAGCGTGCAACAAATCTTTATAAACTCTATCGTTCTTGACAGATTCGAGAAACGTTTTTGAGAATAAATTCCAAGACAAGAGATCTAATACAGTCACGACCGTTAAATCAGACACCGATAATTCAGACATGCCCAGTAATTCGGACAGCTCCCAGATCTGCGTTCGTTAATCGGGAACATGTTCGAAACTGGCATGCGCACCGAATCTGCAGCCATTATCTCCTCCGTACCCATACAAAACAAAAGTATGGCCTCGGAGATGAAAAACGAAAACAAATTGGTGATCTATGAGGCTTTCGATTGCCTCACAGCCTTAAAAAATAGGAAATTCTGGATGCTCTACTCGCCCTGGGAGGTCGTACTGACACTGTGAAAATCCTATGTTCCGCTATCCCCACGCAGTTATGGTGCCGTACTCTTATCGCCGCCATTCTGTCGCATGTTTTTGCGGTACTGCGTTCTGTGATTCTGCGTGTCTTAAGTTTTGTCTAGAGACGTGCTTTAATTTGCACTCTGCTGTCCCAATGATCTGCATAAACAGAACCAACAGTGCCCTTACAGCCAGTGCCAAAACGTGGCAGACATATAAAACGCCAACCATGGCAATGAAAGCTGCATGCCATTTCTCCACTTGCTTAGTGGCGCCCGCAAGTCGAAGTTGCTTGAGAGTTTAACGTCTCGAGAGTTGAAGAACTCACAATGAACCAACTAAAGAATTGTACCTGCCAATCAGCACAACGAGCTCAAGTGCGGACGTTTATTAATGACCAGCAAGGCTGCAATGGTGTTTCCCGACGCAGTTACATTCGAAGACTTCGCAAATGTCGACAGTGCTATCACCAAATGCCGAATCAAATGACGATGACATAATTGAGCAGGTTCTGCAACCGCCATCAGTGATTCTGACTCTGATGATGGCGACGCACCGTGAGCTCCAGAGTAGTCGCAAGTGGACCTATCTTGAGGCCCCACAATTCTTTCGTCGTCCTACTTGTGGTCCTACAGCGAGCATACCGCACTGGTGGAAATACAGACGGACTTAGCTCCATGTAAGCGGAATTGTGTGCAGACACGCATTGACAGTTTTTCTGGCCACCGGGTCACCGAGTGTCACCGAAGTGTCAGTTAAAAGCTTTTTTTTAAAGACGCATCTGTTTTTTGGACATTCGATAATTCGAACTCATACTGAGGAAAATCGGTTCAGTACCCCGAAGGAACAAAAACAAACAAGGAAACACAATGCAAGTCTGTGTATGTACTGTTGAGCCAGTATTGTGTCTTGGTCAGTATACCGTATTTACACGATTGTAAGACGACTCGAATGTAGACGACCCCCCCAAAATCGCATCTCGAAAAAAAAAAAAAACTCACGTAGGCGCAAGCTTCGCCTCTAATTCCGGAAAGCGGACCAGACTTCGGCCCCGAAAGCCACGGCGCTTGGAGTCGCACGAGAAATTTTTGCGCTGAAGCCGCCACTTCCGCACCACACACATTCACCGATTCCGAACTTTCGTCCTCATGTCCCGGCACTCATGTCAGACAGAAGTGACTCGAGAGAGCCGGTCGTGGACACAAGCGACAGGAGCACGCGGCGACGCGCCCGCTTAGAAAAATTGTATCACAAAGAGGAGCTCTTCCGTCAACTACCAAACCCCCCCTACGGCGGCCTCTTCCCATCGATTACCGGTGCTCCCTCAAGAGCCGTGCGCTCGTGATAAAGCACTCGTAATGCGCGCAGTAGATGCTAAAAAAAAGAAAAGCTTTTGTATAAGCACGCAGAAAACTATGCGCTTTGGGTTTGAGCGGGAAAAACTATTCGAGATGACAATACATATGGTTCGATTTCGATTCTAAGACGACCCCCCAACATGGATTGTCAAATTTGAAAAAAAAAAACGGGTCGTCTTACAATCGTGAAATACGGGTATGTGTCTTGGCTAATTATTAGGACAGACAATGATGCCAAGAAAACTATAGGAGTTTTATTACTAAAGTAAGTGGATTCTCATTAACAAAGAACCTGAAGGGACCAAGAAAAATTGTTCCGTTTAAGGGGAGACGCGGGTCGAAAAGTCGCGTTTTTTTTCCAAATTTCACCTTTCTGTTTTTTTGTTGCTTATCATCTTTATACATATATTTTGACATCTGAAAATATCACAGCGAAATAAGCATCAGAAGTCAGTGAAAAACGCGTCTGAGTGAGCGGCAGTGACGCGCGGCATCACGAAATTTACACAAAACGGGCTGCTGTTCGCGTGCTCGCGGGGCCGCGAAGAGAGCTGTCCGCCATATTGCGGCCGCTGGCTCGTGTAGAGTTGTCCTTACTCTCCACGATCCCGGTTCTTGAAGTCTCGTACGTTCACGAAAAATCTAAAAAAAAAGCAACAAAAACAGTCTTTTCCCGCCGTTTCAAACCGCGCGCCACTAACGCAGGGCCGCCATTGGCTGACAGCACCCGTGTTTTCTTGCCGTAGTTCGCTTCACTGTTTTCCGGAGTTATTTTTCGCTGTTTTCGTGCGATGGCAAGCCCGAAAAAGGCCGTTGCCGACCATCGGAAATACAGAAGTAAGAACAAGTTCAGAGGGAAGCGGCGGAGGACGTACAAGAAAGCCACCGCCAACGAAAATGTCCGCGACGGGCCAGCGGCCGGTAGGCCTAACATCGACCACGGCAACGTCGACCATGGCAACTGCGACGACGAGATCAACGCTGCAGTGAATTTTGTGAGTGCATCGCAGAAAAAGATCGCGTTATTCGAAAACGACGTCAGGCCGAATGCCGATCGTGCCGAAAGCGTAGTGCTGTGCGAGTTGGGTGCATTGACGGCCGTCGTCGCAGGCGCGGCATGCCCCGTTTGTCACGAGAGTAAACTCGCAGTTCGGGCACCGAATAAAAAGCGGAAAGGCCTTTCGGCGTTTCTGGAGCTACACTGCGAGAATGCGGAGTGCTCGGAGAGCATCCTTTCGTCCGCGTACTCGTCGAAGCGGGTCGCGTCAGATGGCGGCCGCGGTGCAAGCAGAAGCTACGACAGCGGGAGTTCGCGTGACGCCTTTGCCGTGAACCTGAAAGTGGTGCTTGCAGCGCGTGCCGTCGGTATCGGGCATGAGCAACTTTCACGATTTTGTGCAGTAGTTGGATTGCCAAACCCTATGCACCATAAGACCTTCCATGCTATCGGCAAAAAGATTCACAGTGCGGCAGTGAAGGCTGTCTGTGAAAACATGCAAAGGGCACGCAGCGTCACCAAAGAGGTGGCTGGTAACAGTGACGTGCCAGTCATGTTTGACGGCACATGGCAAAAAAGAGGCCACAAAAGCCACAATGGTGTGGGAACTGTAGTGTCCTTGGACACTGGTTTGTGCCTGGACTATGAAGTGCTTTCCAACTTCTGCCTGGCGTGCAGTTTGCATAACGACATGGGAGGCGATGAAGAAACATGGCAGGCGTTTCATCATCCCCGTTTGTGAGAAGAATTGCGACTGTTCTTCGCATGCCATGGAGGCCGAAGCTGCAGTGCGCATTTGGCAGAGGACTGTGGACTATGAGACACCCCTGCGGTTCACCATCTTCCTAAGCGATGGAGACAGCAAGGCCTACAACGGGGTCTGTGATGCCAACGTGTACCCTGACACTCCAATTGAAAAAGAGGAGTGCACCAACCACGTGGCGAAACGTCTGGGCACCGGCCTGCGGAAGCTGCCAACGCCACTTCCCACGAGGGGAGAAGCTGAAGGAGACCACCATCCAGAAGCTTCAAACTTACTTTCAGGTGGCCATTGTGAACAATCGGGGAAATGTCCACAAGATGTACACTGCCATATGGGCCTCATGTTTGCACTCGTGCTCAACAGACGGTGCTGGAAGTCACAAGTTCTGTCCTGCAGGCCCAGACATCGTGGTGCAAGCACCGACGTGCTGAGGCGCAGGGCCAAAGCCTGCACCGTGCCACACCCCCCCTCCTGACCAAGGCCCAGGGTTTGGCAGTCCTCCAATCTACAAGCGTCTCACAGATGCGAAGCTGCTTGCCCGGTGCCTCCACGGCAAGACCACAGAACGCGGCCGAGTCCTGAACAGCAAAATATGGCTGCTGTGTCCAAAGACCCGGTTTGCTTCCCGGACTGCTGTGGAAACAGCCACAGCCATTGCAGTCCTGTGGTTCAACCGGGGCCCACGCGAGCTTTGAAAAGGTGCTGGAAGAGCTTGGGGTGCTTCCTTCGGAGGCCCTGGTTACCCTCAGCGACCGCCGAGACAGCATGCGCATGCACAAGATGAATGTGCGTCAGACCGCTGAGGCGAGGGCACACCGTCGCAGTGCAGCCAGAGGGCCCGGTGGAAGAGTCCTGCCGCACCAGCCGGGAAGGGAAAACCTACGGTGCTGGAGAGTTTTAGACAATGATATTCCCTCTGGACCATGTGGTGTATGTGTTCAGCACAAGTTTCGTGCTACTCTTGCGTTTTTCATTTTTGTAAATACAGACTTTCAAACTTTCAAAACGCGTTTTTCTCATTCGCAATTTTGGCCATTTGCATTTTTGCGGGAAGTGTTTCGGCGCACTTAGAATGGTCATACGACGACGAAATTTGGCACACACATTGAGGAGAGTGCGTAGGGTGCCGATATCTACTTGAATCAGCACAACCTATCAGCTGTAAATATCTATTAATAAATTTAATGGTGGTCGAGTGGAAAAAAAAGGGTACTTTGCTACACAGATGTTTTTTTCATAGTTTCAAAGTTGGAGCACAATTTCTAGCTAGATATCGGCACTCTATGGCTAATAGGGAGCAAAAGGAGCCATTGAACAACTCTCTGCATGAACATTTAGTATGCGCGAAAGTTCCCGGAAAACTTATCAAGTTTCACCATTACTTGAAACACAACTCCCAAACTATTGCACTTATGTAAAAACTGATTACAGATTTGGAATCAGGAGGAAAAACTGCATCAGTGGTCCAATTTCTGAAGCTCTAAGTTGAATAACAAAAAAAAAGTGCTTTCGAGGAGCGTCTCCCCTTAAGGGGAGACGCTCCTCGAAAGCACTTTTTTTTGTTTATTCACTTAGAGCTTCAGAAATTGGACCACTGATGCAGTTTTTCCTCCTGATTCCAATCTGTAATCAGTTTTAACTAAGTGCAATAGTTTGGGAGTTGTGTTTCAAGTAATGGTGAAACTTGATAAGTTTTTCCGGGAACTTTCGCGCATACTAAATGTTCATGCAGAGAGTTGTTCATGGCTCCTTTTGCTCCCTATTAGCCATAGAGTGCCGATATCTAGCTAGAAATTGTGCTCCAACTTTGAACTATGAAAAAAACATCTGTGTAGCAAAGTACCCTTTTTTTTCCACTCGACCACCATTAAATTTATTAATAGATATTTACAGCTGATAGGTTGTGCTGATTCAAGTAGATATCGGCACCCTACGCACTCTCCTCAATGTGTGTGCCAAATTTCGTCGTCGTATGACCATTCTAAGTGCCCGAAACACTTCCGCAAAAAATGCAAATTGGCCAAAATTGCGAAATGAGAAAAACGCGTTTGAAAGTCTGTATTTACAAAAATGAAAAACGCAGTAGCACGAAACTTGTGCTGAACACTACACACATGTCCAGAGGGAATATCAGTTGTCTAAAAACTCTTCCAGCACCGTAGGTTTTCCCTTCCCGGCTGGTGCGGCAGGACTCTTCCACCCGGGCCCTCTTGGCTGCACTGCGACGGTGTGCCCTCGCCTCAGCGGTCTGACGCACATTCATCTTGTGCATGCGCATGCTGTCTCGGCGGTCCGCTGAGGGTAACCAGGGCCTCCGAAGGAAGCACCCCAAGCTCTTCCAGCACCTTTTCAAGCTCGCGTGGCCCCGGTTGAACCACAGGACTGCAATGGCTGTGGCTGTTTCCACAGCAGTCCGGGAAGCAAACCGGGTCTTTGGACACAGCAGCCATATTTTGCTGTTCAGGGACTCGGCCGCGTTCTGTGTCTTGCCGTGGAGGCACCGGGCAAGCAGCTTCGCATCTGTGAGACGCTTGTAGATTGGGAGGACTGCCAAACCCTGGGCCTTGGTCAGGAGGGGGGTGTGGCACGGTGCAGGCTGGCCCTGCGCCTCAGCACGTCGGTGCTTGCACCACGAGTCTGGGCCTGCAGGACAGAACTTGTGACTTCCAGCACCGTCTGTTGAGCACGAGTGCAAACATGAGGCCCATATGGCAGTGTACATCTTGTGGACATTTCCCCGATTGTTCACAATGGCCACCTGAAAGTAAGTTTGAAGCTTCTGGATGGTGGTCTCCTTCAGCTTCTCCCCTCGTGGAAGTGGCGTTGGCAGCTTCCGCAGGCCGGTGCCCAGACGTTTCGCCACGTGGTTGGTGCACTCCTCTTTTTCAATTGGAGTGTCAGGGTACACGTTGGCATCACAGACCCCGTTGTAGGCCTTGCTGTCTCCATCGCTTAGGAAGATGGTGAACCGCAGGGGTGTCTCATAGTCCACAGTCCTCTGCCAAATGCGCACTGCAGCTTCGGCCTCCATGGCATGCGAAGAACAGTCGCAATTCTTCTCACAAACGGGATGATGAAACGCCTGCCATGTTTCTTCATCGCCTCCCATGTCGTTATGCAAACTGCACGCCAGGCAGAAGTTGGAAAGCACTTCATAGTCCAGGCACAAACCAGTGTCCAAGGACACTACAGTTCCCACACCATTGTGGCTTTTGTGGCCTCTTTTTGCCATGTGCCGTCAAACATGACTGGCACGTCACTGTTACCAGCCACCTCTTTGGTGACGCTGCGTGCCCTTTGCATGTTTTCACAGACAGCCTTCACTGCCGCACTGTGAATCTTTTTGCCGATAGCATGGAAGGTCTTATGGTGCATAGGTTTTGGCAATCCAACTACTGCACAAAATCGTGAAAGTTGCTCATGCCCGATACCGACGGCACGCGCTGCAAGCACCACTTTCAGGTTCACGGCAAAGGCGTCACGCGAACTCCCGCTGTCGTAGCTTCTGCTTGCACCGCGGCCGCCATCTGACGCGACCCGCTTCGACGAGTACGCGGACGAAAGGATGCTCTCCGAGCACTCCGCATTCTCGCAGTGTAGCTCCAGAAACGCCGAAAGGCCTTTCCGCTTTTTATTCGGTGCCCGAACTGCGAGTTTACTCTCGTGACAAACGGGGCATGCCGCGCCTGCGACGACGGCCGTCAATGCACCCAACTCGCACAGCACTACGCTTTCGGCACGATCGGCATTCGGCCTGACGTCGTTTTCGAATAACGCGATCTTTTTCTGCGATGCACTCACAAAATTCACTGCAGCGTTGATCTCGTCGTCGCAGTTGCCATGGTCGACGTTGCCGTGGTCGATGTTAGGCCTACCGGCCGCTGGCCCGTCGCGGACATTTTCGTTGGCGGTGGCTTTCTTGTACGTCCTCCGCCGCTTCCCTCTGAACTTGTTCTTACTTCTGTATTTCCGATGGTCGGCAACGGCCTTTTTCGGGCTTGCCATCGCACGAAAACAGCGAAAATAACTCCGGAAAACAGTGAAGCGACTACGGCAAGAAACACGGGTGCTGTCAGCCAATGGCGGCCCTGCGTTAGTGGCGCGCGGTTTGAAACGGCGGGAAAAGACTGTTTTTGTTGCTTTTTTTTTAGATTTTTCGTGAACGTACGAGACTTCAAGAACCGGGATCGTGGAGAGTAAGGACAACTCTACACGAGCCAGCGGCCGCAATATGGCGGACAGCTCTCTTCGCGGCCCCGCGAGCACGCGAACAGCAGCCCGTTTTGTGTAAATTTCGTGATGCCGCGCGTCACTGCCGCTCACTCAGACGCGTTTTTCACTGACTTCTGATGCTTATTTCGCTGTGATATTTTCAGATGTCAAAATATAATGTATAAAGATGATAAAGCAACAAAAAACAGAAAAGGTGAAATTTGGAAAAAAAACGCGACTTTTCGACCCGCGTCTCCCCTTAACCTACAGTCAACTTCTGAAGTGGCCGTCTGGTTTCTTTCAAGTGTGCTGGTGAACTGTGGAAAATAATTTGATGTGAACTTTTTATGATGATAAACTTGCTACTGTTTGAGAGCTGCAGAGTATTGTTTCATATTGGCATGTGCAGGAGATTTTGTGGAATGGCTTAATAGTGATAGACTTTACATCACAGTTTATTGGCACAGTGTTTGTTAAACCAGACAGATAAATAGTATAGGAGGCTAGAACGGGCTCCCCTTATGCTCTGCAGTAATGAAGCTGTAGGGACATGCTGTATTTTCTCTTGTATACGCCACACAAGAAGTATAGAAAATTTGGTGCTAAGGACATGATCAAATGCACAAATTTCAGTGTGCAAGGTGGCTTTGCAGCAGTGCAAGGAAGCTAGCATCATGGCAGTACAGGGGCGAATTTTTTTTTACAGAATTTTCTTGCCGCTCGTTGGGAGTGCGGGCTACATGTGAAAAAAAATGTGCTATGTGCAGCAGCTGGGCTGTGTGTTGTCTGTTATAGGTTAGTCGAGAGCCCCCAGTAATCGCAACTAACCTAACCACCTTCAAAGGCTGCGTCTGAGCAATGCCTCATCTCTGTTCCAGGAACTGCCATCTGACTTGGAAATGTCGGAGGAAGACCAGATGATGCGGGCCATCGCCATGTCCTTGGGTGAAAACGTCACACCAGGACAGGTGAGGAGCAACATCCTAATGTTCATTTGTACCTGTGCTGTCGTTAACACGATGCACCGTTAGAACTTTTCGTCATTTCATTTCAGGGCACTTTGGTAGTTAACAGCTAAGATGCCTCATAATCGTAGTGTGGGTTTTATCATTCAAAATGCCGAAACTCAAACTTTATATGTTATGCCCACTATAACTTGTAATCGTTGGCAGCTGGTGGTGTCTATAGCCAATCTCCAGTATCCACTTTTTCAGGAGTTGTAAATCTCATAAGCTTCTTTGTAATGGGCTGTGTGTTTCAGAAGCAATTGTGGAGGCTGGAAACTGGTTGTGGTCACTCTATTTAGGATGTGAAGTTATTATTCTACTGCTCCTGTTAAAGTTGTTGTTGGTCATCTTTAGCGTATTTACTCGCGTAATGAATCCACCTTTTTTCGGAAAAGTTGACGCCAATTTGGGGGGAGGGTTCATCACATGGGAGAAGAAAGTCACGGGAGTAATAACAGCGAAAATTTTGCCTGGCGGCTTTGCTTGTTTGGTCCCGTGAAATGAGCGACAAATCTTTTTTCGTAGCCTGAAGCTCTTTTTATTTCCCCCCGTAAAGAAAACTCGCTGATCAATGCCGAAGTATCGTCCAGCCGCTTTGTTCTAATGCTCTAGCGCATGCTGTTTGCAACCAGCCATGCAGCTAGCGTACCGGCTGAACGTGCCCTGAGCAGCAGGTGTCCCAACTAAAATTGCATTGACAAACCCGACAACAAGAAAGTCAGTTTTGCCGCGAGGGCGAAGCAATGAATGGGATAGAAACGGCTTAGAATGTAACGCTGAGAACGGCTAGCAGATCTAAACGTGCAGCACTGTTCACGCACACAACGCACGAAAACAACACTGGACGAAGTTCTAGTTCAGTATAGCGAGAGCTACCGCTCTACACGTAACGCGCTGTCTAAACAAAAACCACGCACTAAACGTAATCACAAGTACAGATGAGCGCGAACAGGTGTCCCAGTTATTACTTCGTTGTGTTTGAAAAGCATGCTCTTTTTATAAACTGGCCTCTCCAGCGAGCAAAGTGATCTTTGTGCGCCTAGAGACTAAACGCAATCGCTCCAGTCAAAGCAAAAGGCGCACGATTCTTCCCACCAAAGGATAAGCGCGCACACTTATCCTTTAGTGGTGAGCGCGTGTCGGCGTATCCGGACGAGCTGGGGGCCGATATATAGATACTTATACATATATGGTATATTCTAGGCACTATACTCTGGGTGCGGTTGCGCTTTGCATGGCCTTCGAGATGGCGAACAGGCGACGTGTTTGTATGATGCACGCGGGCCAGTTTGAAGGCCACGCGCTTTTTGGGCCGCTGTGCTCGCGTGGTGCTATCAGCAAAGAGTTTTCTCCTGCATTCGACAGGTGATGCCTTGCCGCAAAAGGTGCGACTCAAATTTTGATTGACATCGTCCATGCTCGCTCTGCTCGCAACTGTTTAGCATATTTGCAAAACTATGTTTTGACTTTTATTGGGTTGTTATTTTGTGATATAACGGCTTGCTTTAACATAGTTTCGATCTTCAACAGCACTGGCTATTATATCGAAATAAAATGTAGAGATACACCACAAGAAAAGTTTTTTTTTTTTTTTTTGAACGGCCTGGGGGGGGGGGTTCATTATACGAGTGGGTTTCATTACGCGAGTAAGTACGGTATTACACCCAGAACATAGAATTCCGCCCGAGTGATATGGACTTGGAGCGTGCTGGCTTGTGAAAGTTTGAGGTGTGTTTTTGTTAATGCCTATCGAAGGTAAGGTCTTGTTGCGGACCATGAGGACAACTGTCATGAGGGAAGAAAAGCGGGAATTAGGTGCTGTCTCAATTTTTTTTGCACAAGCCACGTCAGGATGCCTTCTTAACTAGCCCAGCAAACCAGAGTGCAGCAAATGACGAGGACAAAGAGGGAAACAGAAATCTAATACATGGGGTTGTGCATCATGTGATATATTTTTGTGAGTACGTCTTCGTTTTTGTCTGCACAACTACAGAGTGAAAATAACATCCAAGAAGCCCACACCACTACCTTTGCAGCAAACCAACTTCTTCAGAAATAGCCCTTTCACATTTCATAATGCCTTGTTCGTGCAGGCTAAAGAAGCTGACAAAGTGATGCGTGACGAAGAGGAGGACGACGAGAAAGTTCAGCCCGAAGAGGAACCGGCAGAACCGGCGGTAATGGACCGCTTCACGGAGAACATGCTGCCGGGCTGCCTGCGGTTGCTGGACGCCCTGCCCGAAAACCGTGTACCGTGTCTGTGACCTGCTGGGTGCCGTGGTGTCGCGTACGGAGTCGTCTGGCGAGACCAGATGCTTGCCAGCCTGCTTCAGGAGGTGGGTGCGAGTGCGGAGCCGTGGGAGGTCACTATTAAGTCGAGATTCTTTTTTTTTTCATGTGTGGGATTAAAATACCACTAAGCGATGCATGAGCTCTGTCACATTACTCGGTTGCATCACCTTTATTTCATGACTGCTATTGGATGGTGAAAGAATTTGCACCAGATGCTCCAGGTACAGGGGCTAGAGATCAGTGTTGGGCGGGGCAGCATAAGCCACACATCTGTCATGCCTTCAGAGTTTTTCGATAACTGCGGCATGTTCTTGCGTACAGCCCACACCTTCAGCAATGATATGTGGAAAACTTGATTAAAACCACGTACAGCGAAAGCTTGTTAATTCGAACTTCGATAATTCGAATTTATAAATAATTCAAACTAAGTTGTGGTCCAGCCAAGCTCCATACAAGCCTATGAATAAAAAAGCCCGTTTATTCGGACGCGAGTAGGTTCCGCCGCGGATAATTCAAACCACGCGCTTCCGCGCCGGTGGCTTGGCTGGTCACTTTATAGGGCAGCTGTCCGAGTTACGAGGCGGCGTGGACAGGGAGCGGAGAGAAAAACTGAGGAACTGGCACGGAGGTCAGAGTGCAGAAAATAGTGCCACTTACTCTTCACCCCCTCCCCCCACAATCTCTAGGCGGCTGCCTGCTTTCCGTACTACGTAACCTCCAAGATTTGTTTTTTTTTTTTTAAGCGCCAATCTCAGAGCCTTTGAAAATCCTGCGTAGTTGCCGCTGTTAGACGACAGATGGCATGACCAGCACACGGGTGCGTCGTAGCTTCGCCCAGCCTTCTCTGCAGTCTCTGTCTCGGGCTTGCGTCATACACCTCGGTTGTTGGTGCTGGGAGTAGCTTCCTACTGTCGCGATTCTTTGTGTTGGTGTTAGGCCTCGGCTAACGCTTGTTGCGGTAGCGCCGGTAGTAGTAGCTTCCCGTCTGTCGCGATTCTGCTGCTCCGACTTGATGACATGGGCCCGCGGCAATTACCGCACCAAAACACTTCCTCCCAGCAAACGCGATAGCGATACTGCAGCCCATGGACCAGGATATAATTAGAAATTTAAAATCATTTTATCGGCGTCATATGTTGGAACGAATTATTTTGTGCAATAACTAACAAGTGACGCTCCTAAGTGTACTACACATGCTTGTGTGTGCTTGGGAGCAAGTGACAGCGCTTACGATAGCAAATTGCTTTCGCCACTATGGCTTCAGCACCGAAGCTCTGCAAGCTGACGAGCCACCAGTGCTCGAACACAGCGTCACTGCCCCCATGGCAGACGTTTTGGAAGACGTCTGCTAGGCGGACTACGTCGATGTGGACTCAAGTGCAGTGGTGTGTGGTGCACTCACGGATGGCGACATATGTCAGGTGAGAAGTGTAGGACCTGTCGCTGCCAGTGACGATGATGAAGAGGAAAACGAAGCACCAGTGCGGCCCTCTGCTGCGGAAGTCATGGCCGGATTGAATGCCGTCCAGATTTTGTTAACTTTTGAAGAAGGCGGAGAAGAGGCCTTTCGCCAAGTTCGCTCGTTAGAGCGAAAAGTGTTGACTGTCGCCTTCAAGGAAAGAAGGCAGACCGCGATCACAGATTTTTTCAAGAAATAAATTGTTATGCCCTATTCGCAGCGTACTATTGTTGTCTTTCACTTTCGTTAGTTTGAACTTTCGTTTATTCGAACTGAGGCGGCTTCCCCTTGCGGTTCGAATTAACGAGCTTTCACTGTATTACTTTGCATAGCTGTGAGGCACTGTTGTGAAATCATCGCCTACTAGCATTCGTGTAGTTGGTTCTGATTATTGCTCAAAATTTTCTGTATTTTTTTTGTGCGGCTTATATGTGTGAAAGCGCTGTATCGCTTGCATAGGTTTGTAAGAATCACTGTAATTGTTACCCAGCACCTCTAACAATTCAAACAAGGGTGCTTTGAAGGCAGCAGTCACGACAAGTGGACATCGGTTTTACTACCACAAGGGCTAACTAGCGCGCGAGTGTTGATCGCTCATCGTACTCTCTCTTCTCTCTTGGTGAAGCGGCATGTCCACTACCTTCGTTACACTATGTAGAATTATTCTTGATAACGAATTGCTGCAGTTTCTACAAATAATTGCCTGTATACCGAGGTGACGTGTGTGTGTTTCTATATTTGCAGGTTCGGACAACAGTGACATCCTTGCTTGAGATAGCCACGCGTGACGACCTGCCACAGGCGGAGCAGGCTGTCCAACTCGCCACCCTGCCTGTGGCCAACATGGCTGCTGTGCGCGTACACCTGTTCACCCTGCTATTTGAGGTAAGAGTGAAGTACTCTTGACATTGATTCAAGCTGTGATGTTGAGGCAGTCGTGTCCCTTACAGTGTCCCTTACAGTAGTGCATGCTAGGTTACTCTCTGAAGTGTTTAGCACAACATATCCTGTTTGTGAGCACTTTAACCTGTTTCGATGTATGGAATGCTGCAGTGGTGATATGGATGCTGTATCCTATTCAATCAAGCAGCGCTACCTTACTTTGTAAAAGGTGCCCATTGTGTGTTTTTTAAGGTGCACCTTATCTAATGCCAGCCAGAATTTTGTATTACCCTACTTCAATCACATAAAATAAATACAATATCTCAACGGAGTGAAAAGAATGGTGAAGTAAATAATGTTCAGTGTTGTGGCTGTCCAACAGCTCCATGTTGCTGCTGGGGATGAACCACAACATTGTTGTGCTTGTGATGGGGGTCAAAGCATCTTGCTTCCCACGTGGCTTGGCGAGCAGGAGCTAAGATCATAGAAACTAGATAAGTTACAAAGTTCAAAGCAAACTGTAAAAAGTGTTTATACACTGGCAAACCGACAATGAATTCAATAATTCTCGCCACGACGGGGTACACACTGTGTTCGTGTGCATTTCCCTCCATAGAACGCGGCAGCGTCATCCTCGAACAGTTCTGTTTGCGCGTGATAAAGTGATGATTGCCAGGCTTTCTCTGTGCATAATGTCACACATGAAGTCACCTGCTGGCTTTGCTGCACTACGCTTGCTTGATGCATTGCGATGCTGCTGCATAATAGCTTGTCGTCCATCGACATGACATTGGCAATCCCCTCATGGTGCAGGAGATGCGCCTGCCTTGTGCCACCCTGCTAGAGGAGCAGAGCTGGTGGATCTCCTGGTGCAACTGGTAGACGCAGCCCAGCACGTGCTGGTGCTACCGACTCCACCCAAGGAGCCACCGACCACGCCCAAGTAAGGGATTTTCGGTGCCGATCACTTGAGGCGTAAGCTGCATATGTTTAGTCTTGAATTTTGACGCTGTAACCAAAGAAGTTTGGGAAAAGCACATTTGAAGCAAATGGCATTGTTTGGGTGTTGTTCTTTCGCACTGTCCAGCATCTGCCAACATTCTCAACGAAGGCTGGTAAAATGACCCTTAGGAATGTTAACCCATTGGCTTCTGTTGCTGGCGATTCGCCGGCAGGGTTGGTGAGGCCGAAAGCGCTTTGACTGGTGAATCGTCGGCTGCCTAGGCCACGTAGGATTATTTTCAACATTGTTTCATAGAGGGCAGCACAGTATTTTGCATTTGCCTTTTGCTTGGTATATTATCTGTTATATGGACATAGTTGTTCATGTTTTACAGTTTTTAATGTTTTTTTTTTCTTTAGTGGGAATGGTTGCAGAGAGGGCGGAACCCAATGGGTCAACAGTCTGTCATGCAGTTAGCTTTTTGTAGTCAGTAGAACGGACGACATTGCTAATTATTAATAATGCATTAATAATGCGTGGTCTTTGCCCTTCTACACGTCTAGGTGGCTGGTGTCGCTGATCCTGCTTATTGACCTTTATGAGAAGGCTTCAGTGGCGTCCAAAAGAAGAGCACCCCTGCTTCAGGTCAGTTCTTTCAGTACTTGTCTATTCATTTCTGCCACTGTAGGTGTTTGTATTGGACCTTCATATTCTAATCTTACATCAACATGCATAAAGCAAAATGCAGATATTGCTGAAACCATTTTAGTGAGCGTTCATATTTTACTGAACACAGTTACTGGAAAATTGTTGGTTCTGTATGACACCGTTTAGCTTAGTGGACGCTCGTTTCTTTGCTCCTCGTTTGCAGCTTCCGAAGAGGCAGTGGAAGTGGTTTGACGATCGTACGGGCCGGTGGAACGCCTATACTGCTCTGAACAACAAAGCCATTGATGATGCCTACTGCGCAGTCGAACCCAGCGTTCACTTTACGGCCGGGCGGCGCAAGTACACAGTGCAGTTTCAACAATGGTGCAGATCAACGAGGAGACTGGAAACTGGCGCCCCGTAATGCTTGCCTGGGACGGGAAACCAGCTGCTACGGCGAGTGCCACGACGGGTTGTTTCGTCAGCTACAGCAGTCGATGCCGGCGCCGGAACCAGTGCCAGCACCGCAGTTCATCCCACTGCACACTCGGGTGCTGCCGCTTCTGTGGGTGCGTCTGCTTCTGTGCCTACGCTGTCGTCTGCTCGGCTGACGTGGCCAGCACAGTCCCCACAACAGGTGCCGACTCTGGAAATGCGTCGGGATCATCGACAACACCTGTGACACCAACAACAGTCAAAGGCCTGAGTCCGCACCAGTGCTCGACATTGATCAGGTTAGCAGGGCTGCATGGTTTCTCGAACACCGTCCTGGCTGGCACTGTTTTACCGTATTAATTTGATTGTAGGTCGACCCATTTTGAAATCCGAAGTTGTGAGGGTCGACCTAGAATTGAAGAAGAGTTTTGGCTGTGAAGTTTTTCTAAAAATCTCCACTATTTCTGCAAAGCTAGTTTTTCTGCACAGCCTTCAAGTACTGCCGTGAAGCTACCCTTCGTTTATCGGTGGATCGTGATGTGTCAAAAACTATTTTTTTTAGATAAATAGTTCTCCTGCTCTTCTCTCATTTTTTTAATGCCGTGCCATTTTTGTGAGGTTGACCTACATTCAAGTTGACTTACAATTGCGTAAGTGCAGTAATTTCTGCTAGGTCTTTTAAGGGGGGGGACGTTGCACTTGAGAAGAAATGGCCAGGTATTTTCATGTGTTTAATAAGAAAGTTCAAAGTGTGATTGAGTTTTTGAGGCTGATTTCAAAAATGTAATTACTTTTTCTCTAAACCAATTACACTCAAACCTCATTATAACAAACTTGCATCTTGCATAAAAATAAGTTTGTTATATCCGAAAATTCATTATAAAGGTTATTTTTTAACACTATATCTATTGCAAACTCTATTTTTCATTTATTTCGTTATAACCGATATTTTGTTATACCCGGTTTCGTTATAACGAAGTCTGAGTGTAGTTTTTGAGATATCCTAAAATTACCTATTGCTTGCTGGTATGGTGGCAACGAGAAATTTTATGGCAGAGCTACTATTGGCATATGCCTGTTTACTAATGAACATTAGCCACACAACGGTAGGAGTGCTTTTTTGATTCGATAACTTTAGCACGGTTTGTCCGCGCCTTGCACCTAAGTGTTGCAGACACACCCACTTTTATGCTCCAATTTTGGTAAAAAATTTAATTTTTTGGAGGTCTTAATCAAAAAATTCACACCTACTATTGTGTAACTAAAAGATACAGTTACATGGAACAACAAAAATGACAGTCCTAGCTGCTTTGAAGGCAGAGATATCTTTTAGACAAGTTTGCAACTGCAGCAAAATTTGAATCCTGAGAAATAATGCAAAAAACACAAAGTCCATTTTGGGCAGACAGGAGCATGGAAAAGCTGTTTATTTACAATGATTTGCAAATTCAGCTTTCTCAGTAGGCACTAGGCATGTAGTCCTTCTGTTTTGCGTCACCTAAATGACATTTTTTTCAACGAGCACTGCATGTTTTCCGCAGAGGCACACTTGCGAGCTGATGGGTCGCCTGGGCTCGTCTGCCGACTAGGCTGCTTATCAATTGTGATGCCTATGTGCGACGAATGTGCACGCGTCATCTGCGATCCGTAGTATGATAAAACGATGTTTTCCGGCTTGTCCAGATTGAGTTGTTGATGTCCCAGACTGAACTTGCGCACTCGCTCATCAATTTCAAGGCTGCTAGAGCAGCGAGGTGTTAGTTTCCTTTTCGCGTAAGATTGCCACATTTTCAAGTGGCGAGGCCGCGCGCAAATTGTTCATCGTTGCGAACGCGACAAGCACTCTACCTGTTACCAGTAGCCTTCATTGCGCTGGCGGCGAGCACATTCACCTTAAACGGATTGATTTGTGGGCTGTTTTGCCGAGACGCGGCGAACTCCAGGCTGGCGACCCGTCACGCAGTTCACGTCGATGAGGGGAACCCGCGGCATCAGCGTGTTTAGCGATAACGACTGCGCTTCCGTTCCATCGTTGCAAAGATTGCTATCTCTCGTAGCTTCACTTCTACTTTTTTACTTGCCATCGTGTAATTGTTGAAGCTCCAAAACACTGCCGCTTTCAGCGACGTTGTCGGCAACCGACGGGCTCGTACGTGAGTGAGGCCTACACCGGTGACTCGGCGACCGCTGTTGATCGCCGCGAGTTTGCTATCCTCTCTGTCCTGAGTGATAGCGGGGCTCTTTCTGAAGTTCACAGTGAACGAACGATCGCTACACCTGCTTCACAAATTATTGCGGCGAGGAACTTCTTTACTGCGGCAGGCGGTCGGCAGCCCCCTGACAAAATGGCACATGTCCGTGCGCATCACGATGAAAAAGCAGACGCCGGAAACGCCACTGGCCAATCGGGTGCCTAGGTTTTGTCACGTGCCCCAGCAGCCAATAGAATTGCGCGGCGGTGCTTCTTGATGACGTGTTTTTGCTGAAAAACGAATGAGCAAGGCGAGCCACTGGTGGCGGGAAATTGAAGATCAAGAACTACCCTTCCAAACGAGACCAAGATGTCCACATAGCTTGTGTGTACCGGCACCGGTTCGCATAGAAAAAGCGCTTTAGCGCCTAAAAAAAATTTTTACTCAAGGGAAGTGCACGCGTATACGTTACAGGGCACAGCTCTGATGGAGTGAGCTTAGTAGGCGATGCATTGTATGCAACTAGGAGGCGCGCTCAGCTTGACATACGATGGTAACGTGTTTCATGTATAGCCATGCCAGTTTTCGCCAATGAATTACTGTAAAAACGCACGCACACATGTCAAAGCTTGACGAGTCGTCTGTCAGCGTGCCACTACTTCAGCATGTATACCCTCTTAGTTCCGGAATGATTTCATGATGCGGTTATGGTCATGCGAATGAACTGAAGTGTTTTTCCGCGCAAAGGCAGACATAGAAAAGCCCATGCACTTTTGGTAATGTTAAAACATCGTCATCACATATAGCTTTCCGTTGCTAACGGTGACGTACGTAAGGTGACAGAAGGATTATTACTTAGTTCCGCTGTATTCCCCAAAGCACCTTTAAAAGTTCGTTGTACAAGCATCGCGCTCACGCGGCAATGTCTTCTGCAATCACCCTCCGTTACACCGTTCGTATGATCTTGCTCTTTTGCCAATGTCATTTTACTGCCGTCTGTAGCCAGTGCGCCGAAAGGGGTCACGATGCAGCAAAATAGTTCACTTGCCGCCGAGAGTTGTGGCTCCGTCAATAAAGAGGCGTATATGGCGTTTTTTTATCACACATTAGTAATCATCAATCTCGCGCGCTTACCTCGCGTTATTGCTGTGCGCATGGTACATCTCAATCACGACCGTGCAGCTATCAGCGTAGCGCAGCATTCTTGATGGGAAAAGGGCGAGCGCGGTCCTTAAGAAGGGCAACTGAAGCAAGTGAGATAACGAGTATTGCTGTGTAGTTGAAAAATGCACTAAGTACTCCTATTTTCTTTAGTGACTTGACCGGATATGAGAATAGGGGACAAAATTAAAAAGAAACCAAAAAATCGGGGTCTTTCGAGCCAAAACTGGATGAATTGTGATCACCTGGACTGCTTTAATAATCGCTTAGATTTAAGTACACGAGTGTTAAATGTTACAAATTCAAACCAATGGCCTCATGCTCAGTCATCAAGGCAGGTACAAAAGCTTTTTTTTTTTTTGTAATAAAGTGCTACCACATAAAAAAAAGATACAGAAGGGTTGTTCATCATGTGAATTGAACCCAACATCACAGTCACAAGCTCAACCATTATTCTTGTGC